>JAWDJN010000020.1:387265-848202 GCA_037788925.1 Mytilus galloprovincialis
AAATAAATGGAAGACGAAAGATACCAAAGGGAGAGTCAAACTCATGAATCGAAAATAAACTGACAGCGCCATGTGTAAAAATAAAAAAAGGCAAACAGACAAACAATAGTACACATGACACAACATAGAAAACTAAGGAATAAACAACACGAACCCCATCAAAAACTAGGGGTGATCTCAGGTGCTCCGGAAGGGTAAGCAGATCCTGCTCCACATGTGGCACCCGTCGTGTTGCTTATGTGATAACAAATCCGGTAAATAGTCTTAATTCGGTATGTGACATTCATGAAAGGGAAGGGGATTATAATTACGACGTAAGGAACATATCCGATGTCATTTTTTCAAACGGTTATTCCATAACGGTCAACCAACTCGTGATGGCGTACGTAAAATTTACGAAGGGATGATTTTAACTTCACCATTTGGAACTCTTTGTTTAATAGCTTCCTTGTGAGCAGCAACCCTCTATCAAGAAAATCATGATAGGAAATGCAAGCTCGGGAATATTGTATCAATTGGGAGATACATACCCCATATGCAGGTGCTGCTGGAATGTTGCTACTCAGAAATGGAAAGTTCACAATTGGAAAGCTGAAATCATCTCTAATGTCGTAAAGTTTTGTTTTCAACCGACCCTCATTGTCAATTTCTAGATGTAAGTCAAGATATGAGGCCGACTGAACTGTATCTGTAGTATCCTTTATCTCTAGTTTGTTGGGATAGATTCGTTCAACATAGTCACCATTTTTTTAATTATTTAGTGAAAGAATATCATCTATATAGCGGAAAGTAGAGTTAAAGGATATCGCTAACGTCTTATCTTTCCTCCTAAGAAGTTCCTTCATGAAGTCAGCCTCATAAAAATAAAGAAACAAGTTGGCAAGTAGAGGGGCACAATTTTGTTCACATTCGAATGCCTACAGTCTGTTGAAAAACACGTCCTCCGAACGTAACAAATATGTTGTCAATCAAGAAATCAAGCATCTTGATAATATCAGTTTCAGAGAATTTTTTGTTTGAATCAGAGTGATCCTTTTCAAAGTAGGATTTATCCCTCCCAAAGACAAGATACTTGTATCTACGTTGGCCATTCTTTTTTATGAAGCAAAGCAATACCAACTCTTTCAATTTGTCTTTTAGTTTGGAATGTGGAATACTTGTGTAAAGAGTAGAAAAGTCAAATGTTGTAATACTGTTACAAGATGAAATAAACTCATCATAGATACCAGGACTAAATTTAGTATATACGCCAGACGCGCGTTTCGTCTACAAAAGACTCATCAGTGACGCTCGAATCCAAAAAAGTTAAAAAGGCCAAATAAAGTACGAAGAGGACCAAAATTTATAAATATAACCATATCAATGACAATTCATGTCAGCACAAAAAGTGCTGACTACTGGGCTTGTGATACCCTAGGGGAAATAAATCTCCACCAGCAGTGGCATCGACCCAGTGGTTGTAAATAATCTCATCATAGATACCAGGACTAAATTTAGTATATACGCCAGACGAAGAGAGTTAGATACATATAGTATGTACTCTAAAAGATCTTTGAATACTTAAGTATCCACATCTGATTCCCGCCACCTCTAGAATAGGCAGTTTCACAATAACTTTGAAACCCGTCTTTGATTGCTGATAAAATATATGTTAATAATTTAGAAAAAGGTTTTGTGGAGCACTTAGGATTTCCTCTTTGGTAAAATGATCTACAATTTTAAAAACTTTTACTACTTGGAGAGTGACCAAATATATTAAAAGGACATCAAATCATAATTGAAAAAGAACTGACAAAGTCGGGCAAAAAATGAATAAGGCAAGCAACAGTATAGAAAACACAACATATAAAACATCAGGCATATGGCAGTTGGTATCGAATAATCTGTTTCTTGTACAAATTTATGTTGGTGTTTTGTAACAGTTCAGTGATTCTGTTATTCCGTTGTGTTCCTCTTAAGGTTGATGCGTTTCCCTCGGTTTTGGTTTGTGACCCGGATTTGTTTTAGTTACTATAGTTAATCGATTGATGATTATTGACTAGATGTATACTATAGTTGCCCTTACTTAATATCTTTATTGTGAGCAGTTGCCCACTATCACGACAATCGTGAAAGTAAATGCAAGCTCTGGAACATTGTATCAACTTGGAGATATATACTCCACAACAAGATGCCGCGAAATCGCGTTACAATAGGGCAAGTTTTTAAATAAAGAGTTTTATTTAATTCCAGGGTTAGGACGTCGACTGAGCGTGCAAAGACAAATTAAGGAAATACAAAACCCAACATTTATACCTCATATCATAAATATTTCCGATTTTTCATTGTTTCAGAGGAGTTGAGGCTCAATAAAATCGGTCTCCTCCTTAAGTAGTATAGATATACATGCGTTGCTATAATGGTGTTACATAGAAATGAAAAGTATAACATTTGGTAGTAAGGAGTATTCTCATGGGTTGAATTATGCTCATCTCTTTTGTCGTAAAACTTGTTCTTAACCAACCCTCATCGTAGATTTTAAGAAAAGTGATAGAGAAAACTATATCTGTAGACTCTTTTTTTTAATTTCAATGGAAAATACGAGTCCAACATTGTCACAAATTTGGCACTATTAAGTGAGATGACATCATCTAAATAGTGGAAAGTGAAGTTTCAGGATAATGGAAGCTTCTTTTCAGTCGTCATCAGAAGCTCTTGCATGAAGTCATTCTCGTATGAAAAATGAACTCGTCATTTAAGCTATTCAGGAAGTCTAGTTGTAACTAGAATAGTTGCGTATTAATGGACTTTTTTCTTCAAAATTATTCTTATTTGATGATTTAATGCATTTAAACAATAAACAACGCAATTTAAGCAATCAAGAGGTAAAGTTTTATTATGTGTTTACTGGTTTTTTTAATTCTTTGAAATAAAAGGTCTTTTCACTACATAAATATTCATAATGAAGCTACAAATCAAACATTTAGAAAAGTCGAAAGATGTTTATTTCAGTCTGGTAGTTACAATGCAGATTGCAATCTCACAGTTTCGCCCCCTTTATTTCAAGCAATAGTATGATTTGCGCACATATTTTTTTTACTTTAGATTTTATTAGATTCATAGGAAGAAATGCGTAAAAGCTTTATTTGCGGTATTTTGGGCAACTGTATGCGTTGTTATGATTTGCTCTTTTAGAAGTTAGCATAATTTTAGGAAATTTATGATGTCAAAAACTTCTTTGATAGTTATTACAGAATTTTACTTAGTTTTAAATGATTAGCAGTTGCATTAAAAAGAACAAATTGGGTTTTCACACATTTTGTTGACTTTTACTCGAATTTCAGGGAGCATGTGCTGTCTATCAAAAATACGCTTTAAATATTTAAAAATGCATTTGATTAATGACTGTTAATCTCTCTGCTAAAAGTGTAAATTGTTTGCATATGTAAATTTAGAATACAAAAGTCATATTATGCAATGGAGCAGAAATCTTAGAAAATATATATTTATTCGTCCTTGACCTTTGATCTTGATTTGACGGAAATTGCATCGTACGATTTTTTTACGACCGGACAAAACATATAGTACAGATGTGTAGCTTTCAAATGATATATAATTTATCCGTCTGTTAGGTGGGTGCATTGAAAATTTAATTGTATGTTTAAAGTCACTCGCCTATATGCTATATGAGCATATATACAGTTTTTCAACATTATATTAGAAAACAGTTTAAGGTAAAATAATATGGAATCAGTCTTTTTGGACAGAATAAAAATACCGGAAAAGTACACAATTTAGCACAGTAAATAATAAAAACATATTTTTGTAACGTTAAAATCAAATGAATACTTAATGACTTGAATCACTTTAAATTCCCTGTTATAAATCATAAAAAAACAAAAAAATATGGGATAATTCTCAAATCAGATTTTGTTTGAACTACAAAACTTTTGGCGATTAGTGCATGCTTATGTTCAATAAAATGTATGATGAATATCCTCGTAGAGTGTTGACATTTAACGACTGTCATCTAATATAAACATGAGACAACATACATTGTAGCTATCATCGACTGAACAAAAATAGTCCGAGGTTATTAGATAATACATTGGGCCTCAATTTCTTTGTTTTATTTAAAAACAACACAAGTTATAAACCCGACATTATAACAAGACTATGATAATGGTCAAATACTAGTCACGCGATACCGTAAACGAAGAGGGAAGCATTAGGAGATAATATTACCCTGAGATATTTGCTAAATTCTTTAGCTTATTTGTTTCGAGTGTTACATTATACAATGTGCATTGTATTTAATATTTCTATAACAAGTGTCATTCTTACGTATGGTGAACACGTGGTGATTATATAAAAGGTTCGTATGACCCTTGATCGTGGCCGACAGAAATAAGTGATACGATTGTCAAAATCAAATTTTCAAAGTTATCTTTACCATTAAGGTCAGATGTCATCTTCAGCTGACGAATATGATATTAAGATTATATACGATTGCTCAGTGTGATATATGTCGAGGCGTTAATTGGGAAAATAAATTAGTAAATGCCTTTTAATCGAATACACACAGATGATAACAAACAACATTTTGCACGGCTGTAAATCGTTCGAATTAATATGTAATGAATATATTGATACAGTATTCTGATAACCGCACAAAACACTTATATAATATTGAAAAGCTAATTTACGATTCCGTATAAGTTAAATAAAATTAAAAGACAGATCGATCACCTTTTAGGAAACGTATATGACGGATAAACCACTGAACAAATGTCCCGATACCATACGTTGCATACTTCATAGTATATGAGCGTTGTAATGTATCAATTATAATTGTGTATTTTTTTTTATTGAGTTTGGTTTAACGTACTAGAATGTGACTTGTATTCATTTGTGTCAATGTTTTCTCAAAACACTAATTAAACGCCTAATTTAACAAGCAAAGGTAAAGGTAACAAATAAATTAGTTTTGTTTAAAAGAATATCAATAAATATTGCTTCTGTACATATTATATTTAATAAAACATTCAAGCAGTTCAAAGGATATATTATTCCCACCTTTTCTTTGAAATAAACAAAAATGTAACACAAACAGGACTACGCATAATTTAACATACTAGTACATACAAAAGAAAATTTAATGACAGCTGTTCTAAACTATTTCTTTAAAGCTAACTCCAGTTTTACCACATTTTGAATGTTAAACTATGTTTGTGAGTGCTCAATCCTCCGTTAACCTAGGAAGGCACATCGTATTTAATAAACTGTAAAATCTGGTACCAATGTGGCTTAACACAACAACATGGTACGAGGTACAACCTTATCAATAAGTAGACATATAACAGCTGTTTCTATAAAGATGCCGTAAACAGTATAAGAAACGCACTACCTTGTGCACTACTAAAATATGAGTCTACAGTATCAACAAAATTCAAGATAAAGCTGTGCATATATAATTATGCATATTAGGTAATATTGTAATATTGTAATCATTGAAAAACACAATCCATGTTAGACATTTTAGAACCAGGTCATTATGTTACATTGACAAACTTCAAGTATCAGTTTATCAAATTGATCAATGAATTTAAACTTAACTCTGTGGGAACAGCTTAATTTCCCAATCAAACGCGTAACGTCTATCAAAACATTAAAAGGCTAAAGAAACTATATTATTGAAGAGCAATGAAGATCCATAATTCCTAAACCTTCACCAGCAATGAAACACACTTAC
Source organism: Mytilus galloprovincialis (assembly GCA_037788925.1). Classification (NCBI taxonomy): domain Eukaryota; kingdom Metazoa; phylum Mollusca; class Bivalvia; order Mytilida; family Mytilidae; genus Mytilus; species Mytilus galloprovincialis. Next base: position 392,997 of record JAWDJN010000020.1, read on the forward strand.
ACACAGATATATATAATGTTTAAGAATTCTGAGCTTTCATGGGCTCAATGGTTTTTGTTGATAATTTGTCCAGTTTACGATTGGTATGCTTCGGTAAAAAAAGCAAACGGTTTATCAGAAGCTAAAAATTCGTCAGCTAACACCGAAAGAACTGTTGTTTGTTGGTCAAACTTTATTGATCCGCGTGTATAGAGGACAAAGTTGAGTATACAGATATGCTTATGTTTTATAGTTTTCTTAATAGTTTAATGGACCAAGGAACTTGTTTTAAATGACTTAAATAACAAATACACTTGTATAAATTGAAACACATGATAGTTTTGAACAATAACTATTCTTATTTAAATGTTTTATAGACAATAGTGTTCTGCTTGATCACGTGACAAGGGGACAAAAACCGGTATAAATGGTTGGTTTATTCAATGTTTTATTTCATTCATTTGAAATGATTCCCGCAGACGTTTGTGTATATCTACAATGTATATAACCGGATATCTTCTTCTACACTGTTTTCTATTTTTTATCAGTTGATTAGAACTTGGTATATATCTTCGTCTGTACAATCAACCAACCATTGTAGTTCCCGTTGAGAAGATTAACATTGTGTATTGGTCACATGATTACAGATCCTGAAAAAACCAAGTAAGTATTTTTGTTTTTATTCGCTGACCTTGCTGACCTCGAAGTTGATATAAACAGAACAAAAAGATTGTGAAAATTGTTTACAATGTTATCACTGCGTTAAAGAGAGAATAGTTTAGTTAGAAATTAACTATTATATGATACTGTTAACCAACACGTTTTTGCGAGGAATTTCTTTTCGCGACTTTCGCGAATTGAAACATACCGCGAACATAAATCGTCGCTAATATATTGCACGTGGGACTTCTTTCCTATAATGATATAAAAACATTGAGTAAACTGCGAAAATAAATCGCTGCGTAGTGGGCTGAAATTGTTAAACGTACAGCAAAGAATCCACAAACATAAGTTGGTCAACAGTATTCATTTATTTTATGATTTTGAGACGATCAACCGCATCAAGTTTTTGTGAAGAAGTCATTTTTACAGAGGCGTCAATCCACGTGAGTTCAGATGATTTTAATTGTAACATTTTAACAAAAGGAGAATTGGGCCATATTTCAGTGACATTAAATGCCCAAATACTAATAAAACATAATATAAACATGTATAGGCCAAACTACTACTACTATGTATTATTTTGATTTGAGCGTCACTGATGAGTCTTTTGTAGACGAAACGCGCGTCTGGCGTAATTATAAAATTTTGGTCCTGGTATCTATGATGAGTTAATTTGCAACCACTGGGTCGATGCCACTGCTGGTGGAGATTTATTTTCCCGAGGGTATCACCAGCTCAGATGTCAGCACTTCTGGTACCTATAACGAGCTTATTTACCTGACACATATCTGTGTATTTGTTCACGCTGTTAATAGTTCGCAATAGTTAATAACATGTTTGTCATCTACTCAATATTTTCAAATCAGGACAGTTAATAAAATGCAGGATCAAACTGAAATAAAAGTTTAAAGTTTTGGAGTAATATTTCTTTTCAGTAATAAAACCTCGCTTGAAGCAAATAAAGTGATCAGAGCTAAAGATAAAAACATATCCACAAATCGTTAATCAGAGGAAATAGCTGTAACCGTGTAAAGCAAATCAAATATTTGGGTTACGTTGAAATAAAATGAAAGTTCAGGGACTTGGATCACTTTAAAACCTATGTAAATCAGAAGAAGAAAAAATGAAATATTTGGCGTATTCTTTAGACCTATCTAAATTGTACTTCCAAACTTCCAGTGACCAGTGCATATTTATGTTTAACTAAATGTATTCTGACTTCTCCTGTATAGTGTAAACACTAAATGGCTGTCATCTTATTTTAACCTTAGACACAACTAGCAATGTTTGAAACCTGTCAGAGGATATTGGATAATACAAATTTGGTCGCAATTACTTTTTTTTTAAGTCTCAAAACATAAATTATAAACCTGACATTATAACCAGAATATGATAATGATTACATAAACAGTCACGCGATACTGTAAACGAAGAAGGAAGCATTGTGAGAAAATATCACCCTGAGTTTTCATATGATACAAACTGGAGACAATTTTCTAAATTCCTTAAGTATGTGTCCGTGTGTAAAATTATATGATGTACTTTGTATCTTAGTGTTCTAGTTCTATAAAACGGATTAGTGAAGACGTGACTATTATACAAAAGGTTCGTATGACCCTTGATCCTGGCAGATAGAATGATCTGATTGTAAAAATTAAATACGTTGTTTTACAAATTATCTATTCAGTCAAGGTCAAGTGTTATCTTCAACTTATAAATATAATACTACGACTATAGAAACCATACAGTGATTATGCCAATATAGCCGAAGTCTTTATGAAAAAATATATAATTTATGACTTTTTTTATTTAAGGGAGATACAAATAAAAAGAAATAACATGTTACACTACTGCAATAATAATCCGAAAGAAAATAAAAGTTTGTGCTATCAAAGATTGAATTAATAACCCAGAATACTGAACAAAATATATATATCTATAAGTGAAAATAAAATATGTATTTAAAAGGTCTGCATATTTTCATACGCCTATAATCGTTCCAAATTTAAAACCAGACTCGCTTGTCATCTATCGAACATTGTTTATTCAGAACAGAAAACAAGAATTATGTTGCAAATGGACTAAGAATGATTCATTTTGTTTGTGAAAACATTTCTTGTCAATGATATAACAATACACTTTTAAAAACCGTTTCTGTTGATAAATGGTAGTAATTCGAAAGTTGAGTTCTTGTTGTATAAACAGAATTAATAATAATTTCGATATTAAGCTGAAAACCCAGTTCCACTAAATCTTAATGCATGTGAAATACACTGGAAGTGCTAACTCGTTTTTAATGTTTCAATCCATAAAAGCATACACGATTATGTACAGTTGTTTTAAAGCAATATATCAAGACGTCTGGGTTAAAAAAATAAGAAACTAGTTATTCGTTCCGATTAGAAATAAATTGATTATTCGGGCCCGTCAAAATTAGTATGTTGGTAACTGAAAGTGAAAACATATTAGATTAAATTAATATAAAATCAAGATAAAAAACTTAAATCATTTTAGGTTCCTTCCTCAACTTGTATTTTGTATAATGAATTTATTGAAGTATGATAATACATTTTGCCTCATTTTCAGTACAAAAGTGATTTGTTTTACTAGTTACCACAAAGAACCAGGGAACTTTTACATGTTATTTCTTTCCCATTTCCTTTCTTAATTTTATGTTGATATTTTTCGCAGAAGCATTTATAAATATATAGAGCAAACATAGACTGTATCCATGACGTACGTTGTCCTAATTATCTAAACAAATATTGAGAATTCGAAATTATAGAAAATTCATGATAAAGGTTAAAAGGTATTCAAATATAGTATTAGATAAAGTGAGAATCATTTGAGAAGATATTAGCATGATATATTTATATGGTACGTACTAGAGAGACTTTTCAAAATTCTTTAACTTATTTGGTTGTGTCTAACGTAATACGTTATTCATTGAAGACTTTTATTTTTCTTAAACAATTGACATTTCAATAAATTGTAAGCATATGGTTAAAATATAAGGGTTCATATGACCTTTAACTATGGTTGATATTATTGAATGAATCGCTTGTAGTGTTTAGACATCTAAGCTGTTTTACAAAGCAATTGATATCTTTAAAGGTCAAATATCATCTGTAGCTGAAGAATATAATACTACGACTATAAAACTTTAAATTGATCAGAACGATATGTTTCGAAGTGTTTATATGAAAAATTGGATTGATAATTGAAATCGTTTTTAATTGCTTTTAACTATAACTTGTCTTTTCTTTCTCATCGGGGATGATCGTGTATTATTGTATCATGAATAGAATGTAAAGTGCTTGTTCAATTACAAATGTAACAAAGATAGAAACATGTCCTGTTGGAATTTGTTTTTTTTTATCAATATTGCTGATTTATTTATTTAATCCTATAATACTTTTAAATGTGTGTTACGGTTAAAACTAACATGGAGGTAATTAATACGAGGAGCCCCGTGCTAGTTTGATGTCGTTAAACTTGTTATTGAAAAAAAATGCTGGTGTTATTGAAAGGTACCATTAGTCATGTATATTGGTGACATCCTATTTATCACATAGTTTGTCTATATCAAGATGTAAATGTAAATATGATTCTAACATGACGTCCTTCAAACGCTTTGAGTACACACCCGTGGTAAAGTATGAATATATTGCCAGTGCTGTTCCGATTGTACTCCCACGTCATATGCTTTTTTATGAATGAGATACCCGACGTCATAGAACAATGACGTTAGAATGTAAGCATTTTACGGGAAAATACACGCTTGTGAATCCGAAAATCATCACAAGGAAACATACACAAATGATGCTAAAATGTGGCAAAAGCCCTTTATTGTACATCATATAAGACATATAAATAAATTATCATTCAAATTCATCCAAAACTGTCTAAATACATTATTTTAAATAGTTTAAGCATGTCACTAATGCAGTTTGCTCCGTTCTTTTACGCTAGTTTATTAGTGCGTTTATTTATGGGAACGGCAAATATTTGCCTACACCTAGAGCGCTTCGATCCAAAAGAATTGCCGTATGTGTCCTATCAGAATCGAAATAATTCATGGGGGCTTGAATATATCTAGATTTTACCACGGGTTGTCCCTTTATGCCGATATTTTACCCCTCGCTATCGCTCAGGGGTAAAATATTTGTCATAAAGGGCCAACCCGTGGTAAAATCACGATATATTCAAGCCCCCGTGAATTATTTCTTAATTAATCAGTTATTTTGTACTCCAAACTATATTAGTATTATGAAAATTTTGATTAAAAACAATAAATCAATAATAAAAAAAAGGATGATGTATTCCTTAACTGGTCATATGTTTCGTATATTTTACAAAATTCTTTAAATTATTTGTTCGTGTGTAACTTTGTACGGTGTGCATAATAGTATTTCATATTTTCAAAACAATTGTTTATAATTGAGAACACCATGGTTATATAAAAAAGGTACATAAGACCCTTGACTGTGGTCGATAAAAATGTAGCTACTTATCAATATTTTGAATAAAAAGGAGGACATGCTGGCAGTCTAAATTTATGTGGAAAAAATGTAGAAATTGTGTTCCAATATTTTAAAGACTTTTGAGGGTCTTGAACAGTCGGTAATTGAGTAAGTCATATGTTGTGCTTGTGAGGAAAATTGGATTATCAAATTACTTTTTATTGAAGGATTCATATTTGAAAACAAACTACAGTTTTCACTGTCGTACAATCGTTTGAATTGTTATTAAACCAATGTATAGATATTATATTGACACACCTCACATTATTGGAAAACACAAATATTTTAATGAAAAGTACCATTTCTAATTACATACTTCGTTTGATGCATAATAAAATCAAATAGCATACACATCAACTTTTAGGAATAGTATATGACGTCCTTAACCTTGGGTGTTGTGTTTCAGTTTTTTTTAAATAGTTATCAAAGGTACCAGGATTATAATTTTATAGTACTCCAGACGCGCGTGTCGTCTACATAAGACTCATCAGTGACGCTCATTGAAAATTGAATATCAGATGTCTATTCTCCTTTGTACGATGGCATATATGTTATACTCCATGCGATATTAGCGTTATAAAGTTTCATCTATAATTTTTCATTTTTTTTTTTACACTATTGAATGTTATTGCAATGCATCATAATTTGACCGGTTTCTTCGATATTACTGTATCTTGACTGTATAGTACTAGTCAAAATACAAAATGCTACTAAAAACTAAATAGGTCTACAACATGTACAAGATTTAAATCAATATGGCTACTATACATGTTGTATTTATGAAACATTGTAATGCATTATTAACATGGCGTTCGCTCAGATCAAAAACATTAATGTGTTTCCCTCGGTTTTGGTTTATGACCCGGATTTGTTTTTGTCTATCGACTTATGAGTTTTGAACATCGGTACTGTTGCCTTTATGTAGCAGTTAAATAGATATTGCTTTCCCGCCTTGTTTTCGAAAAAAATAATAGTGTACAGCCAAACAATTAAAAGGCATTTATGTTAAGTTGCGAAAAAAGGACTGCTACACCTTAGGTTTGACTTCAGTTTTATATAAATAAAGGCAACAGTAGTATACCGCTGTTCAAAACTCATAATTATAAATAGATATGATATCAAAATGATTATTTTGTGAAGGCTTGTTGAAGAATGGTCGGCTTTTCACAAATGACCTATCGTAATATTTGGTGTTCTTATTGTTTATCTGAACAAAGATACTTAGCAACAGAGAACACAAGGCACTTTTTCGTATACATCATTTATTTATCCTATATCAAGTATATGAAGATGACTACTCTACGAACAGCCGTATGATGTGTTTGTTAAAATATGCAAATTACCAGCGTAAATCTCCGAGAACATGGGCTGCTTTCAACAGTTCAATAACATATGTACCCAGAATACTGAACAAAATATGTATCTATAGGTGAATATGATATATGTATTTAAAAGGTCTGCATATTGTCATACAGTCTAAATCGTTTAAAATCTACAAAAAGACTTGCTTGTGATGTTTCAAAAATTTTACAGTCAGAACAGACAACACTGAATTTGTTGCAAATGGACTAAGACTGTTTAGGAAAGCATTTCCTCTCAATATAATAGCATTACACTTTCAAATAGTTATCAAAGTTACCAGCATTATAATTCAGTACGCCAGACGCGCGTTTCGTCTTCAGAAGACTCATCAGTGACGCTCAGATCAAAAAGTTATAAAGCCAAACAAATACAAAGTTTATGACCCAAAATTAAAAAAGGTCAAAAATGTTTGCTGTTGAAAAAGTCGAGTTCTCGCTGTGTAATCTGAGTAATGATCAATTCGAAATAAAGCTAAAAACCTAGTCCCAACTAAACTTGATGCAGGTGAATCTCATTAGAAGTTATACCTTGTTTACAATGTTTCAATCCATAAAAAGCATGCACGTTTTCTATTTATATAACTAAGTATAACAAGACTGCGTTAAAGAAGTGAGAAACTAGTTATTCGTGTCCGGTCAGTAATAAAAAGCTTATTCGAGACCGCCAGAAATAACATGTTGGTAACCATGAAAGTAAGACAGTATTGAATTAAATTGATATCAAATCAAAAACATAAATCATTTCAGATCCCTTGTTCAAAATATATTTTGCATAACGAATAAATTGAAGTAGGATAATAGATTTTGCCTCCTTTTCAGTTTAGTATTGATTTATTTCACCACTTACCTCCAAGAACCAAGGAGCTCTAACAAGTTATTTTATGTTAATTGATATTGTTTGCATAAATAATTATATATAGAGAGAGTAAACATAAAATGTCTGTCACCTTATTGGAATTTAAGACAAAACAGCTATCAGAGCTGGAAACAAGTCAGAGGTTAGCCGTAAAACAATTTAGCCATGACGTACTTTGTCCTAATTGTCTTAACACATATTGAGAACTCGAAATTATAGAAAAAATAAGATAAAAAATAAACAGTATTTAAATACTGTATAAGATGAGGGAAACATTTTGAGATGATAATACCCTGCACTATGTATATGGTACGTACTGGAGATAGTTTTTCAAATACGTTAACTTTTTTTCTCTGTGTTATGTTATACACTATTCATTGTAGTCTTTTATCCTTTTTTTTAAACAAATGACCTTTTAACAAATTGTTAATTTGACCCTGAACTGTGACCGATATTATTGAATGATTCGCTTCTATCGGTCAGACATTTAAACTGTTTTACAAAACAAAGATCAAATGTGATCTTTTGCTGAAGAATATTATATAACAACTATCTTGACTATATAACTTTAAATCGATCAAAATACTGAACTCAGAGGAAAATCTAATTGGAAAGTCCATAATGACATGGCAAAATAGAACATTATATCACGCCCCAAACATTATTTTGTATTGCATCGTTAGCTTTCTATAAGCAACAGCAAGGTTTTTTTGTGTTGGAATTTCTGATTGTTGCTACAAATAAAAATTTAAAAGCTACATACACATGCAAATAGTTGATATATTAAGTAATGATCAGCCAGGTAAGGATCTACTTTCCCGTCCGGAGTACTTGATATCAACCTTAGTTTTAAGTCGGGTTTCTCGTTGATTGATCTATAATTTACAATTTTTGTGTAGTGTGCACCTTTGTGTGTCTGTTAGTCTTTTTCGTATCAAAGCAATGACGTTGTAAGTTAATTTTCGTCTTTTGAGTTTGAATTGTATAAGTTGCAAAATGTTACAAAATGATAGAACTTATTATAAATTAAGGAATGTATCTCCCTCATGCAAAGCTCTGATTCCTTTCACGGATTTGGCTATACTTTTTGGACCTTTTGGATTATAGCTCTTCATCTTTTATATAAGCTTTGGATTTCAAATATTTTGGTCACGAGCATCACTGAAAAGACATGTATTGTCGAAATGCGCATCTGGTGCAAGAAAATTGGTACCGTTAATTTTATTACTACCACTGGGTCGATGCCTCTGCTGGTGGACAATTAGTCCCCGAGGGTATCACCACCCCAGTAGCCAGTACTTCGGTACTGGCATGAAAATACGGATGTTTTGTGTTATTAAAATGTACTGTTACAAAATGATAGAAATTCTTATAAATTAAGGAATGTATCTCCCTCATGCAAAGCTCTGATTCCTTTCACGGATTTGGCTATACTTTTTTGGACATTTTGGATTATAGCTCTTCATCTTTTATATAAGCTTTGGATTTCAAACATTTTGGCCACGGGCATCACTGAAGAGACATGTATTGTCGAAATGCACATCTGGTGCAAGAAAATTGGTACCGTTGATTTTATTTTATTGTCTCTCATTTTCAAGAACTTATTTTTTTGTTCATAAACATTGTTAGTAGCTGTTGGAATATTCTAGGTTTAAAACATCCTTCTTGCTTATTGCATTTTATATTTGATCACTCATAATGTTGGTTAAAATGCTACAGTTACATCAAATTCAAAACGTCTGATTGTCTTTTTGAGTACATCTAGTCACCTATTTTATCATGACTTAACAAGTTCATGAGTATAAACTAGTACAATTTTAGCACACCTTCCTACAATAATCATATTATATATTGGAAAATCATTATTACGTTGAGGTATGGAATCTCTCAGATAAAAGTAATATTGGATTCATTGGCTGTTTTTCACATGCAATTCATTTACTGCTTACTCCACATTATATTAACATTATGAAGATTACAATAAAAAAAAAAACTATGCACATAATGCTTTAAAAACGAGGATAATATTACCCTTAACTGGTCATAATATGTTTCGTAATTTTTCCCAAATTCTTTAACACATTTTCCGTAGTCTTTTATATTTCTATAACAATTGCAATGCTTAAAAATTGTGAACATCATGCTACTATATAAAGGTACGACCCTTGACTGTGATAGAAGTTAATGATATGATTGTAAAAATTAAATACGTTGTTTTACAAGTTATTCATAATGTTAAGATCAAATGTCATCTTTAGCTGACGACTATAATTGTACGACTATAGACATTTAAAATGAACAGTAGGATATTTGTCACAGTGGTAAAAAGGAGGGGGGAGGTGTGAAACAAATACATCTTAGTTACGCGATATATAAACCAAATGAACAGTAGGATATTTGTCACAGTAGTAAAAAATGGGGGGTCAAACAATTACATCTTATTTAGAGGTACATAAACAATATGAACAGACAATGCTGCAAGATTTTTATATTTGCCATTCTTTCCATGAAATGATATATATATATTCGAAAATTTGAAAACATCGAATTAATCGACGGGCCTTGAAGAACATTATGACATGTCTGAACAATGAATGTCACTTTTTTTTATTGATAAATAGATAATAACAAATGAATTTAATACTTTCAAATATTATCATATGAAGTATTATATAAAACACATTAAGTTTAGCGATTCATTTTGTATTTCGTTGGGCTTTTGTCCTTTATTGACTTGTATTCATTACATCTGACAAAACATCGTCTTTTTATCAGGATGACATTGCTTTTAATTCTATGTTAAATATACTATATGTACTCGTTTTAAGACAAACGTAGCAAAGACAGAAATATGTCCTGTTGAAAAAGATTTTAATCAAAATAGGTAGTGTATTTAAAGATACTTTTAAGTTCTTCAAGGATATCTTCTTTTCGTCTTTTTGTTTGAATAATAAAAAAAGAAATAACACAAAGAGAACAAAGTCTTATTTTACACGCAAAACACAGCTGTTGTAAACATTTTCTAAATCTTAATCCTTTTTCTTTAAATAATTTTCAGAATTAATGGAAAACTAAAAAACGAACTGTTGCTTATTAAGTAATATTATTTGATAAGTACTTAAAACCTTATTAATTCCAGGAGGTTTAAATATATGAAAAAATATAAACTTGTATCATTCTACAAACAATATGTATAAAACAACATATTGTCTAGAACTTCTGATTAATGTCAGTAATCATAATAAATAGCTACATAGCACACACTGGTTAATGTAATCATTATGTAGGCATTATATTTCCTAAGACATCTGTTGATTGTAAACAAAGTACGTATCACACTTTGCCTGTTATACAAATTTATTCGGGATACATAAATAAAAAAGGGTGTTGGTTACAGTGTAAATAGATATTGAATATATAATTCACTACCTATCAAATTCTTTAAATCGTGTAAACCATATTTGCACTTTATTATGCAAGTCAGGATAACTGAGAATGCGTGTCCACATACATTTAGGGTGCCGGCATGTCCTCCTGTAGTTTTAGATATTGAAACGTTACAAATGTCAGTAGTTTGATACCTCAGAATAATTTGTACGACACAAATGTTTGACCGTATCAACCTGAATTTAAAAAAAAATGCACTTCATTATGTAAATCTATATAACTACATAGTAAATCAGCAATAATTTAATACCAGGATGTTTTGTTTTAATCAAATAACAGCAATATTAAAACACAACCACAACACACAATTTTTTCATCATCAATTTAGACTGCCAGCATGTCCCTCTGTTTATTCAAAATATGTATCAACAATTAAACAGTTTTGATACCTCAGTCTGACATGTATAGTAAAATTAAATCACCACATCTAAACTGACCATATTTGCACTTTATTATGTAAATCTATATACCCTCAAAGTATATTGCAGTAATAGTGTTATGTCAGGACAGAATGTATAATACAAATGAAAGCAATATTGGAACGCAATGAACAAAAAATATTGTACGCGTAATTAAAAGTAAATAAATTAAGGTAACAATGAAATAAAATATAAAACTTATGGACTTAGATCAATTAAAATCCTTTATGAATCACCAAAAAAGAAATAAACAAAATATAGGATTATTCCCAGATCAGATTTTATTTGTGCTACCAATTTTTCTGTGAATATTGCATTTTACATTAAATCGAATGTATACTGCATGTTCTTGTATAGTTTTGACACTTTATCTAAACATAGCTAACAATGGTTAAAGAAAGTTACAGGTTAATAGAGAAAACAATGTTGCCCCAATAACTTTTCTATTATTAAAAACACAGATTGTGAATTCTACATTACATATAAAGGTTATGATTACGGGTAGATACAAGTCACGTAATACTAAATAAAGAGGGAAGCATAAGGAGATAATATTACTCTTAATTATTCATATGGTACAAACTGACCTTTTCCAAATTCTTTCATTTGTTATTTCCGTGTGTAACATTTTATGATGTGCATTGTATTGTATTTTTCTATAAAAAGTGTTTTTCTTAAGCATACTAAACACGTGGTGGTTATCTTAAAGGATCGTATGACCATTGATCGTGACCGATAGAAGTGAATGATACGACTTTAAACATCAAATACAATGTTTTTCAAAGTTATCTAAACCATCAAGGACAAATGTTATCATCATATAATACTACGACTATAGACACGTTACATTGATCTGAACGATTATGAAGGTGGTTTTTAAAATGCCGTTACTACCCATGGGGTTCCTGCGCGGTCGGTAATTGATTACGTCATAGCTGTACTTGTGAGGAAAATTGGGTTATCAAATCACTTTGTATTAAAGGATGCATAAATGAAAACAAACAACAGTTTTCACTGCTGCACAATCGTTCGCATTGTTATTAAACCAATGTATAAAAACTATATTGACAAACCCCACATTATTGGAAAACACAAATATTATATTGAAAAGTAACATTTCTATTAACATACTTCGTTTGTTGCAAAATGAAATCAAATGGCATACATACCAATTTTTTTGTAATAGTATATGACGTCCTTAACATTGGTAGTTTTTTTTTTTATTAAAATTGAAAATCAGATGTCTATTCCCTTTGTACGATGGCATATGTGTTATACTACATACGATATTATCGTTATAAAGTTTCATCTATAATTCTGCATTCATTTTTTTACACTATTGAGTGTTGTTACAACGCATCATAATTTGACCGGTTTCTTCGATATCATTGTACTTTGAATAGACTGTATAATAATTGTTAAAATACAAAATGCTGCAAAAAAAATATGTCCTGTCAACAAGATTTAAATCAATATTGCTATTATTCATGTTGTATTTATAAAACATTGTAGCAGTTAAATAGATATTGCATTCCCGCCTTGAGTTCGAAAAATGGACTGCTACACCTTAGGTTTGATTTCAGTTTCATAAATAGATGTGATATTAACATGAATATTTTGTGAAGGCTTGTTGAAGAATGGTCGGCATTCTACAAATGACATATCATAATAGTTGGTGTTCTTATTGTCGATCTGAACAAAGATACTTAGCAACAGAGAACACAAGGCGCATATGCACAATTTTTCTAATGCATCATTCATATATTGTATATAAGGTATATGTAGATGACTACTCTACGAACAACCATAGGATGTGTTAGTTAAAATTTGCAAATTACCAGCGTAAATCCCCGTGAACATGGGCTGCTCTCAACATTTCAATAAAGTATGTATCCAGAATACTGAACAAAAAATGTATTTGTAGGTGAAAACGCTATATGTATTTACAAGGTGTGCATATTGTCATACGCCCAAAATCGTTCTGAATGTAGAAAAAGACTTGCTTGTCATCTATAAAAAATCTACAGTCAAAACGGACAACAATGATTATGTTGCAAATGGACTAAGACTGTTTGGGAAAGCATTTCTTCTCAATATTATAACATTACACTTTCAAAAATCGTTTCTTTTGAAAAAGTCGAGTTCTTGTTGTGTAATTCGAGTAAATGATCAATTCAAGATCAAGCTAAAAACCTATTCCCAATCAAACTTTATGCAGTTGAAACTCATTAGAATTTATACTTTGTTTACAATGTTTCAATCCATAAAAAGCATGCACGATTCCAACTATTTGCAGTTCTTTGAAAAGTATAACAAGACTGCGTTAAAGACGTGAGAAATTAGTTATTCGTGTCCGGTCAGTAATAAAAAGCTTATTCGGGACCGTCAGAAATAACGTGTGGGTAACCATGAAAGTAAGACAGTATTGAATTAAATTAATATAAAATGAAGAACATATATCATTTCAGATCCCTTGATCAAAATCTATTTTGCATAACGAATAAATTGAAGTATGATAATAGATTTTGCCTCCTTTTCAGTTTAGTATTGATTTATTTCACCACTTACCCCCATGAACCAGGGAGCTCTAACAAGTTATTGTATGTTAATTGATATTGTTTGCATAATCAATTATATATAGAGAGAGTAAACATAAAATGTCTGTCACCTTATTGGAATTTAAGACAAACCAGCTATCAGAGCTGGAAACAAGTCAGAGGTTAGCCGTGAAACAATTTAGCCATGACGTTCTTTGTCCAAATTATTCTAGCAAATATTGAGAACTCGAAATTGTAGAAGAAAATAAGATAAAAATTAAACAGTATTTAAATATTGTATAAGATAAGGGAAATATTTTGAGATGATTATACCCTGCGCTATGTATATGGTACGTACTGGAGATGTTCAAATACGTTAACATTTTTTTCTCTGTGTAACATTATACGTTATTCATTATAGTCTTTTATCCTTTTTTAACAAATGACCTTTTAACAAATTGTTCATTTGACCCTGAATTGTGAACGATATTATTGAATGATTCGTTTCTATTGTTCAGACATTTAAACTGTTTTACAAAGCAAAGATCAAATGTGATCTTTTGCTGACGAATATTATATTACAACTATCTTGACTGTAGAACTTTAAATTGATCATTATTTTTCAAAGTAATTATGTGTCACATTGGATTGGTAATTTTAAATATGAATTTTAATTAGGGATAAAAAAAAATTAAAATAATAAAACATACAATGCTGCAAAAATGTTTGACTTGTTATTTTATCATTGTATTGATATACTGTATTTACAAACCAAACGTTATTTCTAAACGCTGATTATATAATTAAAAACGAATTTTCCATCACAAAAATACTGAACTCAGAGGAAAATCTAATTGGAAAGTCCATAATGACATGGCAAAAAAGAACATTATATCACGCCCCAAACATTATTTTGTATTGCATCGTTAGCTTTCTATAAACAACAGCAAGTTTTTTTTGTGTTGGAATTTCTGACTGTTGTTACCAACAAAAATGAAAAAGCTACACACACATGCACATAGTTTCCCCGACTCAAATGATCTGCTAAAACATTTGTCTTGCCCATAATATGGACAGCATTGAATACAATGTTGATTTGAATTGCTATCTGTCATAGCTACTAAGTCAAGTAACATAAATTTGGCAACTTCGTCCCCCCTTGACGATTTATGTATTGTACTACGATTGTATTGTCGCTTCTTATCAGAACACATTTTCCCTTCAAAATTTTCAGAAAATGCTGAACTGTCAAAGTTACAGCTTTCATTTCCAAACAATTTATGTGTCAAAGTTTTTGTTCGGAGTTCTAAACTCCCTGATAAATCTGTTTTCCCGTATGACCCCCGTAATCTTTCATTGAAGCATCAGTTGTTTTTCTAAAACCTATAAAAGATGGGATTTCTTATGTTGTGTCAATGGATCATGTGCCAACATATTTTTGCTGACTGGCGTCCAATAACCTAACACATGAAGTTGTGTGGGTCTCATAAACAGACGAGCATTAGTAATCAAGTCAATGCATGATGCCATCACCCCAAAGATTTTCAAAAAATTTCTCTATCCTTTCCATTGTTGGATAAACTAAGACCTTGTTTAAATGAAAAACTTCCCCTACGTATGTTATCACTTGACTTGGAATTAGGCTCGATTTGTCTCTGTTTATCATAAAGCTTAGTAAAACCAAAAGATTGAGAGATTTCAGGCGATCCTGAACTAATTGCTGTTGGTCCTGATTGCCTATCAACCAATCGTCCAAATATACTGACATTCTGATATTTTGAGTATGAGTATGAGTTCTATGATATACAGCTACTACTGACACCAGTTTTGCTAAAATTCGAGGAGCACATGTTGGTCCAAAGCACATTGCTTTCCATAGATAACATTGATTTGCTATGCAAAACCTCATGTACGGACGATGTTTCTGAAATATTAGTTCATGAAAATATGCATTGCTCAGATCTATTGAAATTGCCCAATCTTTTGGTTTCACTAGATTTATGACTTTGCTCATTGTGTCCATCTTGAAATGGACTTCCCTTTGATTTGCATTTAATGTTTTTAAATTTGTCACCGGTCTCATTTTCCTATTTTTCTTTGGCACCAGAAATAGTGTACTGTAAAAACCTGTGAGAGAATACGGCAAATCTACTTTTTCTATAGCTTCCTTTTCTAATAAAGAATTCATTTCTGCCAATAATATATCTTCGTTTTTGTGAGATATTATTGTTTTCTTGATGCCTGTCAATGCAGGTCTTTGAAGAAATTCCAATTGGTAACCTTTCTCTATTATAGAAAGTACCCACTGATCTGTTATCATTTTCCAATTTTGAAGAAAATATTTTAGACGCCCCTACCGGAATCTCTGTACACATCATTAAGCATGAGCCTACCTTTAAGTCTACTGTTGTTCTTTCTTGGGATTCGAAATGACCCTCAACTACTCTGACCAGTCTTGTTGGTCTTGTCCTTATTTGACTCTTTGGAAGGACCCTTATAGCCTTGATTGTTTCTTTGTGGCTGTCTCCCACTATTTGATGTTTTAGGCACATAGAAACCTATTGTTATTTGAGCCTCGAGTCTTACTTACTTTGTGGACATTGGGAACAAATCTTTCACAATTTTACCATATTATTCTTTCTCTTTATGTTCTGAAGACGGGGAATTTTCATGCTTCCCAAGTAGGGTAGCCGTTGTCTGTTGCATATTCATGCCCGAAATCACATTCATTTGAGACGCCATTTGCCCTAGAAATGAAAGTTTCACAATCTGTTTTAAAGGCTGTGAATATAATTGCCTATGGCCAGTATCCCACGACTTTACTGCATTTGGCCCATGGTTCTTTCTCATCATTGGCTCTAACAAGTCGTCCAAACTAGGAACTTGCAAGAACTCTACAGCACTATCATGTACAGAAAAACAACTCATGTATTCCTCTCTATAAGCGGAAAGTTTCTCTGGGTGCTGACAACGCCATGAATTTTCCAAAAAAGTGACATGTGCCTGATCCATAATCAACACAACACTACCTTGATCAGTGTTTGAGGCAATATCCTTACTAAAGAAATCTGATAACACATTATGTCTAGTAATATTATCTAAGCTTACCTCAGTATCTTTGTTTACATCATTTGAAAAAGATTTTAATTGTACATGTTCCATAAACATTTCACCTTTTCTAGCAACACTACCTGTTGACTGTTCATTTCTAATTTCGCTCTCATGATCTGACTCATTGTCAGAGCGAATATCACCAAGTATATCCCATTCTATCGGGTTAACATGTATAAAAATGTCGGACCTTGCGTCGAAATCTATATTCCTAGATATTCTAGATTCGTCTAGATTCGAAACTAGTGGAATAATGGGTCTAAGGGTGTTTAGATCTGAGCAAACTTTGTGTGTCTCTATTCTGACCCCTTGAATCTGGATAAGTTTCAGATCTGGGCACACCTTGTGTATCCCTTTTCTGAACTACACTCTCGTTGTTATTTTCCCCTCTAACATTGGCCAACGATTGCATTATTTTAAATAAAGTGTCAAACTTATTATCAAAATGGTCTTGCAAACCATTGAGTTTCTTGTCATACTCCTGTTGCAATGCATATTACTTTGACGGCTTTTTTTAGCTTTACCAGTGACTTTGGTTCTGGGCATATCTTTCTCATTTGCCGGTATAAAAGATGGCGTATCTTTGTTTATCTGAACCTCCGAATTATCATGCACCTTGAGATCGGATTCCACACTCAAATAAATCAAAATTTTCAATTTACACGATATATTTAAAATACTTTGTTATTTAAAGAAGTCTTCAATAGAAAAAACAAAATTTCTGATTTTGTTGAAATCTTTGCTGCGACGAGAACATTTGTTCGCTAGCTAGCAAAAAGTAAAACTGATAAGAATAATTGTATATTTACCTGTATTGGTGTGTATAACCCAGGTAGGGTGATCGGACATCCTAGGGATGTTCTTTTTTTATTTCTAGATCACCTAAATGTTTGCGATGAATACTAGTTAACGCAAATTATATTCTATTTTAATAAATGTCAATTTTCACTGGTAGATGAAATGCATATTAATTAAAATTGCCCATTGAACCCCATTTTCTTTTAGAAAACTTTAACATGTATAATTATAAGCCATTTGTAAGTCTTTTAAAACCTTTTTTATTTTTTAATAGTATTTGAGAACTTAAACGTGTCAATGGTAAAGCTATCAAAAATTCAGAGGAAAATGTCTCGCCAACATTTCAATGGCTAATATCTCGAAATCAAGCACATTGAAATATTTATCTTTTTTGCTCTTTTAGTTCCTTTACTAATCCCTTATCAATATATACTAGTGTTATGAAAAGCTTGTTATTTTAAAAAGAGTAGCGAACTTCCTAAAAGAACAAATCCACTTGTATCAATTGAAACACATAATAATTCTGAACAATAACTATTCTTATTTAAATGATTTATAGACAATTATGGTCTGCTTTGATCACGTGACAAGAGGATAAAAAGCGGTATAAATGGTTGGGTAATACAATGCTTTATTTCATTCATTTGAAATGTTTCCCGCAAAAATGTGTGTATATAACTGTTTTTTTTTAATTGTTCATCAGCTGATTTGAACTTGGAATATTTTTCGTCTGTACAGTTAATCAACTATTGTAGTTCCTGTTTAGAAGAGTAACATTGTAAGTATTTTTGTTTTTATTTGCTAAATATGCTGACCTCGCAGTTGATAAAAACAGTAAAACAAAAGATTGTGAACAATGTTTAAAATTTTATTTCTGAGTTAAAGAAAGAACAGTTTAGCTTCAAATTAACTATTTCATTATACTGTTAACCAACACGTTTATGCGAGTTTTTTTCCGCGACTTCAGCGAATTGAAACATACCGCGAACATAAATCGTCGCTAATATATTGCACGTCGGACTTCTTTCCTATAATGATATAAAAACATTGAGTAAACTGCGAAAATAAAGCGTAGTGGGCTGAAATTGTTAAACGCACAGCAAAGAATCCACAGACATAAGTTGGTCTAAATTCTCGCTACATTGAAGACCTGTTGGTGACCCTCTGCTGTTGTTTTTTATTTGGTCGGGTTGTTGTCTCTTTGACACATTCCCCATTTCCATTCTCAATTTTATGTATATTATGATTTTGAGACGATCAACCACATCAAGTTTTTTTACAGAGGCGTCAATACCCGGGAGTTCAAATGATTTTAATTATAACATTTTATCAAAAGGAGAATTGGGTCATATTTCAGTGACATTATATGTTCAAATACAAAAAAAAAAAACATAATATAAACATGTATAGGCCAAACTACTACTACTACTACTATGTTTTATTTTGATTCGAGCGTCACTGATGAGTCTTTTGTAGACGAAACGCGCGTCTGGCGTATTTATAAAATGTTGGTCCTGGTATCTATGATGAGTTTATTTGCAACCACTGGGTCGATGCCACTGGTAGTGGAGATTAATTTCCCCGAGGGCATCACCAGCTCAGTTGTCAGCACTTCTGGTACCTATAATGAGTTTATTTACCTGACACGTATCTGAGTATTTCTTCACGCTGTCAAAATTTCGCAATAGTTAATAACACGTTTGTCTTCTACTTAATATTTTCAAGTCAGGACAGTTAATAAAATGCAGGATGAAACTGAAATAAAAGTTTAAAGTTTATTTTAGCTAGAAAGTAACTATTTCATGATATTGTTAACCAACACTTTTTCTTGAGGAATTTCTTTTTGCAACTTCCGCGAATTGAAACATACCGCAAACATACATCGTCACTAATATATTGCACTTGGGACTTCTCTCATTTACCATAACAAAATTAAATCAACCGCGAAAATAAATCGCTGCGTAGTAGGCTGAAATTGTTTAACGAAAAGCAAAGAATCCACAAACATAAGTTGGTCTAAGTATTCATGTATATTATGATTTTGAGACAATCAACCACACCAAGTTTTTGAAACGAAGTCATTTTTACAGGGGCGTCAATCCCCGTGAGTTCATATGTTTTTAATTTTAACATTTTAACAAGAAGGAAAAGTGGGCCATTTTCGATCATATTCCAGTGACATAAAATCCCCAAATACTAAAAAAACTAATATATATGATCCAGATTATATGCGTATTTGGACCGTACGCGTCCGAACCGTATACGTATACTCGTACGGTCTAGTACGAGCTGGCCATACATGTTTTTGGATCATATGGGTTAAATTTAAACCTACATTTTTCAAAATCTTTATTTTTAGTTTTGCAAAAAAAAAAGTTATCTAAATCCTACTTTGGTACTATCGCCCAAGGTGACATTTCCTATCAAAAGTAACGTAACAATTTTTACATTTACATGTTTGCAGTGGATACATCCTCCTTGGTCTTCCTTTGCATTTGCATTTTTTTTTTAATTTGCTAAATATTTTTAAAACAATTAACCTTCAACAATATGTTTACTTCCGATATCTTCTATTTATGTGAAGCATAATTCAATTAATGTATTACTGATCGACATGCTAAATACAAGAGATTAACATATTTAATTATCGTGAATTATTCAAATAGTTACATTATAAAGTTTTTATTTCAATTACAATTGAACTTTTTATATTATTTGAGAGATAATATAATTTTTTTATATTGTTTTCACCTACTATGCATGATGTCTCTATAAATGACTTGCTGCTATTTATACAAAAGCCGTTAGGTATTCATCACATTCGCACGAAACTTTATTCATTAGCCCTTTCTAAACTTCATTCTCTGTTCAATTTATGTTTGAAAACCACTGTTACAAACCCTCATTCAAACCAATACAAACTTACAGCTTTGATTTCGGATATTGCAAGTCACAGACTTACCAAGCCAGTCCGTATTTGAAAAGACGAAAAAGAGAAAAGATCTTTCCTTAATCTTTCCTTTGACAACAAATATCTCGATGGCGCCAACCTAGGCAACATCCTTCATCATAAATTAGTTCAATTTAAAATACCTCCTTTTTTTCAGAGATCAGGCTGCACCAATCATTTCTTATACCTATACCAAACCTATTGCAACTAAATTTTTCAATTTCAAACAGGTTTTGCAGGATCTCAATATTGACGACTTTCAGTCTAAACCTCCTGATTGCACTTGTGCTAGTTTCCAATTCACATTTAATCCGGCTGGCCACGTTATTACCGGTGACCTCAACATTGATTATAACACTTCCCTACGAAATGTGTTATCAAAAGATCCGAAATATCGTGAGCTTAAATCCATCAATTGGAAATACAACTTTAAAATTTTGATGGATTCAGTCGAGGATTATACGAGGCAATGGGCTAACCGCGAGAAGGAAGACATAGACACTCTTTCACAATGGATTAAGGCAGTGAGGTCGTTGATACAAATCAGAATCAAGAAACTGAATGGGTCTATCAATGCCCATGCTATGTCAATCTTTAAAGACCCAACTGTTACAAAACACTTATCCTACCTCCATGACAAATATGTCGTTGTCCCCGCAGATAAAGCCCCAAACAACATCGTTTTTGTGTGTAAAACTCATTACGTTAACTGCTTGATAAACGAATTAAGTACTGACAATTCTTTTGGAAACTCAACATATACCCTCACGACACTTACCAAAGAGGAAATCCTGGACAATTATAGGTCTGTTCTAAACTCTTTTGGAATTTCAACCAAAGATGAAGAACTGGATCTTTCATCACTGTATTGGATACCTAAACTACATAAGTGTCCTTACAAACAACGGTATATTGCTGGGTCTTCCAAGTGCTCCACGAAACTTCGTTCTTAATTACTAACATCTGTTTTATCAGCAATCAAAGACGGGCTTCAAAGTTATTGCGAAACTGCCTATTCAAGAGGTGGCGTGAATCAGATGTGGATACTTAAAAATTCCAAAGATCTTTTAGTGTACATACAATCTAACTCTCTTTCATCGTGTAATAATATTAAATCATTTGACTTTTCTACACTTTATACAAGAATTCTACATTCCAAACTAAAAGACAAATTGAAAGAGTTGGTATTGCTTTTTTTAAATTAAAAAAAAAGGCCAACGTAGATACAAGTATCTTGTCTTAGGTAGGGATATATCCTACTTTGTAAAGGATCACTCTGATTCTAACAAAAAATTCTCTGAAACTGACATTATCAAGATGCTTGATTTCTTGATTGACAACATATTTGTTACGATTGGAGGACGTGTTTGTCAACAGACTGTCGGAATTCCAATGGGTAAAAATTGTGCTCCTTTTCTTCCCGACTTGTTTCTTTATTATTATGAGGAAGAAAGACAAGAAGTTAGCAATATCCTTTAACTCTACTTTCCACTATATAGATTATGTTCTTACACTAAATAATTCAAAACCTGGTGACTATGTTGAACTCATCTATCCCATCGAATTAGAGATAAAGGATACTACAGATACAGTTAAGTCGGCCTCATATCTTGACTAACATCTAGAAATTGACAATGAGGGTCGGTTGAAAACTAAACTTTACGACAAAAGAGATGATTTCAGCTTTCCAATTTTGAGCTTTCCATTTCTAAGTATCAACATTCCAGCAGCACCTGCATACGGGGATAATATATCTCCCAATTGATACGATATTTCCGTGCTTGCATTTCCTATCATGATTTTCTTGATATAGGGTTGATGCTGACAAGGAAGCTATTAAACCAAGAGTTCCAAATGGTGAAGTTGAAATCATCCCTTCGTAAATTTTACGGACGCCATCACGAGTTGGTTGACCGTTATGGAATAACCGTTTCACAAATAATATCGGATATGTTTCTTACGTCGTAACTACAATCCCCTTACCTGTCATGAATGTGACCTACCAAATTAGACTATTTGCTGGATTTGTTATCACATAAGCAACACGATGGGTGCCACATAGGGAGCAGGATATGCTTACCCTTCCGGGGCACCTGAGATCACCCCGAGTTTTGTGTGGGGTTCGTGTTGCTTATTCTTTACTTTTCTATGTTTAGTCATGTGTACTATTGTTTGTCAATCTTTTTTCATTTTTACCCATGTCGTTGTCAGTTTATTTTCGATTGATGAGTTTGATTGTCCCTCTGGTATTTTTCGTCCCTCTTTTAACTTATGTTAATTGTTATATGCATGTGTATCTTATAAATTTGACCAACTTCTTAATATTAGTCAGACCGTACATGTACGCGTACGGTCCGATCGTATGAGTTTTAAAAAAAAAAGTACGTATACAGTTTGGATACGATCCAAATACTTATATGGTTTGGAAAATATACATGTATAGGTCAAAATACTTTTACTATGTTTTACCCGACAAATATCCGTGTATTTGTTCACGCTGTCAATAATTCCTTATCTAAATATCTACTAAGATGTGTGACATCTACTCATATTTTTCAAGTCAGGACAGTTAATAAAATACAGGATAACACTGGAATAAAAATTAAAAGTATTGGAATAATAGTTTTTTTCAGTAATAACACCTCATTTGATCGAATACAGAAAATTTGATCAAAACTAAAGCAAAAAAAAAAAAAACATGCCCACAAATTGTTAATCAGAAGGAAGTCACTCAAAAAAAAATGATACACTATTCTTTATAACAAAAGTTGTTTAAAATGATATATGCGTTTCCCTCGGTTTTAGTTTGTTACCCCGATTTTGTTTTTTGTCCCTGGATTTATGAGTTTTGAACAGAGGTATACTACTGTTGCCTTTATATATGAAAACAGAATGGGGTTGACTAATACAAAATAAGGTATTAGGACATTTATAACACAAAGACAATGTACACACTTTCACCAAATACTCATGTGCATAGCTGTAACTGTGTAAATAAGGTCACATGTTTATGTAACTTTGAAATACAATAAAAGCTCAGGGACTTGGGTTACTTTCAATCCTATCTAAATCAGAAGAAGAAAAAATGAAATAATTGGCATATTGCTCAGACCAATTTAAATTGTACTTCCAAACTTCCAGTGACCAGTGCATTCTGATATTTAAGTAAAGGTATACTGAATTTTCCTGTATTGTGTAGACACTACATCACTGCCATCTTATTTTACCATTAGACAACACAACTAGCAATGTTTGAAACAAGTCAGAGGTTATAATAGGGGGACTCAATTACATAATTTTATTTTTAAAACACAAACTCTAAGCCTGACATTACACCAAGAATATGATAATACATACTAGTCACGCTATACTATAAACGAAGAGGGAAGCATTGTGAGATAATATTACCCTGAGCTTTTCATATTGTACAAACTGGAGACAATTGTCTAAATTCTTTAACTATTTTTTCCGCGTGTATTATAACAAATGTCATTCTAAAGTTTAACGAACACCTGGTGATTATATAGAAGGTTGGTAAGAAACGTCATCGTGGCCGATAGATGTTAAAGATACGACTGTAAACATCAAATAAGTTGTCTAACAAAGTTATCTTCACGATCAAGGACAAATTCCACACTAGTCTACATGACACGAAACCTCCGCCACTGTCCAAAGGATTGCTAAACACAAACATATATAGGACTCTTCCAGTCGTTGTCAAAATACACATCTATCCCTTGGGACCTTTATTAATCAATGATATTAATTCACTAGAATGCGTTCAGAGACACGATGTCAGTGGGGATTTTCTTAATTCCTTTGGTATGTGTCCCTGTGTAGAATTATATGATGTGCATTGTATTTAAAGTTTCCTTTAACAAGACATTGTATTTAAGTTTCCTATAACACGTGTCATTCTTAAGTTCAGTGAACACGTGACGCTTATGCAACATGTTCGTATGACCCTTGATCCTCCCAGATAGAATGATATGATTGCAAAAATTAAATACGTTATTTTGCGAATTTATCTATTCAATCAAGGTCAAATGTCATCTTCAACTTATGAATATGATACTACGACTATAGAAACCTTGCAGTTTTCAGTCCAATATATGCCGATGTCTTGATGAAGACATTTGGAGTAAGACAAGATTTTTCATTCAAGGGAGATACAAATAAAAACAATTAACATGTTGCACGGCTGCAATAATAATCAGAAAGAAAATAAAAGTTTGTGCTATCAATGATTGAATTAAGAACTCGGAATACTGAACAAAATATGTATCTATAGGTGAAAATAATATATGGTATTAATTCTGTTGCAAATGGACCAAGAATGTTATATTTTGTTTGTGAAAAAAAATCTTCTCCATAATGTAACATTACACTTTCAAACACCGTTTCTACCTATAAATGGTTATAATTCGAAAGTTGAGTTCTTAAACAGAGTAAATAATCATTTCGCTATAAAGCTGAAAACCCAGTCCAAACAAAGCTTTATGCAGGTGAAATACATTGGAAGTTCCAACTCGTTTATAATGTTTCAATCAATAAAAAAGCATACACGGCTATGTTCAGTTGTTTTAAAACAATATATCTGGTCTGGGTTAAAGAAGTAGGAAACTAGTTTTTCGTCCCGGTTGGTAATAAATCGATTATTTGGGCCCGTACGAAATAGCAGGTTGGTAACTGTGAAAGTGAAAACATATTAAATCAAGATAAAGAACTTAAATCATTTAAGATACCTTGCTCAAGGATTTTATATAATGAATTAATTGAAGTATGATAACAATTTTTGCCTCATTTTCAGTACAATAGTGATTTGTTCAACTACTTACCCCCAGGGAACTCTAACATGTTATTTATTTCCCATTTACTTTTACAATTTTAGCAGAAGCAATTATAAATATAAAGAGTAAACATAGACTGTATGCATGACGTATCTTAACAAATATTGAGAATTCGAAATTATAGAATATTCATGATAAAGGTTAAAAGGTATCAAAATAGTGTATAAGATAAAATGAGAATCATTTGAGAAGATATTAGCATGAGATATTTATATGGTACGTACTAGAGACACTGTTCCAAATTCTTTTACGTACTTGGATGTGTCTTACATAATACGTTATTCATTGTTGTCTTTTATTTTTCTTAAACAATTGAGATTTTAATTAATTGTAAACATATGGCTAAAAAATAGTGGGTTGATATGACCCTGAAGTATAGCCAATATTATTGAATGATTCACTTGTATCGTTTTAGACATTACAGCTATCTTTAATTTGATCAGAACGATATGTTTCAAAGTGTTTATATGAATAATTGGATTGATAACTGAAATCACTTTTTTTATGAGAATTAAAAAAAAAATTAAAAAACCCACAATACTTTGCACTGTTGTAAAATTGTTGGAATTGTAATTTTAACAATGTATTGATAAACTGATTTTATAAACCACATATCACATATTGTTATTGTAAAAGACTGATGAGATATTTAATTAATTATCAAAAGTACCAGGATTATAAAAACGAAATTGTCGTTTGCATATTTCGTAAGTCGTAAAAATAAATCATAGGATCCACCGAACAACTTTCTAGAACAGTATAGCATGTCCCAAGTATGCCAATTCTAGGTATTTATAAACATTCGACAACAGTTATTTGTACTCTTTGACACAATATCTAACGTGGTATAATATATACAAAAATGACGTTATGAAGTTTAGTTTTAATTGCTTTTAACTATAACTTGTCTTTTCTTTCTCATCGGGGATGACCATGTATTATTGTATCATGAATAGAATGTAAAGTGCTTGTTCAATTACAAATGTAACAAAGATAGAAACATGTCCTATTGGAAAAGATTTGTTAACAATATTGCTGTTTTATTTATTAAAACATTGAAGAAATTAAAAAAAAAAAAATTTCTTCCCGCTTTGAGTTCGAAAAAAAAGCACAAAAATATAGTACACACCTTATTAAGCCTATTTTGACATTTATACAACAGAAAATACAGAAAATAAATGCATAGCTGTTGTAAAACATTCTTCTTAAACTTTTCATATTTTCGTCATATTGTGAATGTATTATTACAATTTGTATAGTTTATATTAAACTAAAAGAAACTATTCTTGTTACAACATATAATAGAAAGGCATGTATATTACGTCGCAAAAAAAGACTATTGCACCTAAGCCTTCACTTCAGTTTAAGAAAAAGAGTGGTATACATTTTTAAAGTATAGAGTTGTTGGCTTTCATCTGCAACATATGATAGTGCTTGAAAAGTCTGCGTGTTGTTACGAGCAAAGCTGCATCTAACAAATACAAACAATTTGATAGAAAAGTAATGTAAGGTTTCAAAAACATCGTACGCAATGTCTGCGTATTCATAAACCTTGAACTACAAATACTTGTTATCTTTGACACGATAACACGTGTCGTATTATACCATTTTCATATAAGAAAATCACGTAATGAAGATACGTTTTTATTTTATTTTCTGCTTTCAACTGTAATTAACTTTATTGAAACAGACTGTTAACTTGTCTTTTTTTCTCATCGAGAGCGACCATGTATTATTCAATAAATGAATACGTCTTTTTGTAAATTTATTGGGGTGTAAAATCGTTGACCGAAGTACATTTGGTGTGAAGCGCGGACTTTTATGATATGTTTGTGAGTGACTTGGTCCAGTTAATACACCATAAATTCCTTTAAACAGTCGTCTAATCCTATAATACTTTTAAAAGTTTACGACACATTAACTGTGTGTTACGGTTGAAACTAACATGGAGGTAATGAATACGAGAAGCCCTGTGCTATTTTAATGTCGTTAAACTTGTTATTGAAAGAATGCTGGTGTTATTGAAAGGTACCATTTGTCATGTATATTGGTGACATCCTATTAATCACACAGTTTGTCTTTATCAATGTGTACATGCAAATATGAATAATCAGTTATGTTTTACTCCAAATTAGACTAGTATTATGAAGATTATAATTAAAAACTATCAATCAATAATAAAAAAGAGGATGATCCCTTAACTGGTCATATGTTTCGAATATTTTACAAAATTCTTTAAATTATTTGTTCGTGTGTAACTTTGTACGGTGTGCATAATAGTATTTTATATTTTCAAAACAATTGTTTATAATTGAGAACACCATGGTTATATATAAAAGGTACATAAGACCCTTGACTGTGGTCGATAGAAATGTAGCTACTTATCAATATTTTGAATAAAAAGGAGGACATGCTGGCAGTCTAAATTTATGTGGAAAAAATGTAGAAATTGTGTTCCAATATTTTAAAGACTTTTGAGGGTCTTGAACAGTCGGTAATTGAGTAAGTCATATGTTGTGCTTGTGAGGAAAATTGGATTATCAAATTACTTTTTATTGAAGGATTCATAAATGAAAACAAACAACAGTTTTCACTGTCGTACAATCGTTCGAATTGTTATTAAACCAATGTATAGATATTATATTGACACACCTCACATTATTGGAAAACACAAATATTTTAATGAAAAGTAACATTTCTAATTACATACTTCGTTTGATGCATAATAAAATCAAATAGCATACACATCAACTTTTAGGAATAGTATATGACGTCCTTAACATTTGGTGTTGTGTTTAAATAGTTATCAAAGGTACCAGGATTATAATTTTATAGTACTCCAGACGCGCGTGTCGTCTTAGTACATAAGACTCATCAGTGACGCTCATTGAAAATTGAATATCAGATGTCTATTCTCCTTTGTACGATGGCATATATGTTATACTACATGCGATATTAGCGTTATAAAGTTTCATCTATAATTTTTCATTTTTTTTTTACACTATTGAATGTTATTGCAATGCATCATAATTTGACCGGTTTCTTCGATATTACGGTATCTACACTGTGTAGTACTAGTCAAAATACAAAATGCTATTAAAAACTAAATATGTCTACAACATGTACAAGATTTAAATCAATATGGTTAACGTAGATACAAGTATCTTGTCTTAGGGAGGGATAAATCCTACTTTGTAAAGAATCACTCTGATTCAAACAAAAAATTCTCTGAAACTGATATTATCAAGATGCTTGATTTCTTGATTGACAACATATTTGTTACGTTCGGAGGACGTGTTTTTCAACAGACTGTCGGCATTCCAATGGGAACAAACTGTGCCCCTCTACTCGCCGACTTGTTTCTTTATTATTATGAGGCTGACTTCATGCAGGAACTTCTTAGGAAGAAAGATAAGAAGTTAGCAATATCCTTTAACTCTACTTTCCGCTATATAGATGATGTTCTTTCACTAAACAATTCAAAATTTGGTGACTATGTGGAACGCATCTATCCAATCGAACTAGAGATAAAGGATACTACAGATACAGTTAAGTCGGCTTCATATCTTGACTTACATCTAGAAATTGACAATGAGGGTCGGTTGAAAACAAAACTTTACGACAAAAGAGATGATTTCAGCTTTCCAATTGTGAACTTTCCATTTCTAAGTAGCAACATTCCAGCAGCACCTGCATACGGGGTATATATCTCCCAATTGATACGATATTCCCGTGCTTGCATTTCCTATCATGATTTTCTTGATAGAGGTTTGCTGCTCACAAGGAAGCTATTAAACCAAGAGTTCCAAATGGTGAAGTTGAAATCATCCCTTCGTAAATTTTACGGACGCCATTACGAGTTGGTTGACCGTTATGGAATAACCGTTTCACAAATGATATCGGATATGTTCCTTACGTCGTAACTACAATCCCCTTCCCTTTCATGAATATGACCTACCGAATTAGACTATTTACCGGATTTGTAATCACTTAAGCAACACGACGGGTGCCACATGTGGAGCAGGATCTGCTTACCCTTCCGGAGCACCTGAGATCACCCCTAGTTTTTGGTGTGGTTCGTGTTGTTTATTCTTTAGTTTTCTATGTTGTGTCGTGTGTACTATTGTTTTTCTGTTTGTCTTTTTTATTTTTAGCCATGGCGTTGTCAGTTTGTTTTAGATTTATGAGTTTGACTGTCCCTTTGGTATCTTTCGTCCCCCTTTTTTTTTTATACATGTTGTATTTATAAAACATTGTAATGCATTATTAACATGGCGTTCGCTCAGATAAAAAAAATAATGTGTTTCCCTCGGTTTTGGTTTATGACCCGGATTTGTTTTTGTCTATCGACTTATGAGTTTTGAACATCGGTACTGTTGCCTTTATGTAGCAGTTAAATAGATATTGCATCCCCGCCTTGTTTTCGAAAAAAAATAATAGTGTACAGCCAAACAATTAAAAGGCATTTATGTTAAGTTGCGAAAAAAGGACTGCTACACCTTAGGTTTGACTTCAGTTTTATATAAATAAAGGCAACAGTAGTATACCGCTGTTCAAAACTCATAATTATAAATAGATATGATATCAAAATGATTATTTTGTGAAGGCTTGTTGAAGAATGGTCGGCTTTTTACAAATGACCTATCGTAATATTTGGTGTTCTTATTGTTTATCTGAACAAAGATACTTAGCAACAGAGAACACAAGGCACTTTTTCGTATACATCATTTATTTATCCTATATCAGGTATATGAAGATGACTACT
Source organism: Mytilus galloprovincialis (assembly GCA_037788925.1). Taxonomy (NCBI): domain Eukaryota; kingdom Metazoa; phylum Mollusca; class Bivalvia; order Mytilida; family Mytilidae; genus Mytilus; species Mytilus galloprovincialis. Next base: position 423,256 of record JAWDJN010000020.1, read on the forward strand.
CTACGAACAGCCGTATGATGTGTTTGTTAAAATATGCAAATTACCAGCGTAAATTCCCGAGAACATGGGCTGCTTTCAACAGTTCAATAACATATGTACCCAGAATACTGAACAAAATATGTATCTATAGGTGAATATGATATATGTATTTAAAAGGTCTGCATATTTTCATACATTCTAAATCGTTTAAAATCTACAAAAAGACTTGCTTGTGATGTTTCAAATATTTTACAGTCAGAACAGACAACACTGAATTTGTTGCAAATGGACTAAGACTGTTTAGGAAAGCATTTCCTCTCAATATAATAACATTACACTTTCAAATAGTTATCAAAGTTACCAGCATTATAATTCAGTACGTTTTCGTCTTCAGAAGACTCATCAGTGACGCTCTGATCAAAAAGTTATAAAGCCAAACAAATACAAAGTTTATGACCCAAAATTAAAAAAGTTCAAAAATGTTTGCCGTTGAAAAAGTCGAGTTCTCGCTGTGTAATCTGAGTAATGATCAATTCGAAATAAAGCTAAAAACCTAGTCCCGACTAAACTTGATGCAGGTGAATCTCATTAGAAGTTATACCTTGTTGACAATGTTTCAATCCATAAAAAGCATGCACGTTTTCTATTTATATAATTAAGTGTAACAAGACTGCGTTAAAGAAGTGAGAAACTAGTTATTTGTGTCCGGTCAGTAATAAAAAGCTTATTCGAGACCGCCAGAAATAACATGTTGGTAACCATGAAAGTAAGACAGTATTGAATTAAATTGATATCAATTCAAGAACATAAATAATTTCAGATCCCTTGTTCAAAATATATTTTGCATAACGAATAAATAGTAGGATAATAGATTTTGCCTCCTTTTCAGTTTAGTATTGATTTATTTCACCACTTACCCCCAAGAACCAAGGAGCTCTAATAAGTTATTTTATGTTAATTGATATTGTTTGCATAAATAATTATATATAGAGAGAGTAAACATAAAATGTCTGTCACCTTATTGGAATTTAAGACAAAACAGCTATCAGAGCTGGAAACAAGTCAGAGGTTAGCCGTAAAACAATTTAGCCATGACGTACTTTGTCCAAATTGTCTTAACACATATTGAGAACTCGAAATTATAGAAAAAATAAGATAAAAAATAAACAGTATTTAAATACTGTATAAGATGAGGGAAACATTTTGAGATGATAATACCCTGCACTATGTATATGGTACGTACTGGAGATAGTTTTTCAAATACGTTAACTTTTTTTTCTCTGTGTAATGTTATACACTATTCATTGTAGTCTTTTATCATTTTTTTTAACAAATGACCTTTTAATAAATTGTTAATTTGACCCTGAACTGTGACCGATATTATTGAATGATTCGCTTCTATCGGTCAGACATTTAAACTGTTTTACAAAGCAAAGATCAAATGTGATCTTTTGCTGAAGAATATTATATTACAACTATCTTGACTATATAACTTTAAATCGATCAAAATACTGAACTCAGAGGAAAATCTAATTGGAAAGTCCATGATCACAGGGCAAAATAGAACATTATATCACGCCCCAAACATTATTTTGTATTACATCTTTAGCTTTCTATAAGCAACAGCAAGGTTTTTTTTTTGTGTTGGAATTTCTGATTGTTGTTACAAAATAATAAATGAAAAAGCTACACACACATGCACATAGTTGATATATTAAGTAATGATCAGCCAGGTAAGGATCTACTTTCCCGTCCGGAGTACTTGATATCAACCTTAGTTTTAAGTCGGGTTTCTCGTTGATTGATCTATAATTTACAATTTTTGTGTAGTGTGCACTTTTGTGTGTCTGTTAGTCTTTTTCGTATCAAAGCAATGACGTTGTAAGTTAATTTTCGTCTTTTGAGTTTGAATTGTATAAGTTGCAAAATGTTACAAAATGATAGAACTTATTATAAACTAAGGAATGTATCTCCCTCATGCAAAGCTCTGATTCCTTTCACGGATTTGGCTATACTTTTTGGACCTTTTGGATTATAGCTCTTCATCTTTTATATAAGCTTTGGATTTCAAATATTTTGGCCACGAGCATCACTGTGTCATCTTTAGCTGACGACTATAATTGTACGACTATAGACATTTAAAATGAACAGTAGGATATTTGTCACAGTGGTAAAAAAGGAGGGGGGAGGTGTGAAACAAATACATCTTAGTTACGCGATATATAAACAAAATGAACAGTAGGATATTTGTCACAGTAGTAAAAAATTGGGGGTCAAACAATTACATCTTATTTAGAGGTACATAAACAATATGAACAGACAATGCTGCAAGATTTTTATATTTGCCATTCTTTCCATGTAATGATATATATATATTCGAAAATTTGAAAACATCGAATTAATCGACGGGCCTTGAAGAACATTATGACATGTCTGAACAATGAATGTCACTATTTATTGATAAATAGATAATAACAAATGAATTTAATACTTTCACATATTATCATATGAAGTATTATATAAAACACATTAAGTTTAGCGATTCATTTTGTATTTCGTTGGGCTTTTGTCCTTTATTGACTTGTATTCATTACATCTGACAAAACATCGTCTTTTTATCATGATGACATTGCTTTTAATTCTATGTTAAATATACTATATGTACTCGTTTTAAGACAAACGTAGTAAAGACAGAAATATGTCCTGTTGAAAAAGATTTTAATCAAAATAGGTAGTGTATTTAAAGATACTTTTAAGTTCTTCAAGGATATCTTCTTTTCGTCTTTTTTGTTTGAATAATAAAAAAAGAAATAACACAAAGAGAAGACTTAGATCACTTAAAATCCTTTATGAATCACCAATTAAGAAATAAACAAAATATAGGATTATTCCCAGATCAGATTTTATTTGTGCTACCAATTTTTCTGTGAATATTGCATTTTTACATTAAATCGAAGGTATACTGCATGTTCTTGTATAGTTTTGACACCTTATCTAAACATAGCTAACAATGGTTAAAGAAAGTAACAGGTTAATAGAGAAAACAATGTTGCCTCAATAACTTTTCTATTATTAAAAACACAGATTGTGAATTCTACATTACATATAAAGGTTATGATTACGGGTAGATACAAGTCACGTAATACTAAATAAAGAGGGAAGCATAAGGAGATAATATTACTCTTAATTATTCATATGGTACAAACTGACCTTTTCCAAATTCTTTCATTTGTTATTTCCGTGTGTAACATTTTATGATGTGCATTGTATTGTATTTTTCTATAAAAAGTGTTTTTATTAAGCATAATGAACACGTTGTGGTTATCTTAAAGGATCGTATGACCATTGATCGTGACCGATAGAAGTGAATGATACGACTTTAAACATCAAATACAATGTTTTTCAATGTTATCATCATATAATACTACAACTATAGACACGTTACATTGATCTGAACGATTATGAAGGTGGTTTTTAAAATGCCGTTACTACCCATGGGGTTCCTGCGCGGTCGGTAATTGAGTACGTCATAGCTGTACTTGTGAGGAAAATTGGGTTATCAAATCACTTTTTATTAAAGGATGCATAAATGAAAACAAACAACAGTTTTCACTGCTGCACAATCGTTCGCATTGTTATTAAACCAATGTATAGAAACTATATTGACAAACCCCACATTATTGGAAAACACAAATATTATATTGAAAAGTAACATTTCTATTAACATACTTCGTTTGTTGCAAAATGAAATCAAATGGCATACATACCATTGTTTTTGTAATAGTATATGACGTCCTTAACATTGGTAGTTTTTTTTTATTAAAATTGAAAATCAGATGTCTATTCCCCTTTGTACGATGGCATATGTGTTATACTACATACGATATTAGCGTTATAAAGTTTCATCTATAATTCTGCATTCATTTTTTTTACACTATTGAGTGTTGTTACAACGCATCATAATTTGACCGGTTTCTTCGATATCATTGTACTTTGAATAGACTGTATAATAATTGTTAAAATACAAAATGCTGCAAAAAAATATGTCCTGTCAACAAGATTTAAATCAATATTGCTATTATTCATGTTGTATTTATAAAACATTGTAGCAGTTAAATAGATATTACATTCCCGCCTTGAGTTCGAAAAAAGGACTGCTACACCTTAGGTTTGATTTCAGTTTCATAAATAGATGTGATATTAACATGAATATTTTGTGAAGGCTTGTTGAAGAATGGTCGGCTTTCTACAAATGACATATCGTAATAGTTGGTGTTCTTATTGTCGATCTGAACAAAGATACTTAGCAACAGAGAACACAAGGCGCATATGCACAATTTTTCTAATGCATCATTCATATATTGTATATAAGGTATATGTAGATGACTACTCTACGAACAACCATAGGATGTGTTAGTTAAAATTTGCAAATTACCAGCGTAAATCCCCGTGAACATGGGCTGCTCTCAACATTTCAATAAAGTATGTATCCAGAATACTGAACAAAATATGTATTTGTATGTGAAAACGCTATATGTATTTACAAGGTGTGCATATTGTCATACGCCCAAAATCGTTCTGAATGTAGAAAAAGACTTGCTTGTCATCTATAAAAAATCTACAGTCAAAACGGACAACAATGATTATGTTGCAAATGGAAGAAGACTGTTTGGGAAAGCATTTCTTCTCAATATTATAACATTACACTTTCAAAAATCGTTTCTTTTGAAAAAGTCGAGTTCTTGTTGTGTAATTCGAGTAAATGATCAATTCAAGATCAAGCTAAAAACCTATTCCCAATCAAACTTTATGCAGTTGAAACTCATTAGAATTTATACCTTGTTTACAATGTTTCAATCCATAAAAAGCATGCACGATTCTAACTATTTGCAGTTCTTTTGAAAAGTATAACAAGACTGCGTTAAAGAAGTGAGAAATTAGTTATCCGTGTCCGGTCAGTAATAAAAAGCTTATTCGGGACCGTCAGAAATAACATGTGGGTAACCATGAAAGTAAGACAGTATTGAATTAAATTAATATAAAATGAAGAACATATATCATTTCAGATCCCTTGATCAAAATCTATTTTGCATAACGAATAAATTGAAGTATGATAATAGATTTTGCCTCCTTTTCAGTTTAGTATTGATTTATTTCACCACTTACCCCCATGAACCAGGGAGCTCTAACAAGTTATTGTATGTTAATTGATATTGTTTGCATAAACAATTATATATAGAGAGAGTAAACATAAAATGTCTGTCACCTTATTGGAATTTAAGACAAACCAGCTATCAGACCTGGAAACAAGTCAGAGGTTAGCCGTGAAACAATTTAGCCATGACGTTCTTTGTCTAGCAAATATTGAGAACTCGAAATTATAGAAAAAAATAAGATAAAAATTAAACAGTATTTAAATATTGTATAAGATAAGGGAAACATTTTGAGATGATTATACCCTGCGCTATGTATATGGTACGTACTGGAGATGTTCAAATACGTTAACATTTTTTTCTCTGTGTAACATTATACGTTATTCATTATAGTCTTTTATCCTTTTTTAACAAATGACCTTTTAACAAATTGTTCATTTGACCCTGAATTGTGAACGATATTATTGAATGATTCGTTTCTATTGTTCAGACATTTAAACTGTTTTACAAAGCAAAGATCAAATGTGATCTTTTGCTGAACAATATTATATTACAACTATCTTGACTGTAGAACTTTAAATTGATCATTATTTTTCAAAGTAATTATCTGGCACATTGGATTGGTAACTTTAAATATGAATTTTAATTAGGGATCACAAAAATTAAAATAATAAAACATACAATGCTGCAAAAATGTTTGACTAGTTATTTTATCATTGTATTGATATACTGTATTTACAAACCAAAAGTTATTTCTAAACGCTGATTATATAATTAAAAACGAATTTTCCTTTTACCTGTTTTGAATGCCGTATAAATAAATCATATGATTTACTGCCCAACTTTGTAGAAAAAAGTAAAATCACAAAAATACTGAACTCAGAGGAAAATCTAATTGGAAAGTCCATAATGACATGGCAAAAAAGAACATTACATCACGCCCCAAACATTATTTTGTATTGCATCGTTAGCTTTATATAATCAACAGCAAGTTTCTTTTTGTTTTGGAATATTTGATTGTTATTACAAACAAAAATGAAAAAGCTACACACACATGCACATAGTTTTCCCGACTCAAATGATCTGCTAAAACATTTTTCTTGCCCATAATATGGGCTGCATTCAATACTATGTTGTGTTGAATTGCTATCTGTCATAGCTACTAAGTCAAGTAACATAAATTTGGTAACTACGTCCCCACTTGACGATTTATGTATTGTACTACGATTGTATTATCGTTTCTTATCAGAACACATTTTCCTTTCAAAATTTTCACAAAATGCTGAACTTTCAAAGTTACAGCTTTCATTTTCAAACAATTTATGTGCCAAAGTTTCTGTTCGGAGTTCTAAACTCCCTGATAAATCTGTTTTCCCGTATGACCCCCCATAACCTTTCATTGAAGCATCAGTTGTTTTTCTAAAACCTATAAAAGATGGGATTTCTTTTGTTGTGTCAATGGAACATGTGCCAACATATTTTTGCTGACTGGCGTCCAATAATTTAACACATGAAGTTGTGTGGGTCTCATAAACAGACGAGCATTAGTTATCAACTCAATGCATGATGCCATCACCCCAAAGATTTTCAAAAAATCTTGGGCCAAATTCTGACCTGAAAGGATTTTTTCTAGTAATATCTGTAATTTCTCTATCCTTTCCATTGTTGGATAAACTAAGACCTTGTATAAATGAAAAACTCCCCCTACGCATGTTATCACTTGACTTGGAATTAAGCTTGATTTGTCTCTGTTTATCATAAAGCTTAGTAAAACCAAAAGATTGAGAGATTTCAGGCGATCCTGAACTAATTGCTGTTGCTCCTGATTGCCTATCAACCAATCGTCCAAATATACTGACATTCTGATATTTTGAGTATGAGTATGAGTTCTATGATATACAGCTACTACTGACACCAATTTTGCTAAAATTCGAGGAGCACATGTTGGTCCAAAGCACATTGCTTTCCATAGATAACATTGATTTGCTATGCAAAACCTCATGTACGGACGATGTTTCTGAAATATTGGTTCATGAAAATATGCATTGCTCAGATCTATTGAAATTGCCCAATCTTTTGGTTTTCACTAGAGTTATGACTTTGCTCATCGTGTCCATCTTGAAATGGACTTCCCTTTGATTTGCATTTAATGTTTTTAAATTTGTCACCGGTCTCATTTTCCTATTTTTCTTAGTGTACTGTAAAAACCTGTGAGAGAATACGGAAAATCTACTTTTTCTATAGCATCCTTTTCTAATAAAGAATTCATTTCTGCCAAAAATATATCTTCGTTTTTGTGAGATACTATTGTTTTCTTGATGCCTGTCAATGCAGGTCTTTGAAGAAATTCCAATTGGTAACCTTTCTCTATTATAGAAAGTACCCACTGATCTGTTATCATTTTCCAATTTTGAAGAAAATATTTTAGACGCCCCTACCGGAATCTCTGTACACATCATTAAGCATGAGCCTACCTTTAAGTCTACTGTTGTTCTTTCTAGGGATTCGAAATGACCCTCAACTACTCTGACCAGTCTTGTTGGTCTTGTCCTTATTTGACTCTTTGGAAGGACCCTTATAGCCTTGATTGTTTCTTTGTGGCTGTCTCCCACTATTTGATGTTTTAGGCACATTGAACCTATTGTTATTTGAGCCTCGAGTCTTACTTACTTTGTGGACATTGGGAACAAATCTTTCACAATTTTACCATATGATTCTTCCTCTTTATGTTCTGAAGACGGGGAATTTTCAAGCTTCCCAAGTAGAGTAGCCGTTGTCTGTTGCATATTCATGCCCGAAATCACATTCATTTGAGACGCCATTTGCCCTAGAAATGAAAGTTTCTCAATCTGTTTTAAAGGCTGTGAATATAATTGCCTATGGCCAGTGTCCCACGACTTTACTGCATTTGGCCCATTGTTCTTTCTCATCATTGGCTCTAACAAGTCGTCCAAACTAGGAACTTGCAAGAACTCTACAGCACTATCATGTACAGAAAAACAACTCATGTATTCCTCTCTATAAGTGGAAAGTTTCTCTGGGTGCTGACAACGCCATGAATTTTCCAAAAAAGTGACATGTGTCTGGTCCATAATCAACACAACAATACCTTTATCAGTGTTTGAGGCAATATCCTTACTAAAGAAATCTGATAACACATTATGTCTAGTAATATTATCTAAGCTTACCTCAATATCTTTGTTTAAATCATTTGAAAAAGATTTTACTTGTACATGTTCCATAAACATTTCACACTACCTGTTGACTGTTCATTTCTAATTTCGCTCTCATTATCTGACTCATTGTCAGAGCGAATATCACCAAGTATATCCCATTCTATCGGGTTAACATGTATAGAAATTTCGGACCTTGCGTCGAAATCTATATTCCTAGATATTCTAGATTCGTCTAGATTCGAAACTAGTGGAATAATGGGTCTAAGAGTGTTTAGATCTGAGCAAACTTTGTGTATCTCTATTCTGACCCCTTGAATCTGGATAAGTTTCAGATCTGGGCACACCTTGTGTATCCCTTTTCTGAACTACACTCTCGTTGTTATTTTCCCCTCTAACATTGTCCAACGATTGCATCATTTTAAATAAAGTGTCAAACTTATTATCAAAATTGTCTTGCAAACCTTTGAGTTTCTTGTCATACTCCTGTTGCAATGCATATTACTTTGACGGCTTTTTCTTAGCTTTACCAGTGACGTTGGTTCTGGGTGTATCTTTCTCATTTGCCGGTATAAAAGATGGCGTATCTTTGTTTATCTGAACCTCCGAATTATCGTGCACCTTGAGATCGGATTCCATACTCGAATAAAATAAAAATTTTCAATTTACACGATATATTTAAAATACTTTGTTATTTAAAGAAGTCTTCAATAGAAAAAAATAAATTTCTAATTTTGTTGAAATCTTTGCTGCGACGAGAACATCTGTTCGCTAGCTAGCAAAAAATACAACTGAGAAGAATAATTGTATATTTACCTGTATTGGTGTGTATAACCCAGGTAGGGTGATCGGACATCCTAGGGATGTTTTATTTTTTATTTTTAGATCACCTAAATGTTTGCGATGAATACTAGTTAACGCAAATTATATTCTATTTTAATAAATGTCAATTTTCACTGGTAGATAAAATGCATATTAATAAAAATTGCTCATTGACCCCCATTTTCTTTTAGAAAACTTTAACATGTATAATTATAAGCCATTTGTAAGTCTTTTAAAACCTTTGTTATTTTTTAATAGTATTTGAGAACTTAAACGTGTCAATGATAAAGCTATCAAAAATTAAGAGGAAAATGTCTCGCCAACATTTCAATGGCTAATATCTCGAAATCAAGCACATTGAAATATTTATCTTTTTTGCTCTTTTAGTTTCTTTATTAATCCCCTATCAATATATACTAGTGTTATGAAAAGCTTGTTATTTTAAAAAGAGTAGCGAACTTCCTAAAAGAACAAATCCACTTGTATCCATTGAAACACATAATAATTCTGAACAATAACTATTCTTATTTAAATGATTTATAGACAATTGTGGTCTGCTTGATCACGTGACAAGAGGATAAAAATCGGTATAAATGGTTGGGTAATACAATGCTTTATTTCATTCATTTGAAATGTTTCCCGCAAAAGTGTGTGTATATAACTGTTTTTTTTTAATTGTTCATCAGCTGATTTGAACTTGGAATATTTTTCGTCTATATAGTTAATCAACTATTGTATTCCTGTTTAGAAGAGTAACATTGTAAGTATTTTTGTTTCTATTTGATAAATATGCTGACCTCGCATTTAATAAAAACAGTATAACAAAAGATTGTGAACATTGTTTAAAATTTTATTTCTGAGTTAAAGAAAGAACCGTTTAGCTTCAAATTAACTATTTCATTATACTGTTAACCAACACGTTTATGCGAGTTTTTTTCCGCGACTTCAGCGAATTGAAACATACCGCGAACATAAATCGTCGCTAATATATTGCACGTCGGACTTCTTTCCTATAATGATATAAAAACATTGAGTAAACTGCGAAAATAAAGCGTAGTGGGCTGAAATTGTTAAACGCACAGCAAAGAATCCACAGACATAAGTTGGTCTAAATTCTCGCTACATTGAAGACCTGTTGGTGACCCTCTGCTGTTGTTTTTTATTTGGTCGGGTTGTTGTCTCTTTGACACATTCCCCATTTCCATTCTCAATTTTATGTATATTATGATTTTGAGACGATCAACCACATCAAGTTTTTTTACAGAGGCGTCAATACCCGGGAGTTCAAATGATTTTAATTATAACATTTTATCAAAAGGAGAATTGGGTCATATTTCAGTGACATTATATGTTCAAATACAAAAAAAAAAACATAATATAAACATGTATAGGCCAAACTACTACTACTACTACTATGTTTTATTTTGATTCGAGCGTCACTGATGAGTCTTTTGTAGACGAAACGCGCGTCTGGCGTATTTATAAAATGTTGGTCCTGGTATCTATGATGAGTTTATTTGCAACCACTGGGTCGATGCCACTGGTAGTGGAGATTAATTTCCCCGAGGGCATCACCAGCTCAGTTGTCAGCACTTCTGGTACCTATAATGAGTTTATTTACCTGACACGTATCTGAGTATTTCTTCACGCTGTCAAAATTTCGCAATAGTTAATAACACGTTTGTCTTCTACTTAATATTTTCAAGTCAGGACAGTTAATAAAATGCAGGATGAAACTGAAATAAAAGTTTAAAGTTTATTTTAGCTAGAAAGTAACTATTTCATGATATTGTTAACCAACACTTTTTCTTGAGGAATTTCGTTTTGCAACTTCCGCGAATTGAAACATACCGCAAACATACATCGTCACTAATATATTGCACTTGGGACTTCTCTCATTTACCATAACAAAATTAAATCAACCGCGAAAATAAATCGCTGCGTAGTAGGCTGAAATTGTTTAACGAAAAGCAAAGAATCCACAAACATAAGTTGGTCTAAGTATTCATGTATATTATGATTTTGAGACAATCAACCACACCAAGTTTTTGAAACGAAGTCATTTTTACAGGGGCGTCAATCCCCGTGAGTTCATATGTTTTTAATTTTAACATTTTAACAAGAAGGAAAAGTGGGCCATTTTCGATCATATTCCAGTGACATAAAATCCCCAAATACTAAAAAAACTAATATATATGATCCAGATTATATGCGTATTTGGACCGTACGCGTCCGAACCGTATACGTATACTCGTACGGTCTAGTACGAGCTGGCCATACATGTTTTTGGATCATATGGGTTAAATTTAAACCTACATTTTTCAAAATCTTTATTTTTAGTTTTGCAAAAAAAAAAGTTATCTAAATCCTACTTTGGTACTATCGCCCAAGGTGACATTTCCTATCAAAAGTAACGTAACAATTTTTACATTTACATGTTTGCAGTGGATACATCCTCCTTGGTCTTCCTTTGCATTTGCATTTTTTTTTTAATTTGCTAAATATTTTTAAAACAATTAACCTTCAACAATATGTTTACTTCCGATATCTTCTATTTATGTGAAGCATAATTCAATTAATGTATTACTGATCGACATGCTAAATACAAGAGATTAACATATTTAATTATCGTGAATTATTCAAATAGTTACATTATAAAGTTTTTATTTCAATTACAATTGAACTTTTTATATTATTTGAGAGATAATATAATTTTTTTATATTGTTTTCACCTACTATGCATGATGTCTCTATAAATGACTTGCTGCTATTTATACAAAAGCCGTTAGGTATTCATCACATTCGCACGAAACTTTATTCATTAGCCCTTTCTAAACTTCATTCTCTGTTCAATTTATGTTTGAAAACCACTGTTACAAACCCTCATTCAAACCAATACAAACTTACAGCTTTGATTTCGGATATTGCAAGTCACAGACTTACCAAGCCAGTCCGTATTTGAAAAGACGAAAAAGAGAAAAGATCTTTCCTTAATCTTTCCTTTGACAACAAATATCTCGATGGCGCCAACCTAGGCAACATCCTTCATCATAAATTAGTTCAATTTAAAATACCTCCTTTTTTTCAGAGATCAGGCTGCACCAATCATTTCTTATACCTATACCAAACCTATTGCAACTAAATTTTTCAATTTCAAACAGGTTTTGCAGGATCTCAATATTGACGACTTTCAGTCTAAACCTCCTGATTGCACTTGTGCTAGTTTCCAATTCACATTTAATCCGGCTGGCCACGTTATTACCGGTGACCTCAACATTGATTATAACACTTCCCTACGAAATGTGTTATCAAAAGATCCGAAATATCGTGAGCTTAAATCCATCAATTGGAAATACAACTTTAAAATTTTGATGGATTCAGTCGAGGATTATACGAGGCAATGGGCTAACCGCGAGAAGGAAGACATAGACACTCTTTCACAATGGATTAAGGCAGTGAGGTCGTTGATACAAATCAGAATCAAGAAACTGAATGGGTCTATCAATGCCCATGCTATGTCAATCTTTAAAGACCCAACTGTTACAAAACACTTATCCTACCTCCATGACAAATATGTCGTTGTCCCCGCAGATAAAGCCCCAAACAACATCGTTTTTGTGTGTAAAACTCATTACGTTAACTGCTTGATAAACGAATTAAGTACTGACAATTCTTTCGGAAACTCAACATATACCCTCACGACACTTACCAAAGAGGAAATCCTGGACAATTATAGGTCTGTTCTAAACTCTTTTGGAATTTCAACCAAAGATGAAGAACTGGATCTTTCATCACTGTATTGGATACCTAAACTACATAAGTGTCCTTACAAACAACGGTATATTGCTGGGTCTTCCAAGTGCTCCACGAAACTTCGTTCTTAATTACTAACATCTGTTTTATCAGCAATCAAAGACGGGCTTCAAAGTTATTGCGAAACTGCCTATTCAAGAGGTGGCGTGAATCAGATGTGGATACTTAAAAATTCCAAAGATCTTTTAGTGTACATACAATCTAACTCTCTTTCATCGTGTAATAATATTAAATCATTTGACTTTTCTACACTTTATACAAGAATTCTACATTCCAAACTAAAAGACAAATTGAAAGAGTTGGTATTGCTTTTTTTAAATTAAAAAAAAAGGCCAACGTAGATACAAGTATCTTGTCTTAGGTAGGGATATATCCTACTTTGTAAAGGATCACTCTGATTCTAACAAAAAATTCTCTGAAACTGACATTATCAAGATGCTTGATTTCTTGATTGACAACATATTTGTTACGATTGGAGGACGTGTTTGTCAACAGACTGTCGGAATTCCAATGGGTAAAAATTGTGCTCCTTTTCTTCCCGACTTGTTTCTTTATTATTATGAGGAAGAAAGACAAGAAGTTAGCAATATCCTTTAACTCTACTTTCCACTATATAGATTATGTTCTTACACTAAATAATTCAAAACCTGGTGACTATGTTGAACTCATCTATCCCATCGAATTAGAGATAAAGGATACTACAGATACAGTTAAGTCGGCCTCATATCTTGACTAACATCTAGAAATTGACAATGAGGGTCGGTTGAAAACTAAACTTTACGACAAAAGAGATGATTTCAGCTTTCCAATTTTGAGCTTTCCATTTCTAAGTATCAACATTCCAGCAGCACCTGCATACGGGGATAATATATCTCCCAATTGATACGATATTTCCGTGCTTGCATTTCCTATCATGATTTTCTTGATATAGGGTTGATGCTTACAAGGAAGCTATTAAACCAAGAGTTCCAAATGGTGAAGTTGAAATCATCCCTTCGTAAATTTTACGGACGCCATCACGAGTTGGTTGACCGTTATGGAATAACCGTTTCACAAATAATATCGGATATGTTTCTTACGTCGTAACTACAATCCCCTTACCTGTCATGAATGTGACCTACCAAATTAGACTATTTGCTGGATTTGTTATCACATAAGCAACACGATGGGTGCCACATAGGGAGCAGGATATGCTTACCCTTCCGGGGCACCTGAGATCACCCCGAGTTTTGTGTGGGGTTCGTGTTGCTTATTCTTTACTTTTCTATGTTTAGTCATGTGTACTATTGTTTGTCAATCTTTTTTCATTTTTACCCATGTCGTTGTCAGTTTATTTTCGATTGATGAGTTTGATTGTCCCTCTGGTATTTTTCGTCCCTCTTTTAACTTATGTTAATTGTTATATGCATGTGTATCTTATAAATTTGACCAACTTCTTAATATTAGTCAGACCGTACATGTACGCGTACGGTCCGATCGTATGAGTTTTAAAAAAAAAAGTACGTATACAGTTTGGATACGATCCAAATACTTATATGGTTTGGAAAATATACATGTATAGGTCAAAATACTTTTACTATGTTTTACCCGACAAATATCCGTGTATTTGTTCACGCTGTCAATAATTCCTTATCTAAATATCTACTAAGATGTGTGACATCTACTCATATTTTTCAAGTCAGGACAGTTAATAAAATACAGGATAACACTGGAATAAAAATTAAAAGTATTGGAATAATAGTTTTTTTCAGTAATAACACCTCATTTGATCGAATACAGTAAATTTGATCAAAACTAAAGCAAAAAAAAAAAAAAACATGCCCACAAATTGTTAATCAGAAGGAAGTCACTCAAAAAAAAATGATACACTATTCTTTATAACAAAAGTTGTTTAAAATGATATATGCGTTTCCCTCGGTTTTAGTTTGTTACCCCGATTTTGTTTTTTGTCCCTGGATTTATGAGTTTTGAACAGAGGTATACTACTGTTGCCTTTATATATGAAAACAGAATGGGGTTGACTAATACAAAATAAGGTATTAGGACATTTATAACACAAAGACAATGTACACACTTTCACCAAATACTCATGTGCATAGCTGTAACTGTGTAAATAAGGTCACATGTTTATGTAACTTTGAAATACAATAAAAGCTCAGGGACTTGGGTTACTTTCAATCCTATCTAAATCAGAAGAAGAAAAAATGAAATAATTGGCATATTGCTCAGACCAATTTAAATTGTACTTCCAAACTTCCAGTGACCAGTGCATTCTGATATTTAAGTAAAGGTATACTGAATTTTCCTGTATTGTGTAGACACTACATCACTGCCATCTTATTTTACCATTAGACAACACAACTAGCAATGTTTGAAACAAGTCAGAGGTTATAATAGGGGGACTTAATTACATAATTTTATTTTTAAAACACAAACTCTAAGCCTGACATTACACCAAGAATATGATAATACATACTAGTCACGCTATACTATAAACGAAGAGGGAAGCATTGTGAGATAATATTACCCTGAGCTTTTCATATTGTACAAACTGGAGACAATTGTCTAAATTCTTTAACTATTTTTTCCGCGTGTATTATAACAAATGTCATTCTAAAGTTTAACGAACACCTGGTGATTATATAGAAGGTTGGTAAGAAACGTCATCGTGGCCGATAGATGTTAAAGATACGACTGTAAACATCAAATAAGTTGTCTAACAAAGTTATCTTCACGATCAAGGACAAATTCCACACTAGTCTACATGACACGAAACCTCCGCCACTGTCCAAAGGATTGCTAAACACAAACATATATAGGACTCTTCCAGTCGTTGTCAAAATACACATCTATCCCTTGGGACCTTTATTAATCAATGATATTAATTCACTAGAATGCGTTCAGAGACACGATGTCAGTGGGGATTTTCTTAATTCCTTTGGTATGTGTCCCTGTGTAGAATTATATGATGTGCATTGTATTTAAAGTTTCCTTTAACAAGACATTGTATTTAAGTTTCCTATAACACGTGTCATTCTTAAGTTCAGTGAACACGTGACGATTATGCAACATGTTCGTATGACCCTTGATCCTCCCAGATAGAATGATATGATTGCAAAAATTAAATACGTTATTTTGCGAATTTATCTATTCAATCAAGGTCAAATGTCATCTTCAACTTATGAATATGATACTACGACTATAGAAACCTTGCAGTTTTCAGTCCAATATATGCCGATGTCTTGATGAAGACATTTGGAGTAAGACAAGATTTTTCATTCAAGGGAGATACAAATAAAAACAATTAACATGTTGCACGGCTGCAATAATAATCAGAAAGAAAATAAAAGTTTGTGCTATCAATGATTGAATTAAGAACTCGGAATACTGAACAAAATATGTATCTATAGGTGAAAATAATATATGGTATTAATTCTGTTGCAAATGGACCAAGAATGTTATATTTTGTTTGTGAAAAAAAATCTTCTCCATAATGTAACATTACACTTTCAAACACCGTTTCTACCTATAAATGGTTATAATTCGAAAGTTGAGTTCTTAAACAGAGTAAATAATCATTTCGCTATAAAGCTGAAAACCCAGTCCAAACAAAGCTTTATGCAGGTGAAATACATTGGAAGTTCCAACTCGTTTATAATGTTTCAATCAATAAAAAAGCATACACGGCTATGTTCAGTTGTTTTAAAACAATATATCTGGTCTGGGTTAAAGAAGTAGGAAACTAGTTTTTCGTCCCGGTTGGTAATAAATCGATTATTTGGGCCCGTACGAAATAGCAGGTTGGTAACTGTGAAAGTGAAAACATATTAAATCAAGATAAAGAACTTAAATCATTTAAGATACCTTGCTCAAGGATTTTATATAATGAATTAATTGAAGTATGATAACAATTTTTGCCTCATTTTCAGTACAATAGTGATTTGTTCAACTACTTACCCCCAGGGAACTCTAACATGTTATTTATTTCCCATTTACTTTTACAATTTTAGCAGAAGCAATTATAAATATAAAGAGTAAACATAGACTGTATGCATGACGTATCTTAACAAATATTGAGAATTCGAAATTTTTTTAAGAGAATTAAAAAAAAAATTAAAAAACCCACAATACTTTGCACTGTTGTAAAATTGTTGGAATTGTAATTTTAACAATGTATTGATAAACTGATTTTATAAACCACATATCACATATTTTTATTGTAAAAGACTGATGAGATATTTAATTAATTATCAAAAGTACCAGGATTATAAAAACGAAATTGTCGTTTGCATATTTCGTAAGTCGTAAAAATAAATCATAGGATCCACCGAACAACTTTCTAGAACAGTATAGCATGTCCCAAGTATGCCAATTCTAGGTATTTATAAACATTCGACAACAGTTATTTGTACTCTTTGACACAATATCTAACGTGGTATAATACATACAAAAATGACGTTATGAAGTTTAGTTTTAATTGCTTTTAACTATAACTTGTCTTTTCTTTCTCATCGGGGATGACCATGTATTATTGTATCATGAATAGAATGTAAAGTGCTTGTTCAATTACAAATGTAACAAAGATAGAAACATGTCCTATTGGAAAAGATTTGTTAACAATATTGCTGTTTTATTTATTAAAACATTGAAGAAATTAAAAAAAAAAAAATTTCTTCCCGCTTTGAGTTCGAAAAAAAAGCACAAAAATATAGTACACACCTTATTAAGCCTATTTTGACATTTATACAACAGAAAATACAGAAAATAAATGCATAGCTGTTGTAAAACATTCTTCTTAAACTTTTCATATTTTCGTCATATTGTGAATGTATTATTACAATTTGTATAGTTTATATTAAACTAAAAGAAACTATTCTTGTTACAACATATAATAGAAAGGCATGTATATTACGTCGCAAAAAAAGACTATTGCACCTACGCCTTCACTTCAGTTTAAGAAAAAGAGTGGTATACATTTTTAAAGTATAGAGTTGTTGGCTTTCATCTGCAACATATGATAGTGCTTGAAAAGTCTGCGTGTTGTTACGAGCAAAGCTGCATCTAACAAATACAAACAATTTGATAGAAAAGTAATGTAAGGTTTCAAAAACATCGTACGCAATGTCTGCGTATTCATAAACCTTGAACTACAAATACTTGTTATCTTTGACACGATAACACGTGTCGTATTATACCATTTTCATATAAGAAAATCACGTAATGAAGATACGTTTTTATTTTATTTTCTGCTTTCAACTGTAATTAACTTTATTGAAACAGACTGTTAACTTGTCTTTTTTTCTCATCGAGAGCGACCATGTATTATTCAATAATTGAATACGTCTTTTTGTAAATTTATTGGGGTGTAAAATCGTTGACCGAAGTACATTTGGTGTGAAGCGCGGACTTTTATGATATGTTTGTGAGTGACTTGGTCCAGTTAATACACCAATAAATTCCTTTAAACAGTCGTCTAATCCTATAATACTTTTAAAAGTTTACGACACATTAACTGTGTGTTACGGTTGAAACTAACATGGAGGTAATGAATACGAGAAGCCCTGTGCTATTTTAATGTCGTTAAACTTGTTATTGAAAGAATGCTGGTGTAATTGAAAGGTACCAATTGTCATGTATATTGGTGACATCCTATTAATCACAAGGTTTGTCTTTATCAATGTGTACATGCAAATATGAATAATCAGTTATGTTTTACTCCAAATTAGACCAGTATTATGAAGATTATAATTAAAAACTATCAATCAATAATAAAAAAGAGGATGATCCCTTAACTGGTCATATGTTTCGAATATTTTACAAAATTCTTTAAATTATTTGTTCGTGTGTAACTTTGTACGGTGTGCATAATAGTATTTTATATTTTCAAAACAATTGTTTATAATTGAGAACACCATGGTTATATATAAAAGGTACATAAGACCCTTGACTGTGGTCGATAGAAATGTAGCTACTTATCAATATTTTGAATAAAAAGGAGGACATGCTGGCAGTCTAAATTTATGTGGAAAAAATGTAGAAATTGTGTTCCAATATTTTAAAGACTTTTGAGGGTCTTGAACAGTCGGTAATTGAGTAAGTCATATGTTGTGCTTGTGAGGAAAATTGGATTATCAAATTACTTTTTATTGAAGGATTCATAAATGAAAACAAACAACAGTTTTCACTGTCGTACAATCGTTCGAATTGTTATTAAACCAATGTATAGATATTATATTGACACACATCACATTATTGGAAAACACAAATATTTTAATGAAAAGTAACATTTCTAATTACATACTTCGTTTGATGCATAATAAAATCAAATAGCAGACACATCAACTTTTAGGAATAGTATATGACGTCCTTAACATTTGGTGTTGTGTTTAAATAGTTATCAAAGGTACCAGGATTATAATTTTATAGTACTCCAGACGCGCGTGTCGTCTTAGTACATAAGACTCATCAGTGACGCTCATTGAAAATTGAATATCAGATGTCTATTCTCCTTTGTACGATGGCATATATGTTATACTACATGCGATATTAGCGTTATAAAGTTTCATCTATAATTTTTTTTTACACTATTGAATGTTATTGCAATGCATCATAATTTGACCGGTTTCTTCGATATTACGGTATCTACACTGTGTAGTACTAGTCAAAATACAAAATGCTACTAAAAACTAAATATGTCTACAACATGTACAAGATTTAAATCAATATGGCTAACGTAGATACAAGTATCTTGTCTTAGGGAGGGATAAATCCTACTTTGTAAAGAATCACTCTGATTCAAACAAAAAATTCTCTGAAACTGATATTATCAAGATGCTTGATTTCTTGATTGACAACATATTTGTTACGTTCGGAGGACGTGTTTTTCAACAGACTGTCGGCATTCCAATGGGAACAAACTGTGCCCCTCTACTCGCCGACTTGTTTCTTTATTATTATGAGGCTGACTTCATGCAGGAACTTCTTAGGAAGAAAGATAAGAAGTTAGCAATATCCTTTAACTCTACTTTCCGCTATATAGATGATGTTCTTTCACTAAACAATTCAAAATTTGGTGACTATGTGGAACGCATCTATCCAATCGAACTAGAGATAAAGGACACTACAGATACAGTTAAGTCGGCTTCATATCTTGACTTACATCTAGAAATTGACAATGAGGGTCGGTTGAAAACAAAACTTTACGACAAAAGAGATGATTTCAGCTTTCCAATTGTGAACTTTCCATTTCTAAGTAGCAACATTCCAGCAGCACCTGCATACGGGGTATATATCTCCCAATTGATACGATATTCCCGTGCTTGCATTTCCTATCATGATTTTCTTGATAGAGGTTTGCTGCTCACAAGGAAGCTATTAAACCAAGAGTTCCAAATGGTGAAGTTGAAATCATCCCTTCGTAAATTTTACGGACGCCATTACGAGTTGGTTGACCGTTATGGAATAACCGTTTCATAAATGATATCGGATATGTTCCTTACGTCGTAACTACAATCCCCTTCCCTTTCATGAATATGACCTACCGAATTAGACTATTTACCGGATTTGTAATCACTTAAGCAACACGACGGGTGCCACATGTGGAGCAGGATCTGCTTACCCTTCCGGAGCACCTGAGATCACCCCTAGTTTTTGGTGGGGTTCGTGTTGTTTATTCTTTAGTTTTCTATGTTGTGTCGTGTGTACTATTGTTTTTCTGTTTGTCTTTTTTATTTTTAGCCATGGCGTTGTCAGTTTGTTTTAGATTTATGAGTTTGACTGTCCCTTTGGTATCTTTCGTCCCCCCTTTTTTTTATACATGTTGTATTTATAAAACATTGTAATGCATTATTAACATGGCGTTCGCTCAGATAAAAAAAAATAATGTGTTTCCCTCGGTTTTGGTTTATGACCCGGATTTGTTTTTGTCTATCGACTTATGAGTTTTGAACATCGGTACTGTTGCCTTTATGTAGCAGTTAAATAGATATTGCATCCCCGCCTTGTTTTCGAAAAAAATAATAGTGTACAGCCATACAATTAAAAGGCATTTATGTTAAGTTGCGAAAAAAGGACTGCTACACCTTAGGTTTGACTTCAGTTTTATATAAATAAAGGCAACAGTAGTATACCGCTGTTCAAAACTCATAATTATAAATAGATATGATATCAAAATGATTATTTTGTGAAGGCTTGTTGAAGAATGGTCGGCTTTTTACAAATGACCTATCGTAATATTTGGTGTTCTTATTGTTTATCTGAACAAAGATACTTAGCAACAGAGAACACAAGGCACTTCTTCGTACACATCATTCATTTATCCTATATCAGGTATATGAAGATGACTACTCTACGAACAGCCGTATGATGTGTTTGTTAAAATATGCAAATTACCAGCGTAAATTCCCGAGAACATGGGCTGCTTTCAACAGTTCAATAACATATGTACCCAGAATACTGAACAAAATATGTATCTATAGGTGAATATGATATATGTATTTAAAAGGTCTGCATATTGTCATACATTCTAAATCGTTTAAAATCTACAAAAAGACTTGCTTGTGATGTTTCAAAAATTTTACAGTCAGAACAGACAACACTGATTAGGAAAGCATTTCCTCTCAATATAATAACATTACACTTTCAAATAGTTATCAAAGGTACCAGCATTATAATTCAGTACGCCAGACGCGCGTTTCGTCTTCAGAAGACTCATCAGTGACGCTCAGATCAAAAAGTTATAAAGCCAAACAAATACAAAGTTTATGACCCAAAATTAAAAATGTTCAAAAATGTTTGCTGTTGAAAAAGTCGAGTTCTCGCTGTGTAATCTGAGTAATGATCAATTCAAAATAAAGCTAAAAACCTAGTCCCGACTAAACCTGATGCAGGTGAATCTCATTAGAAGTTATACCTTGTTTACAATGTTTCAATCCATAAAAAGCATGCACGTTTTCTATTTATATAACTAAGTATAACAAGACTGCGTTAAAGAAGTGAGAAACTAGTTATTCGTGTCCGGTCAGTAATAAAAAGCTTATTCGAGACCGCCAGACATAACATGTTGGTAACCATGAAAGTAAGACAGTATTGAATTAAATTGATATCAAATCAAGAACATAAATCATTTCAGATCCCTTGTTCAAAATATATTTTGCATAACGTATCAATTGAAGTAGGATAATAGATTTTGCCTCCTTTTCAGTTTAGTATTGATTTATTTCACCACTTACCCCCAAGAACCAAGGAGCTCTAACAAGTTATTTTATGTTAATTGATATTGTTTGCATAAATAATTATATATAGAGAGAGTAAACATAAAATGTCTGTCACCTTATTGGAATTTAAGACAAAACAGCTATCAGAGCTGGAAACAAGTCAGAGGTTAGCCGTAAAACAATTTAGCCATGACGTACTTTGTCCAAATTGTCTTAACACATATTGAGAACTCGAAATTATAGAAAAAATAAGATAAAAAATAAACAGTATTTAAATACTGTATAAGATGAGGGAAACATTTTGAGATGATAATACCCTGCACTATGTATATGGTACGTACTGGAGATAGTTTTTCAAATACGTTAACTTTTTTTCTCTGTGTAATGTTATACACTATTCATTGTAGTCTTTTATTCTTTTTTTTAACAAATGACCTTTTAACAAATTGTTAATTTGACCTTGAACTGTGACCGATATTATTGAATGATTCGCTTCTATCGGTCAGACATTTAAACTGTTTTACAAAGCAAAGATCAAATGTGATCTTTTGCTGAAGAATATTATATTACAACTATCTAGACTATATAACTTTAAATCGATCAAAATACTGAACTCAGAGGAAAATCTAATTGGAAAGTCCATAATCACAGGGCAAAAAAGAACATTACATCACGCCCCAAACATAATTTTGTATTACATCTTTAGCTTTCTATAAGGAACAGCAAGGTTTTTTTTGTGTTGGAATTTCTGATTGTTGTTACAAAATAATAAATGAAAAAGCTACATACACATGCAAATAGTTGATATATTAAGTAATGATCAACCAGGTAAGGATCTACTTTCCCGTCCGGAGTACTTGATATCAACCTTAGTTTTAAGTCGGGTTTCTCGTTGATTGATCTATAATTTACATTTTTTTTTGTAGTGTGCACTTTTGTGTGTCTGTTAGTCTTTTTCGTATCAAAGCAATGACGTTGTAAGTTAATTTTCGTCTTTTGAGTTTGAATTGTATGAGTTGCAAAATGTTACAAAATGATAGAACTTATTATAAATTAAAGAATGTATCTCCCTCATGCAAAGCTCTGATTCCTTTCACGGATTTGGCTATACTTTTTGGACCTTTTGGATTATAGCTCTTCATCTTTTATATAAGCTTTGGATTTCAAATATTTTGGTCACGAGCATCACTGAAAAGACATGTATTGTCGAAATGCGCATCTGGTGCAAGAAAATTGGTACCGTTAATTGTATTACTACCACTGGGTCGATGCCTCTGCTGGTGGACTATTAGTCCCCGAGGGTATCACCACCCCAGTAGCCAGTACTTCGGTACTGGCATGAAAATACAGATGTTTTGTGTTATTAAAATGTACTGTTACAAAATGATAGAAATTATTATAAATTAAGGAATGTATCTCCCTCATGCAAAGCTCTGATTCCTTTCACGGATTTGGCTATACTTTTTGGACCTTTTGGATTATAGCTCTTCATCTTTTATATAAGCTTTGGATTTCAAATATTTTGGCCACGAGCATCACTGAAGAGACATGTATTGTCGAAATGCGCATCTGGTGCAAGAAAATTGGTACCGTTAATTTTATTACTACCACTGGGTCGATGCCTCTGCTGGTGGACTATTAGTCCCCGAGGGTATCACCACCCCAGTAGCCAGTACTTCGGTACTGGCATGAAAATACGGATGTTTTGTGTTATTAAAATGTACTGTTACAAAATGATAGAAATTATTATAAATTAAGGAATGTATCTCCCTCATGCAAAGCTCTGATTCCTTTCACGGATTTGGCTATACTTTTTGGACCTTTTGGATTATAGCTCTTCATCTTTTATATAAGCTTTGGATTTCAAATATTTTGGCCACGAGCATCACTGAAGAGACATGTATTGTCGAAATGCGCATCTGGTGCAAGAAAATTGGTACCGTTAATTTTATTACAACCACTGGGTCGATGCCTCTGCTGGTGGACTATTAGTCCCCGAGGGTATCACCATCCCAGTAGCCAGTACTTCGGTACTGGCATGAAAATACGGATGTTTTGTGTTATTAAAATGTACTGTTACAAAATGAAAGAAATTCTTATAAATTAAGGAATGTATCTCCCTCATGCAAAGCTCTGATTCCTTTCACGGATTTGGCTATACTTTTTGGACATTTTGGATTATAGCTCTTCATCTTTTATATAAGCTTTGGATTTCAAACATTTTGGCCACGGGCATCACTGAAGAGACATGTATTGTCGAAATGCACATCTGGTGCAAGAAAATTGGTACCGTTGATTTTATTTTATTGTCTCTCATTTTCAAGAACTTATTTTTTTGTTCATAAACATTGTTAGTAGCTGTTGGAATATTCTAAGTTTAAAACATCCTTCTTGCTTATTGCATTTTATATTTGATCACTCATAATGTTGGTTAAAATGCTACAGTTACATCAAATTCAAAACGTCTGATTGTCTTTCTAAGTACATCTAGTCACCTATTTTATCATGACTTAACAAGTTCATGAGTATAAACTAGTACAATTTTAGCACACCTTCCTACAATAATCATATTATATATTGGAAAATCATTATTACGTTGAGGTATGGAATCTCTCAGATAAAAGTAATATTGGATTCATTGGCTGTTTTTCACATGTAATTCATTTACTGCTTACTCCACATTATATTAACATTATGAAGATTACAATAAAAAAAAATATGCACTTAATGCTTTAAAAAAGAGGATAATATTACCCTTAACTGGTAATAATATGTTTCGTAATTTTTCCCAAATTCTTTAACACATTTTCCGTAGTCTTTTATATTTCTATAACAATTGCAATGCTTAAAAATTGTGAACATCATGCTTCTATATAAAGGTACGACCCTTGACTGTGATAGAAGTTAATGATATGATTGTAAAAATTAAATACGTTGTTTTACAAGTTATTCATAATGTTAAGATCAAATGTCATCTTTAGCTGACGACTATAATTGTACGACTATAGACATTTAAAATTAACAGTAGGATATTTGTCACAGTGGTAAAAAAGGAGGGGGGAGGTGTGAAACAAATACATCTTAGTTACGCGATACATAAACAAAGTGAACAGTAGGATATTTGTCACAGTAGTAAAAAATGGGGGGTCAAACAATTACATCTTATTTAGAGGTACATAAACAATATGAACAGACAATGCTGCAATATTTTTATATTTGCCATTCTTTCCATGTAATGATAGATATATATTCGAAAATTTGAAAACATCGAATTAATCGACGGGCCTTGAAGAACATTATGACATGTCTGAACAATGAATGTCACTTTTTTATTGATAAATAGATAATAACAAATGAATTTAATACTTCTACATATTATCATATGAAGTATTATATAAAACACATTAAGTTTAGCGATTCATTTTGTATTTCGTTGGGCTTTTGTCCTTTATTGACTTGTATTCATTACATCTGACAAAACATCGTCTTTTTATCAGGATGACATTGCTTTTAATTCTATGTTAAATATACTATATGTACTCGTTTTAAGACAAACGTAGCAAAGACAGAAATATGTCCTGTTGAAAAAGATTTTACTCAAAATAGGTAGTGTATTTAAAGATACTTTTAAGTTCTTCAAGGATATCTTCTTTTCGTCTTTTTTGTTTGAATAATAAAAAAAGAAATAACACAAAGAGAACAAAGTCTTATTTCACACGCAAAACACAGCTGTTGTAAACATTTTCTAAATCTTAATCCTTTTTCTTTAAATAATTTTCAGAATTAATGGAAAACTAAAAAACGAACTGTTGCTTATTAAGTAATATCATTTCATAAGTACTTAAAACCTTATTAATTCCAGGAGGTTTAAATATATGAAAAAATATAAACTTGTATCATTCTACAAACAATATCTATAAAACAACATATTGTCTAGAACTTCTGATTAATGTCAGTAATCATAATAAATAGCTACATAGCACACACTGGTTAATGTAATCATTATGTAGGCATTATATTTCCTAAGACATCTGTTGATTGTAAACAAAGTACGTATCACACTTTGCCTGTTATACAAATTTATTCGGGATACATAAATAAAAAAGGGTGTTGGTTACAGTGTAAATAGATATTGAATATATAATTCACTACCTATCAAATTCTTTAAATCGTGTAAACCATATTTGCACTTTATTATGCAAGTCAGGATAACTGAAAATGCGTGTCCACATACATTTAGGGTGCCGGCATGTCCTCCTGTAGTTTTATATATTGAAACGTTACAAATGTCAGTAGTTTGATACCTCAGAATAATTTGTACGACACAAATGTTTGACCGTATCAACCTGAATTTAAAAAAAAATGCACTTCATTATGTAAATCTATATAACTACATAGTAAATCAGCAATAATTTAATACCAGGATGTTTTGTTTTAATCCAATAACAGCAATATTAAAACACAACCACAACACACAATTTTTTCAACATCAATTTAGACTGCCAGCATGTCCCTCTGTTTATTCAAAATATGTATCAACAATTAAACAGTTTTGATACCTCAGTCTGACTTGTATAGTAAAATTATATCACCACATCTAAACTGACCAGATTTGAACCTTATTATGTAAATCTATATACCCTCAAAGTATATCAGTAATAGTGTTATGTCAGGACAGAATGTAGAATATACAAATGAAAGCAATATTGGAACGCAATGAACAAAAAATATTGTACGCATAAATTAAAAGTAAATAAATTAAGGTAACAATGAAATAAAATAAAAAAAACTTATGGACTTAGATCACTTAAAATCCTTATGAATCACCAAAAAAGAAATAAACAAAATATAGGATTATTCCCAGATCAGATTTTATTTGTGCTACCAATCTTTTTGTGAATATTGCATTTTTACATTAAATCGAATGTATACTGCATGTTCTTGTATAGTTTTAACACTTTATCTAAACATAGCTAACAAGTCACGTAATACTAAATAAAGAGGGAAGCATAAGGAGATAATATTACTCTTAATTATTCATATGGTACAAACTGACCTTTTCCAAATTCTTTCATTTGTTATTTCCGTGTGTAACATTTTATGATGTGCATTGTATTGTATTTTTCTATAAAAAGTGTTTTTCTTAAGCATAATAAACACGTGGTGGTTATCTTAAAGGATCGTATGACCATTGATCGTGACCGATAGAAGTGAATGATACGACTTTAAACATCAAATACAATGTTTTTCAAAGTTATCTAAACCATCAAGGACAAATGTTATCATCATATAATACTACGACGACTATAGACACGTTACATTGATCTGAACGATTATGAAGGTGGTTTTTAAAATGCCGTTACTATCCATGGGGTTCCTGCGTGGTCGGTAATTGAGTACGTCATAGCTGTACTTGTGAGGAAAATTGGGTTATCAAATCACTTTTTATTAAAGGATGCATAAATGAAAACAAACAACAGTTTTCACTGCTGCACAATCGTTCGCATTGTTATTAAACCAATGTATAGAAACTATATTGACAAACCCCACATTATTGGAAAACACAAATATTATATTGAAAAGTAACATTTCTATTAACATACTTCGTTTGTTGCAAAATGAAATCAAATGGCATACATACCAATTTTTTTGTAATAGTATATGACGTCCTTAACATTGGTAGTTTTTTTTTATTAAAATTGAAAATCAGATGTCTATTCCCCTTTGTACGATGGCATATGTGTTATACTACATACGATATTAGCGTTATAAAGTTTCATCTATAATTTTGCATTCATTTTTTTACACTATTGAGTGTTGTTACAACGCATCATAATTGAACGGTTTCTTCGATATCATTGTACTTTGAATAGACTGTATAATAATTGTTAAAATACAAAATGCTGCAAAAAAATATGTCCTGTCAACAAGATTTAAATCAATATTGCTATTATTCATGTTGTATTTATAAAACATTGTAGCAGTTAAATAGATATTGCATTCCCGCCTTGAGTTCGAAAAAAGGACTGCTGCACCTTAGGTTTGATTTCAGTTTCATAAATAGATGTGATATTAACATGAATATTTTGTGAAGGCTTGTTGAAGAATGGTCGGCTTTCTACAAATGACATATCGTAATAGTTAGTGTTCTTATTGTCGATCTGAACAAAGATACTTAGCAACAGAGAACACAAGGCGCATATGCGTCATTCATATATTGTATATAAGGTATATGTAGATGACTACTCTACGAACAACCATAGGATGTGTTAGTTAAAATTTGCAAATTACCAGCGTAAATCCCCGTGAACATGGGCTGCTCTCAACATTTCAATAAAGAATGTATTCAGAATACTGAACAAAATATGTATTTGTAGGTGAAAACGCTATATGTATTTACAAGGTGTGCATATTGTCATACGCCCAAAAACGTTCTGAATGTAGAAAAAGACTTGCTTGTCATCTATAAAAAATCTACAGTCAAAACGGACAACAATGATTATGTTGCAAATGGACTAAGACTGTTTGGGAAAGCATTTCTTCTCAATATTATAACATTACACTTTCAAAAATCGTTTCTTTTGAAAAAGTCGAGTTCTTGTTGTGTAATACGAGTAAATGATCAATTCAAGATCAAGCTAAAAACCTATTCCCAATCAAACTGTATGCAGTTGAAACTCATTAGAATTTATACCTTGTTTACAATGTTTCAATCCATAAAAAGCATGCACGATTCTAACTATTTGCAGTTCTTTTGAAAAGTATAACAAGACTGCGTTAAAGAAGTGAGAAATTAGTTATTCGTGTCCGGTCAGTAATAAAAAGCTTATTCGGGACCGTCAGAAATAACATGTGGGTAACCATGAAAGTAAGACAGTATTGAATTAAATTAATATAAAATGAAGAACATATATCATTTCAGATCCCTTGATCAAAATCTATTTTGCATAACGAATAAATTGAAGTATGATAATAGATTTTGCCTCCTTTTCAGTTTAGTATTGATTTATTTCACCACTTACCCCCATGAACCAGGGAGCTCTAACAAGTTATTGTATGTTAATTGATATTGTTTGCATAAACAATTATATATAGAGAGAGTAAACATAAAATGTCTGTCACCTTATTGGAATTTAAGACAAAACAGCTATCAGAGCTGGAAACAAGTCAGAGGTTAGCCGTGAAACAATTTAGCCATGACGTTCTTTGTCCAAATTATTCTAGCAAATATTGAGAACTCGAAATTATAGAAAAAAATAAGATAAACATTTCACAGTATTTAAATATTGTATAAGATAAGGGAAAAATTTTAAGATGGTTATACCCTGCGCTATGTATATGGTACGTACTGGAGATGTTCAAATACGTTAACATTGTTTTCTCTGTGTAACATTATACGTTATTCATTATAGTCTTTTATCCTTTTTTTAACAAATGACCGTTTAACAAATTGTTCATTTGACCCTGAATTGTGAACGATATTATTGAATGACTCGTTTCTATTGTTCAGACATTTAAACTGTTTTACAAAGCAAAGATCAAATGTGATCTTTTGCTGACGAATATTATATTACAACTATCTTGACTATAGAACTTTTAATTGATCATTATTTTTCAAAGTAATTATGTGTCACATTGGATTGGTAATTTTAAATATGAATTTTAATTAAGGATAAAAAAAAATAAATAATGAAACATACAATGCTGCAAAAATGTTTGTGAATCCCTTTTCTGAACTACACTCTCGTTGTTATTTTCCCCTCTAACATTGGCCAACGATTGCATCATTTTAAATAAAGTGTCAAACTTATTATCAAAATTGTCTTGCAAACCATGCAAACCTTTGAGTTTCTCCTGTTGCAATGCATATTACATGTATTACTTTGACGGCTTTTTTTAGCTTTACCAGTGACTTTGGTTCTGGGCATATCTTTCTCATTTGCCGGTATAAAAGATGGCGTATCTTTGTTTATCTGAACCACCGAATTTTCGTGCACCTTGAGATCGGATTCCACACTCAAATAAATCAAAATTTCCAATTTAAACGATATATTAATAATACTTTGTTATTTAAAGAAGTCTTCAATAGAAAAAAAAACTAAATTTCTAATTTTGTTTGAAAACTTTGAGACGACGAGAACATCTGTTCGCTAGCTCGCAAAAATAGAATACCTGTATAGGTGTGTATAACACAATTAGGGTGATCGGACATCCTAGGGATGTTTTTTTTTATTTCTAGATCACCTAGATGTTTGCAATGAGAACTAGTTAACGCGAATTATATTCTAATTTAATTAATATCAATTCTCACTGGTAGGTATAATGCATATTATCAACAATTGCTCATTGACCATCATTTTTCTTTTAGAAACATGTATAATTATAAGCCATCTGTAAGTCTTTTTAATAGTATGTGAGAATTTAAACGTGTCAATGATAAAGCTATGAAAAATTCAGAGAAAAAAATGTCTCGCCAACATTTCAATGGCTAATATCTCGAAATCGAGCACATTGAACTATTTATAATTTTTGCTCTTTTCGTTCCTTTATTAATCCCCAATCAATATATACTAGTGTTATAAAAAGCTTGTTATTTTAAAAAGAGTAGCGAAGTTCCTAAAAGAACAAATCCACTTGTATCAATTGAAACACATAATAGTTCTGAACAATAACTATTCTTATTTAAATGATTTATAGACAATTGTGTTCTGCTTGATCACGTGACCAGAGGATAATAATCGGTATAAATGGTTCGGTAATACAATGCTTTATTTCATTCATTTGAAATGTTTCCCGCAAAAGTGTGTGTATATAACTGGTTTTTTTTATCAATTGATTTGAATTTGGAATATTTTTCGTCTGTACAGTTAATCAACTATTGTAGTTCCTGAGTAACATTGTGTATGGGTCAAAGATTCTGAAAAAACATCCAGTAAGTATTTTTGTACTATTTGCTAAATATGCTGACCTCGCAGTTGATAAAAACAGTAAAACAAAAGATTGTGAAAATTGTTTAAAATGTTACCACTGCGTTAAAGAGAGAATAGTTTAGTTAGAAATTAACTATTTCATGATACTGTTAATCAACACGTTGATGGGAGGGTTTTTTTCGCGACTTCAGCGAATTGAAACATACCGCGAACATAAATCGTCGCTAATAATTTGCACGTGGGACTTCTTTCCTATGATGTTATAAAAACATTGAGTAAACTGCGAAAATAAATCGCTGCGTAGTGGGCTGAAATTGCTAAACGCACAGCAAAGAATCCACAGACATAATTTGGTCTAAAGTATTCATTTATATTATGATTTTGAGACGATCAACCACATCAAGTTTTTGTAACGAAGTCATTTTTACAGCGGCGTCAATACCCAAGATTTCAGATGATTTTAATTGTAACATTTTAACAAAAGGAGAATTGGGCCATATTTCAGTGACATTAAATGTCCAAATACTAAAAAAACATAATATAAACATGTATAGGCCAAACTACTACTACTATGTATTATATTGATTCGATCGTCACTGATGAGTCTTTTGTAGACGAAACGCGCGTCTGGCGTAATTATAAAATTTTGGTCCTGGTATCTATGATGAGTTTATTTGCAACCACTGGGTCGGATGCCACTGCTGGTGGAGATTTATTTCCCCGAGGGTATCACCAGCTCAGTTGTCAGCACATCTGGTACCTATAATGAGTTTATTTACCTGACACATATCTGTGTATTTGTTCACGCTGTCAATAGTTCGCAATAGTTAATAACATGTTTGTCATCTACTCAATATTTTCAAGTTAGGACAGTTAATAAAATGCAGGATGAAACTGGAATAAAAGCTTAAAGTTTTGAAGTAATATTTCTTTTCAGTAATAAAACCTCGCTTGAAGCAAATAAAGTGATCAGAGCTAAAGATAAAAAAAAAAACATATCCACAAATCGTTAATCAGAAGAAATAGCTGTAACCGTGTAAATCAAATCAAATATTTGGGTTACGTTGAAATAAAATGAAAGTTCAGGGACTTGGATCACTTTCAAACATATGTAAATCAGAAGAGGAAAAAATGAAATAATTGGCGTATTCTTTAGACCTATCTAAATTGTACTTCCAAACTTCCAGTGACCAGTGCATATTTATGTTTAACTAAATGTATTCTGACTTCTCCTGTATAGTGTAGACACTAAATAGCTGTCATCTTATTTTAACCTTAGACACAACTAGCAATGTTTGAAACCTGTCAGAGGATATTGGGTAATACAAATTTGGTCGCTTTTACTTTTTTTTTAATTCTCAAAACACAAATTATAAACCTGACATTATAACCAGAATATGATTATGGTTACATGAACAGTCACGTGATATTGTAAACAAAGAGGGAAGCATTGTGAGATAATATCACCCTGAGCTATTCATATGGTACGAACTGGAGACATATTTTCTAAATTCCTTAAGTATGTGTCCGTGTGTAAAATTATATGATGTACATTGTATCTTAGTGTTCTAGTTCTATAAAACGTGTTATTCTTAAGATTAGTGAAGACGTGACTATTATACAAAAGGTTCGTATGACCCTTGATCCTAGCAGATAGAATGATCTGATTGTAAAAACTAAATACCTTGTTTTACAAATTATCTATTCAGTCAAGGTCAAGTGTTATCTTCAACTTATTAATATAATACTACGACTATAGAAACCTTACAGTGATTATACAAATAAACCCGAAGTCTTTATGAAGAAATATAATTTATGACTTTTTTATTTAAGGTAGATACAAATAAAAAGAAATAACATGTTACACTACTGCAATAATAATCCGAAAGAAAATAAAAGTTTGTGCTATCAAGGATTGAATAAAGAACCCAGAATACTGAACAAAATATATATCTATAAGTGAAAATAAAATATGTATTTAAAAGGTCTGCATATTTTCATACGCCTTAAATCGTTCCAAATCTAAAACTAGACTCGCTTGTCATCTATCGAAAATTGTTCATTCAGAACAGACAACAATAATTATGTTGCAAATGGACTGAGAATGATTCATTTTGTTTGTGAAAACATTTCTTGTCAATGATATTACAATACACTTTTAAAAACCGTTTCTGTTTATAAATGGTAATAATTCGAAAGTTGAGTTCTTGTTGTATAAACAGAGTTAATAATCATTTCGATATTAAGCTGAAAACCCAGTCCCACTAAATCCTAATGCAGGTAAAATACATTGGAAGTGTTAACTCGTTACACGATTACGTTCAGTTGTTTTAAAGCAATATATCAAGACGTCTGGGTTAAAGAAATAAGAAACTATTATTCGTTCCGATTGAAAATAAATCGATTATTCGGGCCCGTCAGAATTAGTATGTTGGTAACTGTGAAAGTGAAAACATATCAAATTAAATTAATATAAAATCAAGATAAAAAACTTAAATCATTTTAGATTCCTTGCTCAACTTGTATTTTGTATAATAAATTTATTGAAGTATGATAATACATTTTGTCTCATTTTCAGCACAAAAGTGATTTGTTTTACTAGTTACCACAAAGAACCAGAGAACTCTAACATGTTATTTATTTCCCATTTCCTTTCTTAATATTATGTTGATATATTTAGCAGAAGCATTTATAAATATATAGAGCAAACATAGACTGCATCCAGGACGTACGTTGTCCTAATTATCTAAACAAATATTGAGAATTCGAAATTATAGAAAATTCATGATAAATGTTAAAAGGTATTCAAATATAGTATTAGATGAAGTGAGAATCATTTGAGAAGATATTAGCATGAGATATTTATATGGTACGTACTAGAGAGACTTTTCAAAATTCTTTAACTTATTTAGTTGTGTCTAACGTAATACGTTATTCATTGAAGACTTTTATTTTTCTTAAACAATTAACATTTCAATAAATTGTAAGCATATAGTTAAAATATAAAGGGTTCATATGACCCTTAACTTTGGCCGACATTATTGAATGAATCGCTTGTATTGTTTAGACATGGGAGCTGTTTTACAAAGCAATTGATATATAGATATTGCATTCCCGCCTTGTTTTCGAAAAAAATAACAGTGTACAGCCATACAATTAAAAGGCATTTATGTTAAGTTGTGAAAAAAGGACTGCTACACATTAGGTTTGACTTCAGTTTTATATAAATAAAGGCAACAGTAGTATACCGTTGTTCAAAACTCATAATTATAAATAGATGTGATATCAAAATGATTATTTTGTGAAGGCTTGTTGAAGAATGGTCGGCTTTTCACAAATGACCTATCGTAATATTTGGTGTTCTTATTGTTTATCTGAACAAAGATACTTAGCAACAGAGAACACAAGGCACTTTTTCGTATACATCATTCATTTATCCTATATCAGGTATATGAAGATGACTACTCTACGAACAGCCGTATGATGTGTTTGTTAAAATATGCAAATTACCAGCGTAAATCCCCGAGAACATGGGCTGCTTTCAACAGTTCAATAACATATGTACCCAGAATACTGAACAAAATATGTATCTATAGGTGAATATGATATATGTATTTAAAAGGTCTGCATATTGTCATACATTCTAAATCGTTTAAAATCTACAAAAAGACTTGCTTGTGATGTTTCAAAAATTTTACAGTCAGAACAGACAACACTGAATTTGTTGCAAATGGACTAAGACTGTTTAGGAAAGCATTTCCTCTCAATATAATAACATTACACTTTAAAATAGTTATCAAAGGTACCAGCATTATAATTCAGTACGCCAGACGCGCGTTTCGTCTTCAGAAGACTCATCAGTGACGCTCAGATCAAAAAGTTATAAAGCCAAACAAATACAAAGTTTATGACCCAAAATTAAAAAAGTTCAAAAATGTTTGCTGTTGAAAAAGTCGAGTTCTCGCTGTGTAATCTGAGTACTGATCAATTCGAAATAAAGCTAAAAACCTAGTCCCGACTAAACTTGATGCAGGTGAATCTCATTAGAAGTTATACCTTGTTTACAATGTTTCAATCCATAAAAAGCATGCACGTTTTCTATTTATATAACTAAGTATAACAAGACTGCGTTAAAGAAGTGAGAAAGTAGTTATTCGTGTCCGGTCAGTAATAAAAAGCTTATTCGAGACCGCCAGAAATAACATGTTGGTAACCATGAAAGTAAGACAGTATTGAATTAAATTGATATCAAATCAAGAACATAAATCATTTCAGATCCCTTGTTCAAAATATATTTTGCATAACGAATAAATTGAAGTAGGATAATAGATTTTGCCTCCTTTTCAGTTTAGTATTGATTTATTTCACCACTTACCCCCAAGAACCAAGGAGCTCTAACAAGTTATTTTATGTTAATTGATATTGTTTGCATAAATAATTATATATAGAGAGAGTAAACATAAAATGTCTGTCACCTTATTGGAATTTAAGACAAAACAGCTATCAGAGCTGGAAACAAGTCAGAGGTTAGCCGTAAAACAATTTAGCCATGACGTACTTTGTCCAAATTGTCTTAACACATATTGAGAACTCGAAATTATAGAAAAAATAAGATAAAAAATAAACAGTATTTAAATACTGTATAAGATGAGGGAAACATTTTGAGATGATAATACCCTGCACTATGTATATGGTACGTACTGGAGATAGTTTTTCAAATACGTTAACTTTTTTTCTCTGTGTAATGTTATACACTATTCATTGTAGTCTTTTATTCTTTTTTTTAACAAATGACCTTTTAACAAATTGTTAATTTGACCTTGAACTGTGACCGATATTATTGAATGATTCGCTTCTATCGGTCAGACATTTAAACTGTTTTACAAAGCAAAGATCAAATGTGATCTTTTGCTGAAGAATATTATATTACAACTATCTAGACTATATAACTTTAAATCGATCAAAATACTGAACTCAGAGGAAAATCTAATTGGAAAGTCCATAATCACAGGGCAAAAAAGAACATTACATCACGCCCCAAACATAATTTTGTATTACATCTTTAGCTTTCTATAAGGAACAGCAAGGTTTTTTTTGTATTGGAATTTCTGATTGTTGTTACAAAATAATAAATGAAAAAGCTACATACACATGCAAATAGTTGATATATTAAGTAATGATCAACCAGGTAAGGATCTACTTTCCCGTCTGGAGTACTTGATATCAACCTTAGTTTTAAGTCGGGTTTCTCGTTGATTGATCTATAATTTACATTTTTTTTGTAGTGTGCACTTTTGTGTGTCTGTTAGTCTTTTTCGTATCAAAGCAATGACGTTGTAAGTTAATTTTCGTCTTTTGAGTTTGAATTGTATGAGTTGCAAAATGTTACAAAATGATAGAACTTATTATAAATTAAGGAATGTATCTCCCTCATGCAAAGCTCTGATTCCTTTCACGGATTTGGCTATACTTTTTGGACCTTTTGGATTATAGCTCTTCATCTTTTATATAAGCTTTGGATTTCAAATATTTTGGTCACGAGCATCACTGAAAAGACATGTATTGTCGAAATGCGCATCTGGTGCAAGAAAATTGGTACCGTTAATTTTATTACTACCATTGGGTCGATGCCTCTGCTGGTGGACTATTAGTCCCCGAGGGTATCACCACCCCAGTAGCCAGTACTTCGGTACTGGCATGAAAATACAGATGTTTTGTGTTATTAAAATGTACTGTTACAAAATGATAGAAATTATTATAAATTAAGGAATGTATCTCCCTCATGCAAAGCTCTGATTCCTTTCACGGATTTGGCTATACTTTTTGGACCTTTTGGATTATAGCTCTTCATCTTTTATATAAGCTTTGGATTTCAAATATTTTGGCCACGAGCATCACTGAAGAGACATGTATTGTCGAAATGCGCATCTGGTGCAAGAAAATTGGTACCGTTAATTTTATTACTACCACTGGGTCGATGCCTCTGCTGGTGGACTATTAGTCCCCGAGGGTATCACCACCCCAGTAGCCAGTACTTCGGTACTGGCATGAAAATACGGATGTTTTGTGTTATTAAAATGTACTGTTACAAAATGATAGAAATTATTATAAATTAAGGAATGTATCTCCCTCATGCAAAGCTCTGATTCCTTTCACGGATTTGGCTATACTTTTTGGACCTTTTGGATTATAGCTCTTCATCTTTTATATAAGCTTTGGATTTCAAATATTTTGGCCACGAGCATCACTGAAGAGACATGTATTGTCGAAATGCGCATCTGGTGCAAGAAAATTGGTACCGTTAATTTTATTACTACCACTGGGTCGATGCCTCTGCTGGTGGACTATTAGTCCCCGAGGGTATCACCATCCCAGTAGCCAGTACTTCGGTACTGGCATGAAAATACGGATGTTTTGTGTTATTAAAATGTACTGTTACAAAATGAAAGAAATTCTTATAAATTAAGGAATGTATCTCCCTCATGCAAAGCTCTGATTCCTTTCACGGATTTGGCTATACTTTTTGGACATTTTGGATTATAGCTCTTCATCTTTTATATAAGCTTTGGATTTCAAACATTTTGGCCACGGGCATCACTGAAGAGACATGTATTGTCGAAATGCACATCTGGTGCAAGAAAATTGGTACCGTTGATTTTATTTTATTGTCTCTCATTTTCAAGAACTTATTTTTTTGTTCATAAACATTGTTAGTAGCTGTTGGAATATTCTAAGTTTAAAACATCCTTCTTGCTTATTGCATTTTATATTTGATCACTCATAATGTTGGTTAAAATGCTACAGTTACATCAAATTCAAAACGTCTGATTGTCTTTCTAAGTACATCTAGTCACCTATTTTATCATGACTTAACAAGTTCATGAGTATAAACTAGTACAATTTTAGCACACCTTCCTACAATAATCATATTATATATTGGAAAATCATTAATACGTTGAGGTATGGAATCTCTCAGATAAAAGTAATATTGGATTCATTGGCTGTTTTTCACATGTAATTCATTTACTGCTTACTCCACATTATATTAACATTATGAAGATTACAATAAAAAAAAATATGCACATAATGCTTTAAAAAAGAGGATAATATTACCCTTAACTGGTCATAATATGTTTCGTAATTTTTCCCAAATTCTTTAACACATTTTCCGTAGTCTTTTATATTTCTATAACAATTGCAATGCTTAAAAATTGTGAACATCATGCTTCTATATAAAGGTACGACCCTTTACTGTGATAGAAGTTAATGATATGATTGTAAAAATTAAATACGTTGTTTTACAAGTTATTCATAATGTTAAGATCAAATGTCATCTTTAGCTGACGACTATAATTGTACGACTATAGACATTTAAAATTAACAGTAGGATATTTATCACAGTGGTAAAAAAGGAGGGGGGAGGTGTGAAACAAATACATCTTAGTTACGCGATACATAAACAAAGTGAACAGTAGGATATTTGTCACAGTAGTAAAAAATGGGGGGTCAAACAATTACATCTTATTTACGCAGAAACTGCTCCAACAAAGTTATGAGGAGGACAGATTAAAATTGACACTCCGTAAATTTTATGGACACCATCACGATTTGGTGGATCCATACGATGTTTCGTTGACCAAACTAGCTAAGGACATTTTTACCACATGGTAGATTGTGTTTTGTCATAATGTCGTCTAATCTTTTAATTACCAAACGTGACTTATTCCCGATTGTGACTGTTTTGCCGAGTGTGAACTCGCATTACTATAAGACGTGGTACGGTACTTATACATCCCATATTCATGTATTTAGTTTAAATGTTTAATGTTATATTTGTAATTCTCATCGGATTTTGTCAAATGTGTTGATGTCTTTTCTATTATATTTCTGTGTTATGGTAAAGAAAATTAATCACCGCCTTCATTTATCAGATTTGATTTCGTTCAAAGTAATCAGTACGATATTTTACGTTTGAAGTTAGATTCATAACAAACCTGACATAGTTTTATAATATAGTTAATTGCTACCTCAGTTTTATATTAATAAGAATTAAAATGTGCTTTGTTATTAAATGCAATATCAGTATTTAGTTCAAATATATAATCTTAAATTAATCCTAATTCTAATGACGTCATTTTTTCGTCATTTTTCATTTTTTGATGCTCTGTTTTATTAATTCTAATGACGTCATTTTTTCGTCATTTTTCAGTTTCAAATAGGACGTCACTTGGCGTAGAGGTTTATACGTATTCGGATGTGTCTACTTTTGTGTTTCAAATGTCTGGTTATGTAAATGTATTTCAGTTGTTTCCTGTAATTAGTTAATACTTCAGCTTTATCATGTACATCTTTTGAATATTCATTTTATTAAATTTACTGTTTGCAAAAGTATAAATTACTCTAAATTATAGGGATTTTCTGGTTACTTAACGGAAAACCCTTGCCGTTTTTGGCACAACCTTTTTGATCTTTTGGTCCTCGATGCTGTTCAACTTTGTACTCGTTTCGGCTTTCAAACTTTTGTATCTGTGCGTCACACATAGGTCTTGTGTGGACAAAATACACTTCTGGCGTATTAAAATTTTGAACTTGTTGCCTTTTGTTGGCTGTTGTTCGTGTGATTCTTTGTCTATTGTGTTCTCCAATTTATTTATATTGTAGTCCTGTGTTGTCATTTTGATGTTATATTTCACATGGCCATAAAAGTGCGAGGTTTGGCATGCCACAAAACCAGGTTCAACCCACCATTTTTTCCTTTAAAAATGCCCTGTACCAAGTCAGGAATATGGTCATTGTTATATTATAGTTCGTTTCTGTGTGTATTACATTATAACGTTGTGTCGTTTGTTTTCTCTTATTTTTGAGTGTAAATTCACATTGCGATAAGACGTGTCACGGTACTTGTCTATCCCAAATTCATGTATTTGGTTTTGATGTTATATATATATGTTATATTTGTTTTTCTCGTGGGATTTTGTCTATATGTGTTACATTTTAGTGTTATGTCGTTGTTCTCCTCTTATATTTAATGCGTTTCCCTCGGTTTTAGTTTGTTATCCCGATTTTGTTTTTTGTCCATGGATTTATGAGTTTTGAACAGCGGTATACTACTGTTGCCTTTATTTAGAGGTACATAAACAATATGAACAGACAATGCTGCAATATTTTTATATTTGCCATTCTTTCCATGTAATGATAGATATATATTCGAAAATTTGAAAACATCGAATTAATCGACGGGCCTTGAAGAACATTATGACATGTCTGAACAATGAATGTCACTTTTTTATTGATAAATAGATAATAACAAATGAATTTAATACTTCTACATATTATCATATGAAGTATTATATAAAACACATTAAGTTTAGCGATTCATTTTGTATTTCGTTGGGCTTTTGTCCTTTATTGACTTGTATTCATTACATCTGACAAAACATCGTCTTTTTATCAGGATGACATTGCTTTTAATTCTATGTTAAATATACTATATGTACTCGTTTTAAGACAAACGTAGCAAAGACAGAAATATGTCCTGTTGAAAAAGATTTTACTCAAAATAGGTAGTGTATTTAAAGATACTTTTAAGTTCTTCAAGGATATCTTCTTTTCGTCTTTTTTGTTTGAATAATAAAAAAAGAAATAACACAAAGAGAACAAAGTCTTATTTCACACTCAAAACCCAGCTGTTGTAAACATTTTCTAAATCTTAATCCTTTTTCTTTAAATAATTTTCAGAATTAATGGAAAACTAAAAAACGAACTGTTGCTTATTAAGTAATATCATTTCATAAGTACTTAAAACCTTATTAATTCCAGGAGGTTTAAATATATGAAAAAATATAAACTTGTATCATTCTACAAACAATATCTATAAAACAACATATTGTCTAGAACTTCTGATGAATGTCAGTAATCATAATAAATAGCTACATAGCACACACTGGTTAATGTAATCATTATGTAGGCATTATATTTCCTAAGACATCTGTTGATTGTAAACAAAGTACGTATCACACTTTGCCTGTTATACAAATTTATTCGGGATACATAAATAAAAAAGGGTGTTGGTTACAGTGTAAATAGATATTGAATATATAATTCACTACCTATCAAATTCTTTAAATCGTGTAAACCATATTTGCACTTTATTATGCAAGTCAGGATAACTGAAAATGCGTGTCCACATACATTTAGGGTGCCGGCATGTCCTCCTGTAGTTTTATATATTGAAACGTTACAAATGTCAGTAGTTTGATACCTCAGAATAATTTGTACGACACAAATGTTTGACCGTATCAACCTGAATTTAAAAAAAATGCACTTCATTATGTAAATCTATATAACTACATAGTAAATCAGCAATAATTTAATACCAGGATGTTTTGTTTTAATCCAATAACAGCAATATTAAAACACAACCACAACACACAATTTTTTCAACATCAATTTAGACTGCCAGCATGTCCCTCTGTTTATTCAAAATATGTATCAACAATTAAACAGTTTTGATACCTCAGTCTGACTTGTATAGTAAAATTATATCACCACATCTAAACTGACCAGATTTGAACCTTATTATGTAAATCTATATACCCTCAAAGTATATCAGTAATAGTGTTATGTCAGGACAGAATGTAGAATATACAAATGAAAGCAATATTGGAACGCAATGAACAAAAAATATTGTACGCATAAATTAAAAGTAAATAAATTAAGGTAACAATGAAATAAAATAAAAAAAA
This sequence comes from Mytilus galloprovincialis, assembly GCA_037788925.1. Taxonomy (NCBI): domain Eukaryota; kingdom Metazoa; phylum Mollusca; class Bivalvia; order Mytilida; family Mytilidae; genus Mytilus; species Mytilus galloprovincialis. Next base: position 465,086 of record JAWDJN010000020.1, read on the forward strand.
ACTTATGGACTTAGATCACTTAAAATCCTTATGAATCACCAAAAAAGAAATAAACAAAATATAGGATTATTCCCAGATCAGATTTTATTTGTGCTACCAATCTTTTTGTGAATATTGCATTTTTACATTAAATCGAATGTATACTGCATGTTCTTGTATAGTTTTAACACTTTATCTAAACATAGCTAACAAGTCACGTAATACTAAATAAAGAGGGAAGCATAAGGAGATAATATTACTCTTAATTATTCATATGGTACAAACTGACCTTTTCCAAATTCTTTCATTTGTTATTTCCGTGCGTAACATTTTATGATGTGCATTGTATTGTATTTTTCTATAAAAAGTGTTTTTCTTAAGCATAATAAACACGTGGTGGTTATCTTAAAGGATCGTATGACCATTGATCGTGACCGATAGAAGTGAATGATACGACTTTAAACATCAAATACAATGTTTTTCAAAGTTATCTAAACCATCAAGGACAAATGTTATCATCATATAATACTACGACGACTATAGACACGTTACATTGATCTGAACGATTATGAAGGTGGTTTTTAAAATGCCGTTACTATCCATGGGGTTCCTGCGCGGTCGGTAATTGAGTACGTCATAGCTGTACTTGTGAGGAAAATTGGGTTATCAAATCACTTTTTATTAAAGGATGCATAAATGAAAACAAACAACAGTTTTCACTGCTGCACAATCGTTCGCATTGTTATTAAACCAATGTATAGAAACTATATTGACAAACCCCACATTATTGGAAAACACAAATATTATATTGAAAAGTAACATTTCTATTAACATACTTTGTTTGTTGCAAAATGAAATCAAATGGCATACATACCAATTTTTTTGTAATAGTATATGACGTCCTTAACATTGGTAGTTTTTTTTTATTAAAATTGAAAATCAGATGTCTATTCCCCTTTGTACGATGGCATATGTGTTATACTACATACGATATTAGCGTTATAAAGTTTCATCTATAATTCTGCATTCATTTTTTTTACACTATTGAGTGTTGTTACAACGCATCATAATTGAACGGTTTCTTCGATATCATTGTACTTTGAATAGACTGTATAATAATTGTTAAAATACAAAATGCTGCAAAAAAATATGTCCTGTCAACAAGATTTAAATCAATATTGCTATTATTCATGTTGTATTTATAAAACATTGTAGCAGTTAAATAGATATTGCATTCCCGCCTTGAGTTCGAAAAAAGGACTGCTGCACCTTAGGTTTGATTTCAGTTTCATAAATAGATGTGATATTAACATGAATATTTTGTGAAGGCTTGTTGAAGAATGGTCGGCTTTCTACAAATGACATATCGTAATAGTTAGTGTTCTTATTGTCGATCTGAACAAAGATACTTAGCAACAGAGAACACAAGGCGCATATGCGTCATTCATATATTGTATATAAGGTATATGTAGATGACTACTCTACGAACAACCATAGGATGTGTTAGTTAAAATTTGCAAATTACCAGCGTAAATCCCCGTGAACATGGGCTGCTCTCAACATTTCAATAAAGAATGTATTCAGAATACTGAACAAAATATGTATTTGTAGGTGAAAACGCTATATGTATTTACAAGGTGTGCATATTGTCATACGCCCAAAAACGTTCTGAATGTAGAAAAAGACTTGCTTGTCATCTATAAAAAATCTACAGTCAAAACGGACAACAATGATTATGTTGCAAATGGACTAAGACTGTTTGGGAAAGCATTTCTTCTCAATATTATAACATTACACTTTCAAAAATCGTTTCTTTTGAAAAAGTCGAGTTCTTGTTGTGTAATACGAGTAAATGATCAATTCAAGATCAAGCTAAAAACCTATTCCCAATCAAACTTTATGCAGTTGAAACTCATTAGAATTTATACCTTGTTTACAATGTTTCAATCCATAAAAAGCATGCACGTTTTCTATTTATATAACTAAGTATAACAAGACTGCGTTAAAGAAGTGAGAAAGTAGTTATTCGTGTCCGGTCAGTAATAAAAAGCTTATTCGAGACCGCCAGAAATAACATGTTGGTAACCATGAAAGTAAGACAGTATTGAATTAAATTGATATCAAATCAAGAACATAAATCATTTCAGATCCCTTGTTCAAAATATATTTTGCATAACGAATAAATTGAAGTAGGATAATAGATTGTGCCTCCTTTTCAGTTTAGTATTGATTTATTTCACCACTTACCCCCAAGAACCAAGGAGCTCTAACAAGTTATTTTATGTTAATTGATATTGTTTGCATAAATAATTATATATAGAGAGAGTAAACATAAAATGTCTGTCACCTTATTGGAATTTAAGACAAAACAGCTATTAGAGCTGGAAACAAGTCAGAGGTTAGCCGTAAAACAATTTAGCCATGACGTACTTTGTCCAAATTGTCTTAACACATATTGAGAACTCGAAATTATAGAAAAAATAAGATAAAAAATAAACAGTATTTAAATACTGTATAAGATGAGGGAAACATTTTGAGATGATAATACCCTGCACTATGTATATGGTACGTACTGGAGATAGTTTTTCAAATACGTTAACTTTTTTTCACTGTGTAATGTTATACACTATTCATTGTAGTCTTTTATCCTTTTTTTTTTAAACAAATGACCTTTTAACAAATTGTTAATTTGACCCTGAACTGTGACCGATATTATTGAATGATTCGCTTCTATCGGTCAGACATTTAAACTGTTTTACAAAACAAAGATCAAATGTGATCTTTTGCTGAAGAATATTATATTACAACTATCTTGACTATATAACTTTAAATCGATCAAAATACTGAACTCAGAGGAAAATCTAATTGGAAAGTCCATAATCACATGGCAAAAAAGAACATTATATCACGCCCCAAACATTAATTTGCATTGCATCGTTAGCTTTCTATAAGCAACAGCAAGTTTTTTTTGTGTTGGAATTTCTGATTGTTGCTACAAATAAATATTTAAAAGCTACATACACATGCAAATAGTTGATATATTAAGTAATGATCAGCCAGGTAAGGATCTACTTTCCCGTCCGGAGTACTTGATATCAACCTTAGTTTTAAGTCGGGTTTCTCGTTGATTGATCTATAATTTACAATTTTTGTGTAGTGTGCACTTTTGTGTGTCTGTTAGTCTTTTTCGTATCAAAGCAATGACGTTGTAAGTTAATTTTCGTCTTTTGAGTTTGAATTGTATAAGTTGCAAAATGTTACAAAATGATAGAACTTATTATAAATTAAAGAATGTATCTCCCTCATGCAAAGCTCTGATTCCTTTCACGGATTTGGCTATACTTTTTGGACCTTTTGGATTATAGCTCTTCATTTTTTATATTAGCTTTGGATTTCAAATATTTTGGCCACGAGCATCACTGAAAAGACATGTATTGTCGAAATGCGCATCTGGTGCAAGAAAATTGGTACCGTTAATTTTATTACTACCACTGGGTCGATGCCTCTGCTGGTGGACTATTAGTCCCCGAGGGTATCACCACCCCAGTAGCCAGTACTTCGGTACTGGCATGAAAATACGGATGTTTTGTGTTATTAAAATGTACTGTTACAAAATGATAGAACTTATTATAAATTAAGGAATGTATCTCCCTCATGCAAAGCTCTGATTCCTTTCACGGATTTGGCTATACTTTTTGGACCTTTTGGATTATAGCTCTTCATCTTTTATATAAGCTTTGGATTTCAAATATTTTGGCCACGAGCATCACTGAAAAGACATGTATTGTCGAAATGCGCATCTGGTGCAAGAAAATTGGTACCGTTAATTTTATTACTACCACTGGGTCGATGCCTCTGCTGGTGGACTATTAGTCCCCGAGGGTATCACCACCCCAGTAGCCAGTACTTCGGTACTGGCATGAAAATACGGATGTTTTGTGTTATTAAAATGTACTGTTACAAAATGATAGAAATTCTTATAAATTAAGGAATGTATCTCCCTCATGCAAAGCTCTGATTCCTTTCACGGATTTGGCTATACTTTTTGGACATTTTGGATTATAGCTCTTCATCTTTTATATAAGCTTTGGATTTCAAACATTTTGGCCACGGGCATCACTGAAGAGACATGTATTGTCGAAATGCACATCTGGTGCAAGAAAATTGATACCGTTGATTTTATTTTATTGTCTCTCATTTTCAAGAACTTATTTTTTTTGTTCATAAACATTGTTAGTAGCTGTTGGAATATTCTAGGTTTAAAACATCCTTCTTGCTAATTGCATTTTATATTTGATCACTCATAATGTTAGTTAAAATGCTACGGTTACATCAAATTCAAAACGTCTGATTATGGAACGCCAACACTGTCTTATTATGCCCATTTTTCATTATATGTTGTGCATTTACCTTTATATGATGTGCATTTACCTTCATATGATGTGCACTTGTCATCATATGATGTACAAATATCCTTGTATGATGTCCAAACATCATTATATGATGTGCAAATATCATTATATGATGTGCAAACATCACTATACGATGTGCAAACATACTTATATGATGTGCAAATGTACTTATATGATGTGCAAACATTCTTATGTGATGTGAAAATATACTCATATTATGTTGAAAGATCCTTATATGATGTGCAAATATACTTATATGATGTGCAAATATACTTATATTATGTTGAAAGATCCTTATATGATGTGCAAATATACTTATATGCTGTGCAAAGATACTTATAAGATGTGTACATATCATTATATGATGTGTAGTTTCCCTTATATTACGTGCAAACATCTTTATATGATGTGGTTGTGTCATTATATTATGTGCTTGTAATCTGATATTATGTGGTTAGGTTTACTTCATTATATGATGTCGAAACGTCATTATATGATGTGCTTTCATCGTCGTTATGGTCAATGAACATGATTACGATTAGAATGATTACTGTCTACGTCATAACTGATTCCGATCTGCTTCTGCGGAGTAACCGTTACTACAAATTAGAATCAAATCTGTTGTTACCGTTTGGAAAATAGTTGAGACTTGAGATAAACCTTGGCATGTTAGTACCTCGTTTTAAGATGCAAAAAAATCACATCTGATATTGTTGGAAAATTATAAAAATATATATGAATTGCAAAGTTTTGTTTAAATCGCAAATCTTTAATAATAAACATATGGAGTCTACAATACGGTTAAGGTTATTGAATTGAATAAATAATTCTTTTATGTCATGCTATATGATCGTTTTAACGAGGGAAGGCATTATATTTGTCAATTTCGTTATACCTAACGTTATCAATTTTTCTATAAGAAGATAATACACGAAGTTTAGTATTTTCATTTATGTAAATATTGCCTTTCTGATCATGTTAGCTGTTCGAGTTTCTCTTTATATATTCTCAAGATAGACACAAACAATTGGGAATAAATCGGACCCTGGTAGAGTAATGGCTCATATAAGGAACCGGTCATTTGTAACCAAAACCAAAGAGGGGATTGGAAAAGTGGCATTCAATTTTATATAGTTATAAATTTGCCGCGGTATAATGTTATGGCGAATTCTTCGTCAACCGTAGGCATCAATCTTTACGCCTCGTTTCGCTCATCTGAATTGTTAAAACCTGAAAATTTATTTTCTTCAATTTCTTCTAGCAGAGAATTTTTCATCTGATACTATTATTGAATGAAGGTGTGGTAAATATTAATAAAACCACAAACGGCAAATCCAAACCAATATAAAAAAAGAAGATGTGGTATGATTGCCAATGAGACAACTATCCACAAAAGACCAAAATGACACAAACATTAACAACTATAGATCACCGTACGGCCTTCAACAATGAGCAAAGCCCATACCGCATAGTTAGCTATAAATAGCCCCGATAAGAAAAAAATAATGTAAAACAATTCAAACGAGAAAACTAACGACCTTATTAATGTAAAAAAAATGATCGAAAAACAAATATGTAACACAAAAACAAACGATAACCACTGAATTACAGGCTTCTGACTTGGGACAGGCACATACATAAATAATGTGGCGGGGTTAAACATGTTAGCGGGATCCCAACCCTCCCCCTAACCTAGGACAGTGGTATATAACAGTGCAACATAAGAATAAACTAGTTCCCTGAAGTCGCAAACAATTTTCATACTTCAGTACTTTGATTATATATGTTCTTGTCTATACCCTGCAAGAAAAGGTTTCTCTATTATTAGTTATCAAGATAATAGCCAATAAAACAACAAAACTTGAAAAGCCAAAAGTACCCAAAAAGTACCTTTACTATAGAGTATACTCACCGGTTGGTGACCTTCTGCTGTTGTGTTTTTTTTTATTTTGGTCGGGTTGTTGTCTCTTTGACACATTCCCCATTTCCATTCTCAATTTTATCAGACACATTGTACTATTTTTTTTTTTTTAAATCTATTATGTTTCCAGGATAAACGCAAAATATTAAAAGCCGCTGCCGTAAATCTTCACTTTGAATAATTCAAAACACCACTCTCTATATTTAAGAGAACAACAGGTCTCAGTAACAAATAAATAAATGCAGTGTTTTAAGTTCATTTAGACACCAGATTAAAAACGCTCAATTCTCTGGTTTTGTTGGATTGATGTATACACACCTTCAAAAATTTGAAGGCTGAAATGTCATTGGCTGATGTAATATATACAAGGACAGAAAATAAAATGACGTGTTGTCAGATCCTTGTATCCAAAGCTGAAACAGATGATCTGTACATTATATATTAATAAATAAATGTGTTAGACACCGACTCTAGTTTGAGGGAAGGAGCACGTGTATTTCCTTTTTCGAAATAAAAAAAAAAACAAAAAAAAACATGGTTTATTTTTTTTAAGTTTCATCATTGTTTTATTTTTTCCTCATTTTAAATAGAAACAAACTATTTCGCTTCCCTTCTGAAATAGATAAAATCTCTTTCAAGAAATTTAAAATCCAACATTTACAAAACAACTTGCCCCCACCCTCACATAAAAATATCAATGGTCGGTAAGTTAGCCCTGTTTAATTGAGTCTAGAGGTGAATACTGGTATATGAGCGGCTTCCCACGAAACCTTTTATATTGCGGGTTACTGCATGTCTAGTGGTGGTACTTTCGTCGTAGCATGTTTGCCTTGAGTGAGAGAGGTCGTGGGTTCGAACCCCGGCCGGGTCAAAACCAAAGACTTTAAAATTCTTATTTACATGCTGCTTTACAGCTAATTATATAAGCACGCGGGATTAAGGATTAAGAGCAACAGTTGGTCGGCTCGGAATCAGAAAAATGTGTCCGGGTAAGGTGATGTACATGTCTTCCTTCGGAATGATACCTTTTGAACTAGCATGTTAAAAAATCCGGCTCAGGGTGTCGGTCTAGTACAAACAGGGTTAATATTCATACCACATTAACATGTTCTTGTACGAATATGCATATATCAATTTGCTGCTGGACCTCAAGAATCCACCCACAATCATCTATAGTTGAAACTGTGAAATATATGCACAAAAGCATGATAAAAAGCTGCACGTTACTGTAATACACCGAGTTTAGGTTCATTCAATATCTTCTTTAATCCATTTCGGGTGAAAGTGATGGGCGCTCGGTGGTCGAGTGGTTACATTGTCATTTCGTGGCCTTTTATAGCTGAATGTGCGGTATGGGCTTTGATCATTGTTGCAGGCCGTACGGTGACCTATACTTGTTAATTTCTGTGTCATTTTGACCTCTTGTGAAAGTTCTCTTTAGCAGTCATAACACTTCTTCTTTTTTATAAGTATTCGAACTGCTGTATCAATAGCATGTCAACACTTCGGTGTTCGATTTCAAATCCCGCACGTGGCAGGTAAGCTCGATTCCAATCTTAATTGACCAGAATTGTATGTTTTCCAAACGAAGGTCAGGGGTCTCTCCGGGCACTTCTGCTTTCTCCACCAATATAAACTCACCGCCACGAAATAGCATGAAAGTTTTGAAAGTTGCGCTAAATTACAGTCAATCAATCATCCATACCGGTATACTTGTGGCCTCTAAATCTATATAATAGCAATGTCAATGTATGACATCAGTATACAGAGATAAAAATAATAACTATTTATAGTATTATACTCGTTTGGTTATTAACGGGCCGGACCATATGAGTATTTGGACCATATAGGTATTTTTTCAAATATACAATAGAAATAAAACAATCAACTTTATCTTAAAAACAAATGTGTTTACAAAAAAAATGAATTAGTTTTACATTTCAAAAGCTACATAATCATTAAATATTGATGCCACAGTCAGTTGATCTTAGTTTTCATCGCTAATTGTATTCGTGTATACTTTTGTATATTTCGAATGACCTTCACACGGTACCATACATGTAGCTTTTCTGCGATTGCTTGTTTTGGCTGCGTGCAGTGATATCGATTGGGACAGTTCAGATGTGTCTACGGTGTTTTTAAGAAACTCTAGATCTCCAATATCGTAAAATAAATATTACAGATCAAATTAAATAAAAGCAGTGGCTATTTCATAGCTCTTAAATGCTATTTTACCGGTCTTTTAATAAAGATTAAAATAGAAATATAGAAATAAAGAATAGAAAAAAATAATAAAACATACACTTTTAATATTTTACTTATCAAAAATGTCTTAAAAAATGTCATGATCTTTAAATAAATACCATGATCCTTGTCGGTGATGTAACCTACTTTAAACAATAAAATTCCTTTTAAAATATGTTCATTTGATTTTGACATCTTCTTATAATTGTACTTACAAATAGTAAGTAATATTAACTATGTGAAACTGTTTTTTTTAATAAGTTGTTTTAATATATAATAAAATTACATTTTAGTAACGTTACAACCAGAAGGGTCACACCAAATGAAGAGTTTAAAAGTATACGTGTTGATTACCCCGACGCGTATGGTCGGACCATATGAGTATATACCCATATGGTCATGACCATACGCGTATGGTCCATATACTCATATGGTCCGGAACATATACAAAACAAGAGAGAGAGGTTTCAAAATTACTAAGACAGCTGGAGGACAAACGCACGTGTTTATATATTTTTTTTATAAACGAACAAGCTGAAGTTGACATTTTACAGAAATCTTATACATCCTTCCTGTTTTCAAGTTTTCGTACATGGCTTAAAGCCTTATAGGATAAATGTTGTTTGTCATATTGAAATTTCCCGTTTTAGTAACAACAATTCCCAAAAAGTTATATTGTTTTATCATCTCAATGTTAGTATCATTGTAAGAAAATCGGAGTTGTTTTGGCTTCCGTTAAAAAAACACCTCACTAAGACTTTAATTTTGACCACTTTCCTTTCAAGTTCCAAGCCTTACAATAATCATGGAAAGCATTGAGTTGAGTCTGCAGGTCCTGTGCTGTTTCAGCCAACAACACCGTGTCATCTGCAAACAATATAACAAAACACTTAAGATATATTTCTAATTCTCTTTCCAGATCCTCTTGGCATAGTTCTGTTAAGTCATGTAATATTTCTAGTTAGTAAGAAATTATTTTAGTCAATCAAAAGTAAATAAAATAGGAAAGGTGATAAGTTTTCTCCTTGTCGAACACCATTGTCACAAGCAAGCAAAGTATTCCGAATTATAATTACTATCGTGTATCATCGGTACAGCGGATATAGCTTTGTAGGTACTTCGAAGCATGAAAAAAATATATACCGTACATTCATTTTACTATGCACCGTACAGAAGGATTCATGTGGTCAGCTATACACAACGCGGGCGTAGCTACCCGGAGGCACGACAGCACGTGCATCCACGTCGTTTTCACAACAACAAAAAAAATGAAGAGAGAGAGAAATGAGTTGTCAATCGGAATCGGACAGCGACGCGTGATGCATGTATTATCTTAGACTATTATGATTATAATATTTGTTTAACGTCGGAGACTGTTGGTATCCCGGATATTAGTTTGACAACCTATAGTTACAAGTGTTGATGAAGCTGTTCGAGTCATGCAGAAAAAGATCGTGGCACCATATACACTTACACGCAGTTGCGTGTACATTGATTCGGCATGCAAAAAAGAAATGGCAAAATCAATATTTTTAAATTGAATGTTAAAAGAAACAACTATGTTGTCACCTTTTTAATTAATGAAATATCATTAAATAACGACATTTGGTTTCAAAATAAAAAAAAATGACAAGATCAGGAGGTAACTTGTATCTTTTACAAGATTTGAATTTATATTCAGTCTAAGACATGTAGTTTTGGAGAATAACAGTGTACAGTTCATCAGTGTGGAATGAGATGTACCAATCGGCATTAGAATTATTAGATCCCTTCGATATCGTTGAAAATATGCCGAGGCGAAGTGGTCGAATCACCCTGCAACCACGCCAAAACAGTATTGGAAATTCTTATTATTTTTTGCGTTTTTAGACCATATGATAAGGGAACTGGAAAGTGGAGTCGCTTCAAGTATTATCTTCTTTGCGCTGTATCTGCATCATCATAATGTAGGAAATATCACAAATCTCAATCTTGTCTGAGACATACGAAACTGACCTGTCATGTAATTTTGACGAATTCAATTGGGAAGGTCGCTCGATGCCGGACACGTACGCTGGTTTATAACATCTCGCGAGTGCTACCATACAATGATGGAGATCTTTCAGTCACGGTACTACATATGTAATTGAAAACAAATGTACGATCAACAATGAACAACGACAGTTACATAGCATTACTGCATATTCATCGGGATTTCAGTGTGAATATTGACAAAGTCATAGAGAAGTTTCTTTCTTCCAAGACACAAAGAGCAGATTTTGGACAATTTTAAGTAAATTCTTATCAAAAATATGAGTTGCTTATTTGTTACTCTATTCAGAAGATTTATTAATAGTTTTACATTCATTAATTTTTATCTACATATACATGTAGCTCCTCTTTTAGCCGTCCTATGACCAAAAACCGAAAAAAAAACATTTTCTGCAAAATAGGGTCCCACGTCGTTTCTTTCTAACTACGCCCCTGCCTTTCTTGTCGGAATAAAATATCGAAAAATAACATATGTACAAATATATTTCAATGCCAATTATTGAAACAGCTATACTTATTACGCACAAACAGTGGCCTTCTATCAGAAAAAAAGTTGCAATGAATATAGAATCATATCGAACGAGACGAGCGCCAACTTCTTTGACAAGTATTTGCACATGTTTTAGTAAGGATTCTTGTTTTAGGCAAATAGTGAGAATTCTCTAATCACCAACCTACGACAAAATCATTTCTTAAAACAACAAATATGTTTAGATTGAAGTATTCTATAACAATTGACTGTGATAGAAGTTAATGATATGATTGTAAAAATTAAATACATTGTTTTACAAGTTATTCATAATGTTAAGATCAAATGTCATCTTTAGCTGACGACTATAATTGTACGACTATAGACATTTAAAATGAACAGTAGGATATTTGTCACAGTGGTAAAAAAGGAGGGGGGAGGTGTGAAACAAATACATCTTAGTTACGCGATATATAAACAAAATGAACAGTAGGATATTTGTCACAGTAGTAAAAAATGGGGGGTCAAACAATTACATCTTATTTAGAGGTACATAAACAATATGAACAGACAATGCTGCAAGATATTTATATTTGCCATTCTTTCCATGTAATGATATATATATATTCGAAAATTTGAAAACATCGAATTAATCGACGGGCCTTGAAGAACATTATGACATGTCTGAACAATGAATGTCACTTTTTTATTGATAAATAGATAATAACAAATGAATTTAATACTTTCAAATATTATCATATGAAGTATTATATAAAACACATTAAGTTTAGCGATTCATTTTGTATTTCGTTGGGCTTTTGTCCTTTATTGACTTGTATTCATTACATCTGACAAAACATCGTTTTTTTATCAGGATGACATTGCTTTTAATTCTATGTTAAATATACTATATGTACTCGTTTTAAGACAAACGTAGCAAAGACAGAAATATGTCCTGTTGAAAAAGATTTTAATCAAAATAGGTAGTGTATTTAAAGATACTTTTAAGTTCTTCAAGGATATCTTCTTTTCGTCTTTTTTGTTTGAATAATAAAAAAAGAAATAACACAAAGAGAACAAAGTCTTATTTCACACGCAAAACACAGCTGTTGTAAACATTTTCTAAATCTTAATCCTTTTTCTTTAAATAATTTTCAGAATTAATGGAAAACTAAAAAACGAACTGTTGCTTATACAGTAATATTATTTGATAAGTACTTAAAACCTTATTAATTCCAGGAGGTTTAAATATATGAAAAAATATAAACTTGTATCATTATACAAACAATATTTATAAAACAACATATTGTCTAGAACTTCTGATTAATGTCAGTAATCATAATAAATAGCTACATAGCACACACTGGTTAATGTAATCATTATGTAGGCATTATATTTCCTAAGACATCTGTTGATTGTAAACAAAGTACGTATCACACTTTGCCTGTTATACAAATTTATTCGGGATACATAAATAAAAAAGGGTGTTGATTACAGTGTAAATAGATATTGAATATATAATTCACTACCTATCAAATTCTTTAAATCGTGTTAACCATATTTGCACTTTATTATGCAAGTCAGGATAACTGAGAATGCGTGTCCACATACATTTAGGGTGCCGGCATGTCCTCCTGTAGTTTTAGATATTGAAACGTTACAAATGTCAGTAGTTTGATACCTCAGAATAATTTGTACGACACAAATGTTTGACCGTATCAACCGGAATTTAAAAAAAAAATGCACTTCATTATGTAAATCTATATAACTACATAGTAAATCAGCAATAATTTAATACCAGGATGTTTTGTTTTAATCAAATAACAGCAATATTAAAACACAACCACAACACACATTTTTTTCAACATCAATTTAGACTGCCAGCATGTCCCTCTGTTTATTCAAAATATGTATCAACAATTAAACAGTTTTGATACCTCAGTCTGACTTGTATAGTAAAATTATATCACCACATCTAAACTGACCATATTTGCACTTTATTATGTAAATCTATATACCCTCAAAGTATATCAGTAATAGTGTTATGTCAGGACAGAATGTATAATACAAATGAAAGCAATATAGGAACGCAATGAACAAAAAATATTGTACGCATAAATTAAAAGTAAATAAATTAAGGTAACAATGAAATAAAATAAAAAAACTAATGGACTTAGATCACTTAAAATCCTTTATGAATCACCAAAAAAGAAATAAACAAAATATAGGATTATTCCCAGATCAGATTTTATTTGTGCTACCAATCTTTTTGTGAATAGTGCATTTTTACATTAAATCGAATGTATACTGCATTTTCTTGTATAGTTTTGACACTTTATCTAAACATAGCTAACAATGGTTAAAGAAAGTACCAGGTTAATAGAGAAAACAACGTTGCCTCAATAACGTTTTATTATTAAAAACACAGATTGTGAATTCTACATTACATATAAAGGTTATGATTACGGGTAGATACAAGTCACGTAATACTAGATAAAGACGGAAGCATAAGGAGATAATATTACTCTTAATTATTCATATGGGACAAACTGACCTTTTCCAAATACTTTCATTTGTTGTTTCCGTGTGTTACATTTTACGATGTGCATTGTATTGTATTTTTCTGTAACAAGTGTTTTTTCTTAAGCATAATAAACACGTGGTAGTTATCTTAAAGGATCGTATGACCATTGGTCGTGACCGATAGAAGTGAATGATACGACTTTAAATATAAAATACAATGTTTTTTTCAAAGTTATCAAACCATCAAGGACAAATGTTATCATCATATAATAATACGACTATAGACAAATTACATTGATCGGAGCGATGATGTAGGTGGTTTTTACTACCCATTGGGGTCCTTCACAGTCGGTAATTGAGTACGTCATATGTGGTACTTGGGTTATCAAATCACTTTTTATTGATGGATGCATAAATGAAAACAAACAAGTTTTCACTGCTGCACAATCGTTCGAATTGTTATTAAACCAATGTATAGATACTATATTGACTAACCTCACATTATTTGAAAACACAAATATTATATTGAAAAGTAACATTTCTATTAACATACTTCGTGTGTTGCAAATGAAATCAAATTGCATACATACCATTTTTTTTTGTAATAGTATATGACGTCCTTAAAATTGAAAATCAGATGTCTATTCTCCTTTGTACGATGGCGTATGTGTTATACTACATACGATATTAGCGTTATAAAGTTTCATCTATAATTCTGCATTCATTTTTTTACACTATTGAGTGTTATTGTAACGCATCATAATTTGACCGGTTTCTTCGATATCATTGTACTTTGAATAGACTGTATAATAATCGTCAAAAATACAAAATGATTCAAAAAAAAATTATGTCCTGTCAACAAGATTTAAATCAATATTGCTATTATTCATGTTGTATTTATAAAACATAGTAGCAGTTAAATATATATTGTATTCCCGCCTTGTGTTCGAAAAAAGGACTGCTACACCTTAGGTTTGACTTCAGTTTCATAAATAGATGTGATATTAACATGATTATTTTGTGAAGGCTTGTTGAAGAATGGTCGGCTTTCTACAAATGACATATCGTAATAGTTTGTGTTCTTATTGTTGATCTGAACAAAGATACTTAGCAACAGAGAACACACAAGGCACGTGTGCACAATTTGTCGTATACATCATTCATTTATTCTATATAAGGTATATGTAGATGACTACTCTTCGAACAACCATAGGATGTGTTAGTTAAAATATGCAAATTACCAGCGTAAATCCCCGTGAACATGGGCTGCTTTCAACATTTCAATAAAATATGTATCCAGAATACTGAACAAAATATGTATCTGTAGGTGAAAACGCTATATGTATTTACAAGGTGTGCATATTGTCATACGCCCTAAAATCTACAAAAAGACTTGCTTGTTACTTTCAAAAATCTACTCCCAACCAAACTTTATGTAGGTGAAACTCATTAGAATGTGTCTACCTTGTTTACAATGTTTCAATCCATAAAAAGCATGCACGATTCTAACTATGTGCAGTTCTTTTGAAAAGTATAACACGGCTGCGTTACAAAAGTGAGAAACTAGTTAATCGTGTCCGGTCAGTAATAATTAGCTTATTCGAGACCGTCAGAAATAACATGTTGGTAACTGTAAAAGTGAGAAAGTATTAATTCTAATTAATATAAAATCAAGATAAAGAACTTAAATCATGTTAGATCCCTTGTTCAAAATATAGTTTGCATAACGAATAAATTGAAGTATGATATATTTTACCTCATTTTCAGTTTTGTAGTAATTTATCAAACTACTTACCCCTAAGAAAAAGAGAACTTTAACAAGTTATTTCATGTTAATTGATATTGTTTGCATAAGGAATTATAAATATATAGAGAAAACATAAAAGTCACCTTACATGTTCCTTATAAGAATTTGAAAGACAAACCAGCTATCAAAACTTGACACGTTAGAGGTTTACCGAGAAACAATGTATCCATGACGTGCGTTGTGCTAATTATCCACAAATATTGAGAACTCCAATTTATAGAAAAATTATGATAAAAGTTAAAAAGAAAAGTATTTAAACATTGTATTTGATAAAAAGAGAAACATTTTGAGATGAAACTACCCTGCGCTATTTATATGGTACGTACTAGGGACAGTTTTCCAAATACGTTAACTTATATTTCTGTGTGTAACGTTATACGTTATTCATTGAAGTATTTTATCCTGTTTAAACAATTGACATTTTAATAAATTGTAAACATATGGTTAAAATATAAAGGGTTTGTATGACCGTGAACTTTGGCTGATATTATTGAATGATTTGCTTGTATTGTTTAGACTTTTAAGCTGTTTTACAAAGCTGTTGACATTTTTAAGGTCAAATGTCATATGTTGTCATCGCGAACACCATGTTAATAAATTAAAGGTATATATGACCCCTCACTGGTCGATAGAAGTTAATGATATGATTGTAAAAAAATAAATATGTTGTTTGACAAAGATATTCATATCGTTAAGATCAAATGTCATCTTTAATTAACGAATACAACTGTACGACTATAGAAATTTAAATTGAATAGTAAGATGTCGCAGTGCAAAAAGGGGGGATCAACTAATTACATGTTATTTACGAGAAACATAAACAAAATGGACAGACAATGCTAGAAGATTTTTCTAATTGCCATTCCATCAATGTGATGATATAGTGGTGTCACAAAGATGCACAACACTGATAAGATACAAAATTTAAAAAAAATCAATTTAATTGATCATTATAACATGTGCGAACACTGAATGTCACTTTTTTGTTGATAAATAGATAATAACAAATGGCTTTACTATTTTCACATGATATCATATGAAATATTATATAATCGACATGTATTTCGTTGGGTTTTTGTACTTTATACATAATCGACTTGTATTTATTACATATAACAAAATACCGTATTTTTATCGGGTGTGACTTTGCTTTTAATTCAATGTAAAATATACTATACGTACTCGTGTAAAGACAAACGTAACAAAGACAGAAATATGCACATTATATACGACAAAACAAGTTGTTTTTGTTCAGAAAGTATTGAGGATTCAGTTTTGTATTTATCCATGCATTTGTTCAATAATTTATTTAAAACTGTTTTACTACGAACAATTCGCTTAAGCTATGCGTAGCTACACTCTAAAACCTGATCTGGTAAATGACAGATGTTTTAGATTGTGATATGCCTGATCACATAAAAAGGGGATACAAATCTGTAAGAAATGTCAAGTAAATGTTTTCTTTCATTCATTTCTAATGTTTCTTTTGAACGTGTTTGTATTTCTATGTGTTCAAACGTTTTGTCATTTGTTTTATATCAGCTAAACAATGTATATAGCATCGCCTGTACAATGCATTTTTATTTCAGTTACCGTTAGGAAGAGTAATATTGTGAATGAATAGACGAATTTGAAAAAATTCAGTGAGTACATTTTGTTTTCTTTACTGACGAAGAAGTTTGTACAAACAGTAAAATGATTGAAAACTATGTTTTAAATATGAAACGTGATTTAACAAAGAGTTTTGCCTGTAATTCCACCTTATGTAATAATGCTGTATTTTGATTGGATGAAAACCATGGTATGTTTCACCAATTTCTATATATTGAGATGTTCTTTTCTCTGCCGGGGTATTTGCCATTGGGGAATTCCATATGCCGGGGTATTTGCTAGCAAATACCATGGCAGATTGGAAATACCCTAGCAAATACCATGGCAGATGGGGAATACATTGTCTAAAAATAACTCAATGAATTATTTCTATCCTAATATGACAAATTCATGGTCATTCCAAAGATATGGTTCCAGATGAAATATTTAAGATTAAAAGCATCATTATTGAATTTGGACCGAATGACGTAAACATTCCTGGAATGACGTCATAAATAAAACTCAACGGAAACGAATTGTCAACCGGTCACATAAAACTGGAATCCCCTTGTATTACGCTTCACTGAAACTGATGAACAAAGTGTAGTAGTCAGCCGAGAACCAGCTTATTATCATAAAAACGGAGATACATGTATATATACAGTCAGTGACTGTACATTAAAAAAATGGTAAGAAATAATTATACGGTCAATGCAATTTGACTGTGCAAATAGTACAGCTGCAGTGTATACAAAAGTTATACATTCAAGTCGAAATTTCATATGATACCTGATTATAATAAACTTTCTGAGGTGGAACATTCGTTGGAATTAAACAATTATATCATGCTTACAAGGGGTATTTGCCAAAAATACCAGTTTCGAGGTAATCAAATTTCCCTCGGCTAACGGCTCTGGGAATTTGTACCTCTCAACCGGTATTTTTGGCAAATACCCCTTGTAAGCATGATATATTTGTATAAAAATACCTTTGCAGGATATTTTACCTTACCTGCTTCAAATGACTCCTCTCCGAACAACTAAAATATTTAGTCAAAAATGCAAATTACCAGCGTCAATCCTCGTGAAGATGGGCTGCTGTCAACATTTTAATAAAATAAGAACCCAGAATACTGAACAAAATATGTATCTATAAGTGAAAATACCATATGTATTTAAAAGGTCGGCATATTTTTTCCGCGCACGAACTAATCTAGAAAATACTTTCTTGTCATATGTCTAAAAATGTACAGATAGAACAGACAACAATAGATTTGTTGCAAATGGACTAAGAATGTTTGGGAAAGCGTTTCTTCTCAATATTAAAACATTACATTTCAAAAACTTGTTCTACTTATAAATGGTAACAATTGAAAGTTGAGTTTTGTTGTATACACAGTGTAAATAACCGTTTCGAAATAAAACTTAATGCAGGTGAAATACATTAACAGTTCTAACTCGTTTACACTGTTTAAACCCTTAAAAAGCATATACTTCTAAACACTAAACTGACTGTAACCTTATTAAAATTTAAGACAAACTAGCTATCAAAGCGTGACATACGACAGAAGTTAACCGAGAAACAATGTATCAATGACGTACTTATTCAAACAAATATTGATAACTCGAAATTATAGAAATAATCTGATAGAAATATTAAAATATTGTTTTCAATAAAAAGAGAAACATTTTCAGATGACATACCTTGGCCTATTTATATTGTACGTACTAAAAACAATGTTCTAAATTCTTAAACTTAATCGGTTGTGTCTAACGTTATGCATTGAAGACTTTTATTTTTCTTAAACAATTGACATTTCAATAAATTGTAAACAGATGGATAATATATAAAGGGTTCATATGACCCTGAACTATGGCCGATTCTATTGAATGATTTGCTGGTATTGCCTAGACATCGGAGCTGTTTTACAAAGCAATTGCTATCTGTAAAGGTCAAATATCATCTGTAGCTGAAGAATATTATACTAAGACAGTAGAACTTTAAATTGATCAGTACATTTCAAAGGGTTTATGTGGCACATTGGGTTGATAATTGAAATGAATTTTAATTAAGGAGTACCAAAATAAAATTAGAAAAAAATATTGTGAAATGCTGTAAAATTTTTGACTTGTCGTTTAATCAATGTATTTAAATACTGTTTTCACTAATTAAACGTTATTTCTAAACGCTGATAAAATTATTAAACACGAATTTCCATTTAGATATTTCGGATGCCGTATAAATCAATCATATGATCCACTGCCCACCTTTCTAGAACAGTATAGTACGTCGCAAAAATCGTATGCAATGTCTCCGTATTCAAATACAAGATGCACGATATTTTTTCTAAACTTTTTTGACACAAGATACCGTTGAAGTTTAGTTTATACATTTGTTTTCTTTTAACATTAGTGAATTTCATTTCAAAGGACTATACTTTTTTTGTCCTCATCGGGAGTGGCCATGTACCATTGCATGAATATAATTTAAACTACTTGTTCAAATGTAACAAAGATAGAAATGTGTCCTGTTGGAACAAGAATTAATCAGTATGGCTATCGTAATAAGTAAATAATTATAGAATTTAAATAATAATTACACCTTATATTAGAATGCTAGATTTTGATTGGTGGTAGCCAGTGTATTTTTCGCATAATCTGACATTTTTTTTCTCATTTCAAATGAGCTTAAATATAGGAAGATGTGGTGTGAGTGCCAATGAGACAACTCTCCATCCAAATAACAATTTATAAAAGTAAACCATTATTGGTCAATGTACGGCCTTCAACACGGAGCATTGGCTCATGCCGAACAAAAAACTACAAAGGGCCCAAAATTGCATGTTTTTCACCACTGCCGGTATTCGCCATTTTGGATATTCCTTTTTTACCCTCGCGATTATATTCCCGCCTTTTTTACGGATATGACGTTAAATAAACGCATATTTGTACAAGTATGATTCATGAGGTTCTATGATAATAACCATTTACTTATCTCCAAATGTATGCATACACATGTTAATGAATTACAGCTTACAAGTAAAAAAAAGTAACTTCGCTTGTACCGAGAATTTTAATACATATCTATTCGGTGTCACTATTTAGAAATATCATGGTCTTGAGGAGTATTAGCGAAAAATACCAGTCGTGGTGCCGAATTTCTCTCGCCTGGCGGCTCGGGAAATATGTTTTCTTGTCCTTTTTTTTTATTTTATCAGGAGTGACCTTGCTTTTAAACTTAAATTAACCCTAACATACTTTATAAAGACAAAAGTAAAAAAGAAAGAAATGTGTTCTGATGAACAAGAGTTCACTCAATATGGCTAGTGTATTTAAAGATAGTGTTTCAAGGATAGCTTCTTTCCGCCTTTTGCTCGTATAAACCAAAAACATAACACAAACAGAACAAAACCTTATTTGAAAAGCAAAACATTGAATCACAGCTGATTTTACAAATTTTCTCAATTTTATTTTTTTTTTTTTTTTCATTTTGTGAATGTATCAAAACAATTTACAGAATTTACAGAAAACGAAATAAACAGTTTCTTGCCTAGAAGTAAAATTGAATTTGTACTTATAACCTTAACTTACATTTTTTTTTAAATTCGAGAGGCTTAAATACATGAAGGAATATAATTGCAAACACTCAACAAACAACATTTATAAAACAAAATATTGTTTAGAGTTTCTTATTGTTGTAAGGAATAATGACAAATATCTGCATAACACACACTCGTAATTTTAAATTTACCTTTATGTAGGTGTAATCAATTGATAGATTACGTCACCGAAAATAAAGCTTCAAGAGCCAAACGCTAATAAGCTTAACATGTTGGTTAAAATCATGTACTACATTGTTGTTTAAAGTCTTGTGTTGGCATGGCATTATATTTAACTAAAGAGACATCATAGCTGTCAAAGCTTCAAACAAAAGTTGTTAGATTTAACATTGAAAGCAATGGGACCATAAAATCCTTTGCTAAAACAAATATCGAAAACGCAAAATCATATAAAGATAATGAGTATGGTCAAAAAGTAGTCACATGATGCTTGGAATCACGAGAGAAGCATTTGGGATACTTTAACCATGAACTATTTATATAGCACGAGCTGTAGTTTTTTTTTCAAATTCTGTAATTTATTTTTCTTTGTGTAACGTAATACGATATGCATGGTAGTCATTTAATTTGTATAACAATACCAATTTTAAATAATGGTGAATATATACAAGGTTCATATGACCCTGTACTGAAAGGATTTAATGATACGATTGAAGTAATTAAGTTAATTGATTTTCAAAGCTATTTATATCTTTAAAGTCAAATGTCATGTTTTACTGACGAATATAATAGTACGACTACAGACATTTAAATTGATCATTACTATATAAGTCGTAGTGTTCAAAAGGAAAATTGGGTCAATAAATTACATTATACTTACAGATACCAAAAATATGAAAGAACTGACTGCAAAATAGTTAGATTCGTCAGACAATCAAAACATTGATATAGCGTTTTCACAAGACGTTAAATACTGATAAAATACAAGAAATAAAAAATGAATTGTAAGATGACCGGCCGACTGCCTTTATTAAACATTAAATCACGTCTAAAACGCTGAATGTCATAATGCTGATTTATAAAAAAAAAACAGCATGTCTGTACTCCTTCCACATTATCCTGTATAAGACATTAATGTTAGAAAGCTTAGTGATTGATGTTAGGAAGCTTAATGATTGATTTATAAACAGTAAACCACAATCTCTTTACTCCTTCCACAGTATCCCGCATAAGACATTAATGTTAGAAAGCTTAATAATTATTTTTGGGAAGCTTAATGATTGATGTTAGGAAACTTAAGGAATAATGTTGGAAAGCTTTATGATTGATGTTAGGAAGCTTAATGATTCATGTAAGGAAGCTTAATGATAAATGTTAGGAAGCTTAATGATTAATGCTAGGAAGCTTAATTATTGATTTATAAACAGTAAACAACAATGTCTGTTCTCCTTGCACAGTATCCCACATAAGACATTTATGTTAGGAAGCTTAATGATTGATGTTAGAAAGCTTAATGATTAATGTTAGGAAGCTTAATGATTTATGTTAGAAACCTTAATGATTGATGTCAGGACGCTGAATGATTAATGTAAGGAAGCTTAATGATTGATGTTAGGAACTTAATGATTGATGTTAGGAACTTAATTATTGATGTTAGGAAGCTTAATGATTAATGTTCAAAGCTTAATGATTGATTATTAAACCGCAGACAACAGTGTCTGTACTCCTTTCACAGTATCCCGCATAAGACATTAATGTTAGGAAGCTTGATGATTGATATTAGGAAGCTTAATGATTAATATTAGGAAGCTGTATGATTGATTAATAAACAGTAAACAACAAGGTTACAAGGAAATATTATTTACATAGGCGACAATGGTAGCCTTATTTGGTCCTGCCTGTTCACTATCAAAGATTCATTGAAAAACATTTCGAATTCTGAATTATCAACACCTTTGGGTGTAATTGCAATGGTCAAACACATATGGTGCCGCAGCTTTTTTGATAGAAAAATGGCATTTGTTAAGGATATTCAACGGTTCTGGAATTTTCGAAATAGTATGAATGAAGAACACCCCTTGCTTAATTTGGCACAGAAAATGTTGCTTGTCTTTGAGAGTTTTCTCTAAATTTCTCGCTATTTCTGCACCAAAAGCCAACACCCATTTCTCACTATTTCAATATTAATTTCTAATTACCAAGGCAGCAGAAAATAAATTTACTTCTACCTATTATCTTGGATGTAAAATCTAGGTGGCGCCAGTCATCTTTATTTACTTCCTTTTAAGCTATGCTGACACATATTGAAAAAAAATCGGACAACCTTTACGTTAGTCGATTACTATATACTACTGCTGCCTAAATTCAAATTTTTGGATTTCAGATACAATTGTTCACCATTTAAAATGTCTTTTTTTTCAGGTACCCCCCCCTGTACAGAAAACGTTACTTTTTACAGACTTGGGGCCATTGACCAGCTTATTTTGACTGTTTGGTTATGTTTAAAACGCGGTTTTTGATTAATGAAGTTCGATTAAGGTCTATTAAAGACTTTAGGCTGATAATTTGATAACTGTGTCCAGCTTATATGTCTTTATCACGAATTTATGGACACCGTTTCATAAGAGTCAAAATATTTTATGAAATAGACTATAAAAATGCTGAAACTAAGAATTCATCATTGATGTTATTTGTTTTATATGAGTTGTGTTCAGAATATTCAATTCGACGATGCTAAGGTGAAACATGTATAGCCTTTGATTTTTTACCTAACTTTTAATATTTTAGAGTCATTTTGGCACATTTTAGCCATTAAAAATACAAAAATTTCGCTTATATGAGCAAAAACAAGCCCCCTTTTTTCAGATATGCATAAATACATTCAGTGTTATCGAGGATGCGGAGAAATGATTAAAGACATGGTCCTTGACAGAATTCTCGTTTTTACAGTAGATTAATGAACCCTACCCCTGAGGCAGAAGAACAAAAAAACAGTAAAATTTTGATATAAACTATAGTTTTATGGCGATCAGCAATTTTCTTCTAATATAGTTTATCACTTAGTACCTTATTAATTTACCGATCCAATTTCTAGAATATCTCGAAAAATACAGTGATGCGCCAGAAATCGTCATTTCGCTTTAGGTTACAAGGAAGTAATTATTTACATACATGTAGGCGACAATTGTAGCCTTATTTGGTCCTGCCTTTTCACTATCAAAGATCCATTGACAAAATTTTCGAATTCTGAATTATCAACACCTTTGGGTGTAATTGCAATGGTCAAACACATATGGTGCCGCAGCTTTTTTGATAAAAAATGTTTTTTTTTCAGGGTACTCAACGGTTCCGGAATTTTCGAAATAGTATGAATGAAGAACACTCCTTGCTTAATTTGGCACAGAAAATGCTGCTTGTCTTTGAGAGTTTTCTCTAAATTTCTCGCTATTTCTACACCAATGGCCAACACCCATTTCTCACTATTTCAATTTTAATTTCTAATTACCAAGGCAGCTGAAAATAAATTTACCTCTACCTATTATCTTGGATGTAAAATCTAGGTGGCCCACTCATCTTTATTTACTTCCTTTTATCCACAATCTCTGTACTCTTTCCAAAGTATCCCGCATACGACATTAATGTTAGGAAGCTTTATGATTGATTTATAAACAGTAAACAACAATGTCAGTACTCCTTCCACAGTATCCTGCATAAGACATTAATGTTAGAAAGCTTAATGATTGATTTTGTATTTCTTGTCCTTAATCTACATTTTTGATTAGTATTGCAACAAACTTGATATGTACTTTTGATTATTGATGACTTTTTTGCGTTGTTGTTTGCTTAATTATTGATTTATAAACAGTAAGCAAAAATGTATGTAGTCCTTCCACAGTATCCCACATACGACATCAATGTTAGGAAGCTTTATGATTTATGTTTGGAAGCTTACTGATTGATGTTAGGAAGCTTAATGATTGATATTAGGAAGCTTAATGATTAATGTTAGAAAGCTTAATGATTGATTTATAAACAGTAAGCAAAAATGTCTGTACTCCTTTCACAGTATCCCACATAAGACATTAATGTTAGAAAGCTTAATGATTGATTTTGTATTTCTTGTCCTTAATCTACATTATTGATTTGTATTGCAACAAACTTAATATGTACTTTTGATTATTGGTTACCTTTTTCCGTTGTTGTTTGCCTCTTTTGCCAATGTACTTGTTTAACATGTTTTAGGACAAATGTAATAAAGAAAGAAATGTGTCCTTTTGAAAAAGATTGTAATCGATATTTCTTATGTATTGAATTGTAGTTTTTGTTAAAAGATATATCCTTCCCGCCTTTTGTTCGAATAAAACAAAGGTATAACACAAACAGTTAAAAGCCTTTTTTGTCAAGCAGAAAATTAAATCATACATGTAGCTGTCGTAAAACATTCATCTCAATCTTACTAAAATTTTGTGATTGTATCATAATAATTTGGAGTAATTGTATAAAACTGAGAAATACGTAACAATTTCTTGTTTTTAAATATAATTAAAAGACATTTATATGACAGTACAAAATGACTATTGTACTTAAACCTTGACTTCAATATTTGAAATACAAGAGGTTTTAATTTCTGAACGAACATTTCTGACTCTACAAACAACGTAATATTTTGTTTGACATTTCTATTTGTTGTTGAGAATATTGATTTCTAGCATCATGACACACATTCGTTCATTTTACTAGTTGATAGATTAAGCTACGATAAGGAAAGTCAAGTGTCCAGAACAAAATGTAATTTATTTCTGTCAGATAACGTCTCAAGTGCTCACGTATTTACACATCCTTGGTGTCAATATTTTTCTGTTTCAGTGCTTAATAAACGTTTCGTCCCCGAAGGTATCACAAGGCCAGTAGTCAGTACTTTGGTGTTGGCACGCATATCAATTATTTCATTGTTTGTAAAAGTATGAATTATTCGAAATACTACGGATTTCTTTATCCATGGCATAGATAACCTTAGCTGTGGTTGGCACATTTTTTGGGTCCACATTGCTCTATAACTTTATATTTGTTTGGATTTCTTTCTATTTTGATCTGAGCGACACTGGTGAGTCTAATGTAGACGAATAGCGCGTCTAGTGTATTACTTGGTTATCAAAGGTACCAGGATTATATTAGTACGCCAGACGCGCGTTTCGTGTACATAAGACTCATCAGTGACAAAGTTAAAGAGCATTGAGGATTCAAAATTCCAAAAAGTTGTGCCAAATACAGCTAAGGTAATCTATGCATGTGATAAGAAAATCCTTAGTTTTTCGAAAAATTCATAGTTATTAAATTATAAGCCTGGTAACTTTGATAATTATTTACATCACTGGCTCGATGTCACTACTGTTGAACGTTTCGTCCCTGAGGGTATCACCAGCTCAGTATTCAGCACTTTGGTGTGGACATGAATATTAATGACAAAGTCATTTTAATAAATTTACTGTTTATAAAAATAAAAATTTTTCGAAATACTTAGGACATTTTTATTCCAGATATAGATTACCTTTGCCGTGTTTGGCACAATTTCTTCGAATTTTAGGTCCTCACTGTTCATCAACTCTATACTTATTTTTTTTTTTCATTAATGCGTCTAATGTAGACCAAACGCGCGTCGCCGATGGTATCCCCAGCCTAGTAGTGAGCAATTCTGTGTTGGCAGGGTATTTATTATATGGGCATTTTTATAAATTTACTATTTGTAAAAGTATTAATTATTCGAAAAACTATGGATTTTCCTATCCCAGGCATAGATTACCTTAGCCGTATTTGGCACAACTTTTTGGCCCTCCTTGCTCTTCAACGTTCTACTTGTTTGGCTTTCTTCCTATTTCGATCTGAGCGTCACTAGTCAGTCTTGTGTAAAAGAATCGCGCGTCTGGTGTATCAAATTATAAGCATGGTACCTTTGATAACTGTTTACACTACTGCCTCGATGCCACTACTGTTAACGTTTCATCATCGAGGATATAACCAGCTCAGTAGTTAGCACTTCGGAGTTCACAGGTATATCAATGATAAAGTCATTTTTATACATTTACTGGTTGTTAAGGTATACATTATTCGAAAAACAAAAGATTTTCATATCCCAGGCATAGAATACCTTTGTCGAATTTGGCAAATTTGTTTTGGGAATTTTGGGTCCTCCCTGCTCTTCAACTTTATATTTGTTTGACTTCCTTTTTCATTTAGACTGATGAGTCTAATGAAGACGAAACGCGCGTTGGCGTATCAAATAATAAGCCTGGTACCTTTGATAACTGATGCCACTGGTGGTGGATGTTTCGTCACCGATAGTATCATCATCCCAGCAGTCAGCACTTCGGTGTTGACATGAATATCAATGATATGGTCATAGTATGAATTCACTGTTTGCACAGTATAAATTATTCGAAATACAAAGATGTTTTTTATCCGAGACATAGATTACATTTGTCGTATTTGGCACAACTTTTTTGGAATTTTTCAATGCTCTTCAACTTTGTTCTTGATTGCTTTCTTTCTATTTTGATCTATGAGCGTCACTGATGAGTCAAATGTAGACGAAACGGGCGTCTGACTTATAAAATTAAACCTGGTACCTTTGATAACTATTTTAAAACACCACTCGCTCCATGCCACTGATGGTGAACGTTTCTTCCCCGAGGGTATCACTATCTCAGTAGTCAGCACTTTGGTGTTATAATGAAAATCAATAATAAAGTCAATTGTATAAAATTTATATTTGTAAAAGTATAAATTATTCGAAATACAAAGGATTTTCTTATCCCAGACATAGACTACCATAGCCGTATGTGGTACAACTTTTTGGAATTTTGGGTTCTTAATGCTGTTTAATTTTATAATTGTTGATTTTTTTTTTATCTTAGCGTCACTGATGAGTCTAATGTAACGTGCGTCTGGCGAATCAAATTATAAGTCTGGTATAATTGATATTTGTGTACATCACTGGCTTGATGCTATTGGCTACCCGTTTACGCTCTCTTTTTATCTAAGCGTCACTGATGAGTCTATGTTAGATATTTGATATTTGAGTACACCACTGGCTTGATGCTCTTGGCTAATCGTTTACCTCTTAGACGAAACGCGCGTCTGGCGTATCAAATTATACAACCGGTACCTTTGATAATTATTAACATGTTGGTTAAAATGCTTTGGTTGAACTAATGTCATAACGTGTCATTTCCATTTTGTTTTACCACTAGATTTCGAGTTATAAATATCGATTCCAACACTTAATCAAGTGTGTTATTCATTTTAATTTGATAGGTAGACTTATATTAAATGTTCCAAACGTAAATATAAGTTTTTTGAAATGCATTAAAAGACGTAAGAGAACGCCGACTAAGAGCCAGTCAAGATAGTTAATAAACTTAAACCTACCAATCGTTATCGCAGACTAAAATTTATCTCATATAATCAGAAAGCATGTTAATTTATTGCAAGAATTATCGTACGTTACGGTACATGACAGCACAATAATTCCTGTACAAAATCGAAACAACAATTCCGGTTTCAGCTCCATTTAGTGAAGTGTCCAAGCCAACTTTTTTTCAACTTTAATGGACCACCCTACCAGCAACTTTTGACTAGTATAAGGATTGCCTTGTGTGATAACTCAAAACGGTATATTTGTTTTGCTTTACATTGGTTAAATAATAAAGTGTTCGTTTCAGAAATTTACACAAGTTTAATTTCGGCTTTGACTCCTGGAATTATGTCGTTTAAAGTAAAAGATGAAAATACACACATGTACATCCTTATAAAAAGGAAGATTTGGTATGAATTCCAATGTTCATAATTATATCATAAATATTGTTCTACCCCTATTGATGAGTCTTTAATATATGCCACTAGACGTTAAACGATCAGCTATTAATTCACCTATCTTATCCTTTTAGTTTTGTGATACTTTGCATATCAAATACACGAAACAACTGCAGATTTGCACTAAAGTCAGAAGGCCGGAAGTATTGCACATATAAAAAAAAACATTCACAACCCTACGTTTTGATCCCATCACAAAACGACACTTTATAAATTTCACGCATCCGCATTATGAAGTTAAAAAATGCTTTTAGTTGTCTGTACTTTTTTTTGTATCTACGTTGTATTCCATTTAGTCCTGCAATTTATTTATTAATTATCGTAAACGTGTTATTTTTCTCAATTCTATTTGTTTAATTGGACATCGTAGAGTCTAAGTTTTTTTTTGGTTTTTTTTTACCGTAATGGACTTCATACTGTCAAGGAGTTGTATAGTTAGAGTAACTATAATCCACAACAAATGGAAGTTTTTAACGACCTTGACTGGCTATAACAAATCCTTGATATTGTGTATTGAATTGAAACATGAACGCGAACTTCGATGAGAGCACCTAGATTGAAAGTTTGCAAACGTTCCGACCAATACAATTCATTTTAATATGTAATGCAAACTTCAACGAGAGCACCTATATGAAATATTTTATTTATACTACAATTTGTTTTAATTTAAAAATCTCCGCTAAAATAAAGTAAATAAAATTATATGAGAGCAGCATGCAGAATTTAGTCCAGCGGCTACAAGCATAATTCAGACGAAATGTGCACATCCTGCTACAAGCATGAAATTTGAAATAAACCTTCCTCAACTATAACTCTATGATTTCAGATAGGAAAGCACTTGAAACAAATTCTCACTTCTAAAAAATCTAAAATGGCAGACATTATACTTAAAGCGGCCTAATATCGAAGGCTAGCATGTGAAAAGGTATTAGTATCATAATAATATTTGGTACAAACCTTTGTTATGTACTACTTTGGGATATATTATATAGATGAGATGTCTTAAAAATCCCTACTTCCGGTAAACACCAACCGCGGCAACCTTTCTTACATCCACAATGTTCAAGCTTCTTACAAAATGATGAGGCATCAGAAAGAGTGTTTTTTAAAAGTGATCCTTTTTGTCCCTTTGGCATACATTAGCGCCTGGACTGAATAGCATAAGAGCCAATTTCAAGCTCGTCCCCTAAATACGTGTCTTAGTATATTGTACGTTTTGCATGCTGGAAAAAATTAGACTAAGTTGAGGATATAGCCTCAATTAGTCTTCCCTTTTGCATGAATAGTTATTTCTTGCTTAGTTAGCAATGCTAGCCCCATCTGATAAGTGTGTGCGATCATACAGTAAACACCGGTGATTTAGGCGGATCAATTATCATTCTTTATGTTAAAATCACATCTTCAAATGCCATCAATGTCTCCCACGCAGTCTTTGTTCCCCCTTTTCAAGCTAACCAAACAACGAATAAATTATTGTAGACTTTTGTGCAAATTGATCCGTACTGACCAACAAAGATTTTCCTACAAAACTTTTAAATGGGCATCTAGAAGAAGAAAGGATTGGTCATTTAATTTGTAGGGCATAAGATTGTTGATCGGATCAGACTAAAGGATCCGACGTATGACTTAACATTATCAACTTAATCAGTTATGCATATGATAAGTTAAAAACAATGTGAGCTGCACAACACAGAATGGTATGAAGAACTTTTTGATGACCGTCGTAATGAAATAAACGGAAACAAATTGCGCACTTACAAATGTTATAAACAATATGTGAAAACAGAACCGTATGTGCGTTTAAACATTTCTAAACAGGAAAGGCGTGTCATGGCTCTGTTTCGCTCCGGGGCTCTACCACTAGCTCACGAAACTGGCAGATAATCTAGGCCGCCTACACTCGTAGAAGATAGACTTTGTTTGTTTTGTGAAAATCGCAGTGTAGAGACTGAAAAACATTTTCTTTTTGAATGCATTATTGATTGTTTTATGAGTATATGTTTATATAATGTGATATTATGTCAATCCATATGTGACACTTTAATAAACTATTTACTCACTTAATTTCCCGAAAATATAAGATACATCGATTTAGATTATGTACACAATAATTATTTCTGTGTAGTTTACCGTGTCTTCATTTCATTTACGAGTATAATATAGTAAAACAGAACAAGAGAAACGGTAAAAATACAGGAATACATAAAGTTTCGAAAATAGTTGCACGTTACTTACATGCCACGAGTTTTCATAGCACTTGGCAATTTTTGAAACGCATATATATATGCGATATGCGATAAAGATCTAGTCCATTTGAGCAAAATAAAATCGTGTTATACATCTAACTATTTTATTTTCAACAGATTCACAAGTTTTGCATTTTTAAACCTCGCGTGTATAAATATCTCATTTGTTTTTATTTAAATTCCTTATATATGTACATGTCACGTGTATTGTTCATTCGTTTGTTTAAATTGTGAAGCATGTGACTTTACTACAAGGTTCCATAGCACAAACGAAAAGATTGGTTTGAGTTTGGGGGGTAATTGCCCTAAACGTTTAGGAATTTGGGACCAAAAAGGGGCCAAAAACACAAGCATTTTTCTAGTTTCCAGACAATGACTTGTGTTCAAGTGTATGGATCTCTCTAAAATTGTACTGCAAGGTACCATACTACAAAGGGAAGGATGGGATTGAGTTTGGGGGTGATGAATCATAAGGGGGTTCAAGAAATTTGGTTTTGGGCCCCGCTATTAAATTGGTTCATATTGAGGTCAAAAAGGTCCAAAATTAAACTTTGTTTGATTTCATCAGGAATTGAATAATTGGGGTTCTTTGAAATGCTGAATCTAACCGTGTATTTAGATTCTTAATTTTGGGATCCGTTTTTTAAATTGGTCTACATTAAGGTCCAAAGGGTCCAAAATTAAACTTAGTTTGATTTTAACAAAAATTAAATTATTGGGGTTCTTTGATATGCTGAATCTAAACATGTATTTATATTTTTTATTATGGGCCCAATTTTCAAGTTGGTCCAAATTGGGGTCCAAAATTAAACTATGGGTTTTTTTTATATGCTGAATCTGACAATGAATTTATATTTTTAATATTTGAGTCATGTTATCAAGTTGGCCCACATTGAGGTCAAAAGGGTCCAAAATCTTCAAAAAATTCTTGAGATTCTTTGATATGCTGAATATAACCATGTATTTACATTTTGGATATTGGACCATAATAGGTAAATTAAAAAAAATAAGTTCTTAGACCACATCCAGTTTTCAAACTACAGGTCGTGAATAATTTCAGGTTATTCTTATTCGTCTTATTAACATCTCAAATATGTGTCATTCAGAAGATTATAATGAAAAATGATCCTTGTCTAGGTCAATGGCAGCAACAGCTACTATTTATCCTCTGTTTGCTTGATATTTAATTTTAATTTCATCCTCAGATTTTGGAATGAAAACAGCAGTTAAGAATTGTTGATTTTTTTAAAAAATTAAAAATTAATCTACAGTCCTTGAAATATAATGAGTAATTTCAAATGCGTCTGTTTGTCGGATTCAGGGAAATTACTTTTAGTGTACAACATACACAATCGTACTAGCAGACGCATATATATTACTACTAGATTCCAAAAACGAAAGCTTCGGTATTATTAAAGCTTGTGGTACATATATATTCATCCGAACATTTAGAGTAATAATCGATAACTTTACATGTAAATTAACTCATGAAAATCGCGGGATCATGTCAAGAGAATCATGATTGAATCATGCTTTTATATCTGACAATGCGATATGGGTTTTGCTCATTGCTAAAGAACGAATGGTGACCTTTGGTTGTTAATTTCTGTGTCATTTGGTTTAAAATGCATTTTTTTTTTGCTTTTTGTATTAAAAATATCTAACCTTTTGCATGATACTTTTATTTATCCGAAAACTTCGTCGGCACTTTTAAGATCAGCACATGGCTTAAAAATTTAACTTCATGGAAATTGATGAAAAATCTAGCTTGTAGTTAAGCTTGAAGGCTTAAACAAACCTTAAAAAAAATCACAGTTCAGTAATAACATTTGTTTTCCTAGTTCATTTGTCTGTCACAAATTTAAAATATCCTAAATGATCATGGTATTGAAAAGTCTTGAACAATGGCTCTATGGTAACATTTAAGGGAGACATGGAAAATACTGAAAAAAATAAAATGAGAGAAGCTATGTTAAAAATGAAAATAGTTTTGTAAAATTCAATAAAATCACATTGTCAGGTAGAGGTGGCGAACCTTTCCTGTTATTTATGTGAAAATATTAAATTATTGAAGTGTCTGCTTTCAGTTTTGTGTACGCGAATTTTCACATCTTACAGCTCTATTGAATTTCGAAAATGGCTGCTAGATTGCGAAAAAAGTAAAATCACAAAAATACTGAACTTAGAGAAAGATCAATTGGGAAAGTCCATAATCACATGGCAAAATCAAATAACAAAACGCATCAAAAACGAACTAACAGGATATTTATCATGACCGTTTCACATAATAAATATGATCATATCATATCCCACCTGTACAAATTTTATCGAAATCCATTCAGTAGTTAGTATTTTATCTTTGTTTATATTTGGATGATTGTCGCTTGTTGTTACGTCTTACACGGCAAATATGGCATTATTAATTAAAAAAAAAAACAGTGCTTACTCATATAATAAGACAATAACATTACATCTATTAAATCAGGTTTTATTTAACTTCGATTCAAATGAAAAATCAAGACAAGTTACTATTCAATAATACGTAGTTTAGATTTGTTATTGTCATACTTATGCATCAATAAATTGTCAAATGAAACATTAACCGAATACCGTGCGTAACGTCATAGCTGTTGATTTTGGAGTACTGATATCTTAACACAGAGTCCGTAATCCAATGGGTTCTAATTTTGCACCCCTGATTGTCGATTCGTGTTTGTACTCGTATGAAGCATTATTACTTCATACCCTTCTAAAAGACAAGAAAGCACCTTGAGAAATTCTTTAATTTTTTTTCAGATATATTGATAATGTCCTATCACTTAATAACCCACATGTCAGTACTTACATCTCGTGTATCCTAGTGAACTTGAAATTAATGGTACTACTGATATTACAAGGAATGCTTCATTTCTTGATCTTTTCTGCATTATTGACACAAATGGACGATTTCACACTAAAATATATGAAACACGGGATGATTTCAACTTCCCAAATTTTCAATTTCCCACTTTTCAGCAGTAACATACCCCGTAGTATGGTGTTTAAGGTTCATGTGGACCCTATGGCTAAAATGGCCGTATTTTCACCTCAAAATTAACTCTGAGTACAGACAAACATGTGCATCTGGAAAAGTTTTAAGGCATAGCATGCCCAAAATAAATAGAATTCAAATGCATTGTATGATTTAGAAAATTCATAACTTAACTGGAATTTGCCGTGCACTTTTTTCGTCCATGCAGAAGATAATAAAATAAACAATCAGTTGAGTTTCCCTTGATATGGTCCCCTCAGGTACATAGTTTGCATCACCAATTATTGTCAGGTATCTGTTGTCCATCTATTGTCCATGTCAATCAATACAGCTCACTTCAATTATCACCTGTGGGGAAGTTCTCAAACCTGTTCCCAACTTAGTTTTTTTTTGGCATCTTTTAGAGGAACGAAAAACAGTGCACTGCAACATCCTTGTAAGTTTTTATTTTACATATACATAAAACATATTTGAAATTTATTTATCTAGGGCATGCTATGCCTTAAAATTTTTGCATATGCGCAGGTTTGTCTGTACTCAGTAAATTTTGAGGTGAAAATACGGCCGTTTTAGCCAAAGGGTCCACATGAACCTTAATAATCAAAGTTGATAAGTTATGTTCCTGCATGTTCAGGTAGCAAGTCATTTCGTACCTTGCCAATTTCGTACCTCTGCCATTTAGTACTCAAAATTATTATTTCGTACCCAATATATACCATTTCGTACCCTATGGACTATCTACCATTTTGTATCTCATGAACTAAATATATGTTTACTACTTCGTATCATATATTTGTAAAAGGTCTAAACTTTTTAAAGATATAAAACATTTTCAGATGATTTTTTTTTTTAATATAGCATAAATAAAATGCATCCTGTCGTAGAAATTGTATTAAAACCGATGATTGGTTTAATTAAGCAAACCTTGAAAACTTCCATAGTTTTAACTACACTTTTTGTGTTTACTGGATTTATCTTTAATTAATTTTTCAATTAAAACAGTATTAGGTTTGTTTACCAAACTTAAGGCACAGGTGTATGATAATCAACACTCTACAATTAGACACAAGGTTTCAGACATAATATTCAGTCAGCAAGAAGTATAATACTATGAGTACTGAAGATGTTAAGTAGGCAGGCCTTTGTTCACTCACCTATCTGACACTTTTAAATCATTTGCGCTTTGATACCCATCTGCTGTCGGTCTCCAATTGTATGTACAGTTAGTAAGTGTGTGTAGTCAGTAGTCAACACATTTTCAAGAGCTGTTTTGCTGTCATCGTATTGTATATGCGACTTGTTGTGTTTCTTTGGTTCTTATACTGTGACTCTTTACTCTAAAAAATATCGACGTTATGTTACTGTTCTATCATAAATTTGAAAAAATACTTTGAACGACAAACGACAAAGTTATTTTACTCGCGTAGTGTTACAAACCATATGTGGATTCTTAAAAATTCTAAAGAAATTCTGGATAATTTTAAATCTAGGTCTGTTTCTGAAATTAATTCTAACATAACTTTTTTTAACCCTGTATACCATGTTACGGCCAGAAATCGCCTTTAAATTGTAGCCAACAAAAGACACAAATCAATACTAAAATTTAACAATATTTATTATACAAAAGTTTACAAGAAGTATTTTACAAATATAACTGATAACTTAACTGTCAAAATATGAGTCCACTCTTTTATCTTTATCTGTATCCGGAAATCTTTCGGAATCCAATCTGAATATTATGTTCACTACTAAGGTCACAATCCAGTATGATGTTGTTTGTAGAATAAAAGTGTCAATCCAAATGCCGTGAATACTAATGTCTATTAATGTCTAAGTCCAAGTTTAATCATGAGAGTTTAACTTTAGTGTCTGTATATATAGTGTTGTCATGGAAAATTCTAGAACACTCTATAATGGAACATTGTGGAAAATCCTGGAAAGTTACAATGGAAGTTTCTGGAATAACGTAGAAGTTTAAATTACGCATCTTTTATAAGGATCATTCTAGAAAGTTCCAATCATTCTGTGATTGTTCCAGTGATTCCTAAACTGCACAGTTATAAGATTATTTGGTAAACAACTATCAGGCCATACAACACAAATTAGGCCAACATAAATAAACATAATAATTACAATATCATAACACCTCCCCCCTTAAAAGAAGTTTTAGTGTAACAAAAACTTATCATGAATAATATGAACAAAAATACATTATATATACAAAGTGATTTAATAAGCTCTAGATAAAGCATCAGCTATTACATTATCTTTACCCTTAATATGTTTTACAATTACATCATATTCCTGTAACAATAAACTCCACCTAGTCAACCTCTGATTCTTGTTTCTCATTTTATGCATGAAGGTGAGAGGATTATGATCAGTATAAACAAGAATAGGATATACAGTGGGATTCAAATATACTTCAAAATGTTGAAGTGCTGACAACATTGCAAAACACTCTTTTTCAATAGTTGAATAATTTTTCTGATGTTTATCTAATTTCTTAGAAAAATATGATATAGGTTTTTCAACATTATCATCTGTCTCTTGATATAAAACAGCTCCTATTCCTACATCGCTTGCATCAACGGCAAGTTTAAATTGTTTTTCAAAGTCTGGAGTAATCAGAACTGGACTATTAATTAAAAGTGATTTGCTATTTTCAAAAGCTTTTTGACAATTTCCGCTCCAGATAAATTTAGAATCTTTCCGTAAAAGATGAGTCAATGGTTGAACAACAGTAGCAAAATTTGAACAGAATTTCCTGTAAAATCCTATCATGCCTAAATATCTAAAAGTTGTTTTCTATTTGTAGGAGGTGGAAATTTGGAAATAGCTTCCACTTTAGCCATAATAGGTTTTACTTGACCTTGGCCAACTGTATGCCCTAAATAATCAACAGTGGCCTGACAAAATTCACTTTTACCAAGATTAACAGTCAAATTTGAATATGACAATCTATCAAAAGTATCATACAAATGTGTTAAATGCTGTTCCCAGCTATCACTACATACAATAAGATCATCAATATAAGCATAACAACAGTCTAAATCTTTTATAACATTATTGATCATTCTTTGAAATGTAGCTGGAGCACTTTTCATGCCAAATGGCATTACAGTATATTGAAATAAGCCATCTGGTGTAACAAAAGCTGATATTTCACGAGCTCTCTGTGTCAATGGAACTTGCCAATAACCTTTCAATAAATCAAATTTGCTCACAAATTTTGCTTGACCAATATTGTCAATACAATCGTCTATCCTTGGAATCGGATAGGAATCAGATTTTGAGACTGAATTTACTTTTCTGAAATCAGTCACGAAACGAAAAGTTTTATCTGGTTTTGGCACAAGGAGACAAGGAGAGCTCCATTCACTGTTACTCGGCTCAATAATATCATTGTCAAGCATATATTTAATTTCTTTTCTCATAACTTCAAGTTTGAGTGGATTGAGCCGATAAGGATGTTGCTTAATTGGAGAAGCATCTCCTACATCAACATCATGACAAACAGCAGTGGTTTTGTTTGGCACATCTGGAAAAAGATTTTTAAAAGAAAATACCACAGTTTTTATTTCTTCTCTACGATCAAAAGACAGATGTGCAAGTTTTGAATCTAAATTTGACAAAATTTCTGAATTTTTCAATCTAACTGTCTCTTCCATAGTTTTACAACTAAAAGTTGGTTCAATTACATCTGGTTTGTCATGATTGTTCTCAAATTTAACCATGCCTAAAGTGGCAACTGGTTTACTATCACATAGTACATTAGTACGCTCAAAATATGGTTTTAACATATTAATATGACACACTCTATTTTGTTTGCGCCGACCTGGAGTTTTTACAATATAATTCAAATCATTAATTTTACTCTCTATTGTATAAGGACCACAATATTTAGCCTGTAAAGGATGTCCAGGGACTGGCAAAAATACAAGTACCTTATCACCAGGCTCAAAAACTCTATCCCTGGCATCTTTATCATACCAAATTTTCATCTTGTTCTGTACATTTTTTAAGTTTTTCTGAGCAATTTGACAAGCAGTATACAATTTTTCTTTAAATCTAGATGCATAGTCTAAAAGATTCAAGTCACTTTGTTCAGTAAGCCACTTTTCCTTAATCAATTTTAACGGTCCCCTTACAGTATGACCAAATACCAACTCAAAGGGACTAAATCCAAGGGATTCTTGAACAGCCTCTCGAACCGCAAAAAGTAGAAAGTGAACTCCATCATCCCAGTCTCGGTCAAATTGAAGACAAAAAGTTCTAATCATGTTCTTCAATGTTTGATGAAAACGTTCTAAGGCACCTTGAGATTCTGAATGATAAGCACTTGATCTGTACTGAGCAATCCCTAACTGGTATACGACTTGCTGAAATAAACCTGACGTGAAATTTGATCCCTGGTCGGACTGTATAGACTTAGGAAGTCCTACTTATGTGAAAAATTTGATCAAAGCTTTGACGATAGTAGGTGTCTTGATATTTCTGAGCGGAATAGCTTCAGGAAAGCGGGTAGATGTACACATGATTGTCAATAAATATGCATTTCCAGTCTTGGTCTTTGGTAAAGGTCCAACACAGTCAATTAGAACTCTGCTGAAAGGTTCGTCAAAGGCTGGAATAGGTAGAAGTGGTGCTGGTGGTATTTTCTGGTTAGGCTTACCAACAACCTGGCATATATGGCATGATTTGCAGTATTCTGCGACATCATTTCGAAGTCTGGGCCAGTAGAAATGCTGCAAGATCTTAAGGCAAGTCTTCCTTATACTTAAGTGTCCAGCAAAGGGGGTGTCATGGGCAAGACCAATAACTTCTTGCCTATAAACTTTAGGCACCACCACTTGGTACACCACTCTCCATTCCTCCTCTGGGGTAGCATCAGGAGGCCTCCACTTCCTCATTAAAATGCCGTCCTGATGGTAAAAGCATTCGGCCACTTTGTCTGCTTCCTCCTGTGGTTGAGCCCGCTGGTTGAGCTGAAGAACCTCAGGGTCTTTATGTTGTTCTTCGAGTAAATTATTTCGGTCTAATGAATGGCTGTTTACATCTGGCCATGGCATAATAACATTTTTGTTAACACTAGGTGGTTTTATAATAGCCTTTTCTGAGTTACCAGGATCTTCAATATCAGCTATAAAAGTGTCAGAAAGGTCCATGTAATCAAACTGGTCTTCTTGCAAATTCTCATCTTGTTGTTTTCTAGCCATCGCCCTAGTAACAACACAAGCTGGATACAATTCAGCATCATCTTCAGGTGATTTAACATCCACCACCGGTTCACTGGTAACAATTGGTTCAGCAACCACTTTGTTCCTAGCTAGATCATTTCCTAGCAATAAGGTAACACCCTCTACAGGGAGATTAGGACGAACACCTACAATAACTGGTCCAGTTATCAAATCTGACTTCAGATAAATACGATGGAGAGGAACATCTATACAACCTAACTCTACACCTTGTAACAAAACGGAGGCACCAACAGAAGTCTTCTCGGACAAAGGCAACACACCTTCTAACAATAAAGACTGAGAAACTCCAGTGTCCCGTAAAATCTTAATAGGCTGAAGAGTGGTATCATCAACAATAGAAACAAACCCATCAGACATAAAGGGTTTATATTCCTCCATATAATCACAAAAACTGGACTTAAAAGCCTGACTCGCAGGACATTCCAATGTACTGGTAATATAAGGTGTCGTACAAGCACTGGTCTTCGGCTTATTATCTCGTTCATTCTTCTTCTGGAGTCTAAAACAATCAGCCATCAGGTGACCAATCTTCTTACAATAAGCACAAGTCAGTGACTTCTTCTCAAAAGTATCAAATTTTGGACTAGACATATTATAACTGGACTGACTCTTATTCTGTGGAACAGGCTTACTATCAGTACGCTCAGTGCTTTGATTTTTGTAATTTCCACTGGAAGTATTAACATTTTGACTCTTGAAACTTCTTTTATGTGAAAGAGTATAATTATCTGAAATTACAGCCGCATCATGTATTGACTCAACAGTTTTGTCGTCTAAATGTGTTTTTAATTCTGAATGAACACATTGTTTAAACTCTTCTAATAACATCAATTGTCTTAGTTGATCAAAATTGTTTTTTGTTTTCTTTGAAGTAAGCCATTTATCAAATAGATCTTCTTTTTCCCGAGCAAATTCCACATAGGTTTGCGAATCAAACTTTTTATAAGATCTAAATTTCTGTCTATATGCTTCTGGTACTAGCTCATAGGCTTTCAAAATTTCCTGTTTCACAGTGTCATAATCAGAACTTTTTTCTGATGGAAGTGCGGAGTATATTTCAGCTGCCTTACCCTCAAAAACACTTTGCAGCATCGTAGTCCAATACGGCATTGGCCATTTCAAATTATTAGCAATTTTCTCAAACTGTGGAAAATATTTATCAACTGTTTTTTCACAAAATTTCGGAACCAAACGTATATTTTTTGCTGCATCAAAATAATCTGATTTCGACTGGACTTTAGTGTTGCTTTCTTCTTTGACCATTTCAATTTTCAGTTTTTCCATCTCTAGCCTTTCTCTCATTTCAAGTTCTTTTAATTTTAATTCATCTTCTTTTATTTTCTCCCTCTCCTTCATTTCCAGTTCTTTTAATTTAAATTCATCTTCTTTTTCTTTTCTCTCTATTTCCAACCTTTCCTTCATTTCCAGTTCTGCTTGTTTTAATTTAAATTCATCTTCTTTTCTTTTCTCCATCTCCTTCATTTCCAATTCTTTTAGTTTGAGTTCATGTTCTAATTCAAGCTGTTTTAATTTAAAGGCGTCAATATTTTCGACCTTAAGTTCAAGAGCCTCTTCACCTAAAATTTCTGCGTCAACTAATTTGTCTATAACCAAATTTTTTATAATTTGTTTTCTCATAGATACTTTAAAAACTAATTTCAGTTCTTTAGCAAGCAACACTAATTCCTCTTTCTTTAAATTATCAAAACTCTCCAGGTCTGGCGTTTTCAAAAATTTACCAGCATCAAATGCCATTTTGTAGAATTTTGTTGGCTAGTTATAATAAAAATATTGAATAAATTTTGAAAAAGATATTTTCGTTATCCCGGACGAGCCCCCAATTTCTGTTACGGCCAGAAATCGCCTTTAAATTGTAGCCAACAAAAGACACAAATCAATACTAAAATTTAACAATATTTATTATACAAAAGTTTACAAGAAGTATTTTACAAATATAACTGATAACTTAACTGTCAAAATATGAGTCCACTCTTTTATCTTTATCTGTATCCGGAAATCTTTCGGAATCCAATCTGAATATTATGTTCACTACTAAGGTCACAATCCAGTATGATGTTGTTTGTAGAATAAAAGTGTCAATCCAAATGCCGTGAATACTAATGTCTATTAATGTCTAAGTCCAAGTTTAATCATGAGAGTTTAACTTTAGTGTCTGTATATATAGTGTTGTCATGGAAAATTCTAGAACACTCTATAATGGAACATTGTGGAAAATCCTGGAAAGTTACAATGGAAGTTTCTGGAATAACGTAGAAGTTTAAATTACGCATCTTTTATAAGGATCATTCTAGAAAGTTCCAATCATTCTGTGATTGTTCCAGTGATTCCTAAACTGCACAGTTATAAGATTATTTGGTAAACAACTATCAGGCCATACAACACAAATTAGGCCAACATAAATAAACATAATAATTACAATATCATAACAACCATCATTCCCCATGTAAAATTATTATATATATTTTTTTTATATACATTGAACGACAAAATTTCTTTCTATGTGACGTTTACATTTTCTGACGTCAGACACGCAAAGCAATGCATGTTTGTTTTTTAATTTGATAGATGCTATTTGTGCCTTTTTTGTAAATATTTGTTTGTTTTGAGATTGTAACACAGTGATGCCAGCTGTATCCATATTTTAACTATTTTACCTGTTATATCTGTTTTGTTCACGCATCGTTTAAAAAATAACGAAATTTGATGCGACTGTCATACAAGTGTGATGTTTAGCGCTATAAAAACAGGTTATTCCACCATTTTCTACATTTCAAAATTGTTTCCAAGTCAGGAATATGACAGGTGTTGTCCATTCGTTTGATGTTTTGTCATTTGATTTCGCAATTTAATTAGGGAATTTCCGTTTTGATTTTTCGAAAGTTATGCATGTATTGATAGGCTGACTCGTGTCTTCATCTGCAAACACCTTTTACTCTCTAGCATCCATATCTCTAAAGGTAAACATGTATAGATAGGCTGACACATGTCTTCATATGCACACATCTTTTACTCTTTAGCATCCATATCTCTAAAGTTAAACATGTATCGAGAGGCTGACAAATGTCTTCATCTGTACACCCCTTTTAATCTCTAGCATCCATATCTCTAAAGTTAAACATGTATGGAGAGGCTGACAAATGTGTCTTCATCTGAAAAAACGAGACAGAAAATGTTATGTGGTCACAGTCGGCACCAACCTTTCACCAATCTTTTCCAACTATACTAGTCAGAAGACCAGTACCATATTGATTATGTGTCGACAATTTTTGTAAATAATTACTAAGGGACTGGTCATTTGTAACATGAAAAGGAGGGGGGAGGAAATTGAGGCGAATTTGATAATTTTTGGCATGGAAAAGGGGGGGGTTAAATACCGGGTAAATCTACAGGTTTTTTTTTACAAAGTAGATACATGTACATATGTTTGTGATATGGTTCATTTACACATTTCTGTGACAGGGTTGAGTTATATATTTCAGTGAAGGAGTAAATTTGAAGTAACATATATCTGTGACAGGGTTGAGTTATATATTTCAGTGACGGAGTAAATTTAAAGTTACATATTTCTGTGACCGGGTAAATTTACAGTTTTTTTGGTACAGAGTAGCTACCTATCTTTGTGACATGGTGCATTTACAAAATGATGTATGTGACAGGGTTGACCTATATATTTCTGTGACAGAGGAAAGTTACATTTTTTATTACATGGAAAGTTTCCTAGTTTTGTGACATTGTTTTTATTGTTTTTATAGAGACCTTAGAATTTACTTGCCCGTGCTTAGACCTGGTCAAGTAATTGTGAAGTTTTTGATTTGTTTAGCTGTGTCATTATATGTGGGTGTTGATTGGAGTCCCGGTTCATTTCTGTATTATTTAATGTTTTCTCTCGTTTTGCTTTATCTTTAAACATAATGGCTATTCTGCAATAACTTGATAACTGTATTCTGACGGAACATTGTTCTTGTCTGTAATCAGTATATTTTTGCCCAATTCTTGACATCTTGCAGTTATTCATTATATTTTAGCACCCCATTATTCGCTATTCTCTTTTTTTTTTCATTTTACTCTTTTCTTTATTTGATGCCCATTATTTTCTATTCTGTATACCCCATCCACACCCTCTGGTATAGAGTGTGTCTAAAGGTTGGGTGAACGTGAGGGTAGACGATATTGTATATAGAAAATAACTGAAAATTGTCGTTCGTCCTTTACCCCCTTTTCTCCCCTTTGAATCAACCTTTTTAAATGTACCCAATCAGTGTTTCAAATTGGTCATAGTTGACTTTGAATCTGAACAAGTACAGAAGAATTGTTTAATTAATCATTTAACTAACACGCCTGCATGGTAAACCATCTAATCTCAACCAAATGTTAAGACGGAAAAAAGTATTCTGGCACTTCCTGCTGAACTTTTCTGGTTCAAAATATCGAAAAATAAACATAGGGTAGGTCATAGAAAAATAATAATTGTAACTAATCTGTATCTTCTTGGTTCAAGATATCTGGAATTGAAGTCACAATCACTTTTCACCTACGGATAACCGGGATTATCATGTTTACTTTGTTTGAATCCGATAGAACTGCTATAATATTAATGACTTAGCAAGAAAATATGTCAATTATTTGTGGTTTTTTATGCTTGACGATAACCATGTCTGTAAATTGTAAAAAATATTTGTTTGTCAAGCCTAATCTTAGCAGAAAAATGAAAATTTATAAATTGTTGAATATAAAGGTATTGGTTGAGTCTTTCTGTCACAATGTTGAGACTTTCTGGTTACTTTGTGTCATAGAATATATTATTGTTAAAAACATGTGCGCTGAGGTTTCAAAGTTCAAATTAACTACGACGAGCAATCCAACACGCGTGCATTGTTTCTATATCAAGATAAAAACTATCAAAATAGATATGCTAGAGTTCATTCCAACTAACTAAAATGTAATGCATACATTTATAAAGAAAGAGAATAGTTAAAAACAAAACAAACAGCACCCCCTTTTCTAGGTTTATTTTTTCGTACACATTATTACAGGATGAGTTCTAAAAGGTGGAGATAATTTATTTGTGAGTAAAAGATGTCATTTTTATACGCCCGTCATAATTTTGACGGGACGTATTATGGTATACAAATGTCCGGCGTCCGTCTGTCCGGCGTAAACCCGTCGCACCGAGAGAAGGACTTATCTAAATTTCATGAAACTTAATAAAGTATTATTTTATGATGGTCAAACGATCTTTATACTTTTTGGTGAAA
This sequence comes from Mytilus galloprovincialis, assembly GCA_037788925.1. Lineage (NCBI taxonomy): Eukaryota > Metazoa > Mollusca > Bivalvia > Mytilida > Mytilidae > Mytilus > Mytilus galloprovincialis. The sequence goes on from JAWDJN010000020.1 coordinate 509,304, forward strand.
ATAAGATTTAAACTTTTTAAGTTACAGGACTTTGTAACTAATACAGGTTTTTTTTCATATGTCGCGCCGTATCTCAGATGTATGATTATTGCTTAAAACTTTACACACTTCTGAGCTATATTAATCTAAAGATCTCTATACTTTTTGGTGGTGATTAGAATAATTATTTTTGAGTTTTTTAATATTTTGTAAAAAAGGGGGAGGGGATTTTTACATGTCGCGCCGTCTCTCAAAAACGATTAATGATTATTGGTAAAAATTGTACACACTTGTTTTTTATATCAATCTAAAGATCTGTATACTTTTTGGTTTTGATTTTGATTCAAAATGTTATTTTAGAGTTATTGAGTTTTTTTTTGTTATGAAAGGTTATTTTCACATGTCGCGCTGATGATTATTGCATAAAACTTACAAACAAGACGACGGGCAAATCATGCGCTCATGGCGCAGCTGTTTATTGTCATTATAAATAAAGGCAACAGTAGTATACCGCTGTTCAAAACTCCTAAATCCAGGGACAAAAAACAAAATCGGGGTAAAAAACTAAAACCGAGGGACACGCATTAAATATAGAGGAGAACAACGACATAACACCGACACGTAACACACACAGAAACGGACCAAGCATCAGACAAAACACCACGAGAATAACAAATATAACATGAAAACCAAATACATAAATTTGGGATAGACAAGTACCGTGCCACGTCTGATCTCAATATCTCAAAAATAAGAGAAAACACAAACGACTCAACGTTAAAATGCAACACACACAGAAACGAACAATAATATAACAATGGCCATCTTCCTGACTTGGTAAAGGACACTTTTAAAGGGGAATAAATGTGGTGGGTTGAACCTGGTTTTGTGGCATGCCAAACCTCGCACTTTAATGCCAAAGTTAAATATAACATTGAAATGACAACATAATATTACAGGACTACAATACAAATAAATAGGAGAACATATTAGACAAAGAAAAACATGATAAATAGATAACAAAAAGCATCAGGTTTAAAATTCAATACGCCAAAAACGCGCCTTGTCCACACAGGACTTACAAGGACTTATAATACTTATCACAAAAACAATATGATTCGATTTTAAAACTGCTAAAGCAAGTAAGTGACGTCCAACTTAGTGTAATCACAGGTGTTGTATTGAAATAATTATAGCCTAAATTGTTTGTTCACAACTGCATTTAGGGCACATCCTTAATATTTTGTAATATTCACCAACATTTATATTATACTCCGGTCCCCGTAACACTAGGCCATGATCGCACTACGATCTCTAAACAAATTAATGCTTTTGACGATCGTAGTGCGATCGTGTAGATCGCAGTATAGTCGCGGTATGGTCTTGATGAGGTCTTGATCGTGTTGAGAGTAGCCAACTTTAAACATGTTCAAAACAATCGTGATGCATTCGTGGCGAAATAATGTCGAAGTTCTGTTCTCGTCGTAGAATTGTTTAATCCGTATAACTGTTCTAGTCGTAAAACTGAACTTTGCCTGGTCATGATTTAGAAGTTGAGCCAAACATATTCTAGGTTAGAACTGTTCTAGCTAGAACTGTCTTAAAAGTGTCAGGAAATAGTTCTACATTCTGTTCTAGAACAGTTCTCCCTCAGATTATGACAGTTAGAGGTGATCTCCACTAGCTCTATGTACATCTCCTTTACACATACCTATTTTAAATGAGGATAACTTTTGATGAAATGTGTGAATTTTTAAGATTATCCATTTTTGAATATATATTCAGTTTTCTTTTTCAATATTTTAAAACTGGTATCGACATAGCTAAACAATTGTGTGTGTCTATGCTAAGCATGCGATATCTGCTTTAAACTGTGGTCACACTATAATTACCAGATAGCTAGAACGGACGCCAAAAGGATAAAAAAGTTTTTCATTTACAAAACGTTTATCCGTTAGGAATCCGCGATGTATTGATCAAAATAAGACGTTGCATAAAAAAATATAAAATTTTGGTTGCATTGTGCCCCCTGACATCGAGTTTCTGGATCCGCCCTGCTTTTGAAACAGGCGTGACTAAGTGATTTTTGATTTTTAATTTCTTCAAGGTAAAATTGTTTAATGAAATAAATTTGAAAGTTAAAAGTGCATTTGAAAAGTGTATCAGTTTTTAGACACCAGCCGGCGCTGATAATTGTCACATTTGTTTTGTTTGTTAACAAGTATTCTTTTTTAAAAAGCTTGTCTGAACCTTCATTTATAATGCGTATAGAATCAAAATTGGCACAATATAAAATCTTTGTATTTGAAAATTAAAAAAAAGTTAAGAACAAATGATTATTAACATAAAGTTCGGTTCCTCATCCACAGGTATGAGACAATATTAAAGTTTTTACATTATAATATACCCCCAAAGGTATACATGAAACTTTAACAAATTATTTCAGAAAATAACAGACATACTGTTACTGTGGCAATTCTGATAGAGTTATCTCCTCCTGTCTTGAATTGTGTTGAAATCACCCGTTATTTTACAAAGAAACAATGTATGTATGTAATAACGCCTTTCAGTCATCACAGTCACAGGGACTCGGTTAGCAGATTAAAATTTTGTAAATCAATGTTTTTAATTTTTTTTTTATTATTTCCTGTCTATTTGCATTTACGATCATTAGAGATCAAGATAAGAAATTTATTTTTAGTACAGTCGATCTTTGCTATTTAAACTGCTATCGACAAACTGCAAACAATTCTTTTTCACCAAGAAGACGTCATTTCAATGTCTTTAAATGGTAAGTTTTTAATATTTCTGTTATATCTGACTCAGGTGAAGAAATGACACATTCATTTTAGGTGATTTCAAAAATATTTTTTTACAGTTTGAACACAGTTGGACATATTTCCGGGTTTCCATATCTCTTCTTCTAAAGTTTGCATTAATGCTCTAGATCTGAACAATGACTGAAAAAAAAATTCAATTGAACATTTAACTGAGTAATTTTATTTTCTTCAAGGTAAAAGTATTTGTAAAACCAAATTAAAAGTTAAATAAAAAGACAGTAAAACGTGCATTGAGCTGGGTTGGTTTCAATATCGTAGCAGCTATGTAGCGGCTACGTAGCTGCTACGAAGCTGCTATCAATATCTATGTAGCAACTAGTCTATAGCTACACGTTCAATAGTAAACATCTACGTAGCACTAGGTAGCTGCTACGATATTGAACACAGCCCTGTTGAATAGTTTTTAGAAACCAGGCGGCGCTGATGTTTGTCCTTTGTAAACAAGACAAGTAATTTTTTTTATAAAAACTTGTCTATCTGAACACTTGTTTCTATCCATTGGAAGAACCACTCAACGTATATTTAGGAGAAAGTTCCCAACGACTTTTTTCACCTCCTCTTCAAAACCTTATTTTGCTGTCAATTCATGCTCAAATTTCTGGTTCATACGTATACCCCATACACCTTATCGCTAATTCCGGCTGATCCGGCCGCTTGAACTTTTGACGCATACAACAATCACTTTTCCATTGTGGCGTCAGATATTTTGTATTGTGACGTCAAAATTTTACGGGAACCTGTGTGATATCCAGTAATGGTGGACAAATAGCGATCAGGTGTATTCTATTCGTGAAAAGTTTTTCTTTTAGATGGTATGCATTGTATTTACCCCTTACATGCAAAACTCTAATAAAACTAATATTCCAGATCAAGAAAAATTATCTAAAGAAGATGTTCGATTTTTTATTTTAAATCCTGTAATGGACTGATAAATCGTTTCACTTTTTTTGCGGGGATAATCCCAGACAGGAACCAGGGTTCCACAGAATTTACGTTATCTAGTATTGCATTAGTCCAAATAGTTTTGACGTCTTGAAAGGCTATTATAATGTTTTTCTTTGACGCCTTACTTCGACGTCATAATGCTGAAGCCACCATTTTCGGTTGGACTTTGAGAGCATATTTTGAACGTAGTATTATCACATGATTAGGGTATAAAGCAACATAGTATTCTTATAAAACAACTAAGTATTCTTATCACATGATTGGGGTATATAACAACGTAGTATTCTTATCACATGATTGGGGTATAAAACAACGTAGTATTCTTATCACATGATTGGGTTATAAAACAACGTAGTATTCCTATTACATGATTGAGGTATAAAACAACGTAGTATTTTTATATCATTTTGAGTTCATATGTACAGAAAACACGAAGCGTAAGTTTGCATATATATATATATATGTTCCGGACCATATCAGTATTTGGACCATACGGTATGGTCATAACCATATGCGTATACTCATATGGTCCAACAATATGAGTATTATACTTGTTTGGTTATTAACGAGTCAGACCATATGAGTATTATACTCGTTTGGTTATTAACGGGCCGGACCATCATGAGTATTTAGACCATAAATGCATTTTTATACGACCGCAGAAATTGAAAAGTTTTTCGTCGTATATTGGTATCACGTTGGTGTCGTCGTCGTCGTCGTCGTCGTCGTCGTCGTCGTCGTCGTCTGTTGTCGTCGTCGTCCAGAGACATTTGGTTTTCGCACTTTAACTTTAGTAAAAGTAAATTGAAATCTATGAAATTTAACACAAGGTAGGTTGGGATTGATTTTGGGTGTTTTGGTCCCAACAGTTTAGGAATTAGGGGCCAAAAAGGGCCCAAATAAGCATTTTTCTTGGTTTTCGCACGATAACTTTAGTATAAGTAAACAGAAATCTATGAAATTTTAACATAACGTCTATGACCACAAAAGGAAGGTTGGGATTGATTTTGAAAGTTTAAGTCCGGACAGTTTAGGAATTAGGGGCCAAAAACAGGTCCCAAATAAGCATTTTTCTTGGTTTTTGCACAATAACTTTAGTATAAGTTAATAGAAATCTACGAAATTTTAACACAAGGTTTATGACCACAAAAGGACGGTTTGGATTGATTTTGGGAGTTTTCGTCCCAACGAATTAAGGTCCAAAGGTCCAAAACTAAACTTGGCTTGATTTTAACAAAAATTGAATTCTTGGGGTTGTTTGATATGCTGAATCTAAACATGTACTTAGATTTATATAGGACCGCAAAAATTGTAAATTGTTTGGTCGTTTATTGGTATAACGTTGGCGTCGATGTCCGTCGTCGTCGTTGGCTTCCGAAGACTTTTGGTTTTCGCACTATAACTTTAGTATAAGTGAATAGAAATCTATGAAATTCAAACACAAGATTTATGACCATAAAAGAAAGGTTGTGATTGGAAGTTTTGGTCCCAACAGTTTTGGAATTAGGGGCCAAAAAGGGCCCAAATAAGCATTTTCTTGGTTTTCGAACAATAACTTTAGTTTAAGTAAACAGAAATCTATGAAATTTTGACAAGAGGTTTATGACCACTAAAGGAAGGTTGGGATTGATTTTTGGAGTTTTGGTCCCAACAGTTTAGGAATAAGGGGCCAAAAAGGGCCCAAATAAGCATTATTCTTGGTTTTTGCACAATGACTTTAGTATAAGTGAATAGAAATCAATGAAATTTGAACACAAGGTTTATGAACACAAGGTAGGTTGGGATTGATTTTGGGATTTGAGATCTCAACAGTTTAGGAATTAGGGGCCAAAAAGGGGCCCAAATAAGCATTTTTCTTGGTTTTCGCACCATAACTTTAGTATAAGTAAATAGAAATCTATGAAATTTAAACACAAGGTTTATGACCATAAAAGGAAGGTTGGGATTGATTTTGGAAGTTTTAGTCCCAACAGTTTATGAATAAGGGGCCCAGAGGGTCCAAAATTAAACTTTGTTTGATTTCACCAAAAATTGAATAATTGGGGTTCTTTGATATGCCAAATCTAACTGTGTATGTAGATTCTTAAGTTTTGGTCCCGTTTTCAAATTGGTCTACATTAAGGTCCAAAGGGTCCAAGATTAAACTAAGTTTGATTTTAACAAAAATTGAATCCTTGGGGTTTTTTGATATGCTGATTCTAAATTGTTTTGATTATTGGCCCAGTTTTCAAGTTGGTCCAAATTGGGGTCCAAAATTAAACTGATGTACAGCGGGCGGGCGGTCGGATTAGCCAAATGTTGTCCATGCATTTACTCATCAACCGTTCAAGCAAAGCTTTAAAAATTTTAATATGTTGTTACTGATGACAAAATTGAGGTCAAGTTCAATAATGACGATTTTGACTTTAACTGTTCCAGAGTTATAATGGTTCTTGAAAGATTGAAAAATGGTGTTTCCAGTTGTGTCCGTTCATTTACTTTTGAACTGTTCAACTAAAGTTTTTAAAATTTTAATATGTTGTTCCTAATGCCAAAATAGAGGTCAAGTTCAATAATGACGATTTTGACTTTTATCGTTCAGGAGTTATGGTTCTTAAAAGATTGAAAAATGTTGTTTCCAGTTGTGTCTGTGTATTAACTCATGAACTGCTCAACCTAAGCTTTTCAAATTTAAATATGTTGTTACTGATGACAAAATTGAGGTCAAGTTCAATAATGGCGATTTTCACTTCTTCTGTTCAGGAGTTATGGTTGTTGAAAGATTGAAAAATTGTGTTTCCAGTCATGTTGTTGCATTTACTCCGAAACCATTCAACCAAAGCTTTTCAAATTTTAATAATAATGTTGGTACTGATGACAAAGTGGAGGTCAAATTTTATATTGACGATTTTCACTTTCACCGTTCAGCAGTTATGGTTCTTGTGATATTGAAAAATGCCAGGACACAAATAAATGTTAATAAATTCGGTTTGCTGTTGCTTTGACTACCTCTTGTTGCCTATAAACATGATTATCTTCAAAGCTATAATAGATAAAGAGAAACTTTAAAAGGCAGAAATGATCATTTCATCTAATAAGTCTCATGGTAAAATCGTCAGTTGACTTCTATTTAGAGTAATATTGCCCTTTGATAACGATTTTTACCAATGTTTTGCATTTTTTTGCCTCATTTCTTAAAAATTATAAAAGATAGATAGAAATTTAAATAAGCAAAATAGATCAGCAAGACAAGATCTACAATTAAGACAAATATGGAGAAAATCGTCCAACAACTCCTTATTTTTGGTGTTATTGCCCTTAATAACATTGATATTTTTTTTTGTGTTTTGTCTTATATTATAAAAATCATAATAAACAGTGTATTAAAAATAATTACAATGATTATTGAATTGGAATTTAGGTAAATTTGTGCTAGGGACATTTTTCATGCCTCACATGTATTAAAAGAGAATATACATATCTTTAGATCCTTTTGAACTTTTAACAAGTCTTTTAATAGCAGACGGAATTAAAGGTAGTTCTATTTTGTGATTTTTTCCCACAACTGATTTTGATGCTTGATGTATAGCAGATATAATACTATTATATCTCATGAAATTCACATTTATCTGATACATTTCTTCTATCTTTTGATGAGAGAAAAAGGTCCCATATTCATTTACAATGTCATTTATAAATCTTATACCATTTTCAAACCAATCTTTATAAAAAATAAGTTTATTTGCTACCTTTATATTATTGTTAAGCCAGATTGGACTAGCAAGAAATCATTCCCAACTGTCATATTTATCTTTTTCTCTAAGAAGTTAATTGCCATGCTTTCAGAACATCTTGCCAAAATTTATTTTTGATATGGTGTTGTAATTTTTGGATATAAACACTTCCACAACCATACATTTTTTCAAGTTCTACATTAGCATTTGACAAAAAAACATTCTGCCATTTGTTGTCTGTTTTAAATAATCTCCTTATCCATGTACACTTCAGTGCTAAAATAAATGCACAAAGATTTATCATTTTGAGTCCACCATCTTCAATATCATTTTGTAAAACATCTCTCTTAATTCTATCAATTGGTGAACTTCATATAAAATTGTACAAAAGTTGAATAATATTTTTCAAAATATCATCACTTGGATTTGGTAAGGATATAAACAAATGATTTAAAATAGGCAATATCAATGTCTTTACTACAGTAATTCTACCAATAACAGTAAGATTTCGTTTTGACCATTGTCTAATTACACATTTAATTTGTACAATTTTTTCATTATAATTAATTTTTACAATTCTATCAAGATTAACATCAAAATATATATACCTAAAACCTTAAAACATGTTTCTCCCCATGTAAGGTTTCTATTTTGGCATAATACCTCATTACTATACTTTTTATTTCCTATCCAAATAACTTGTGTTTTAGAAAACAATAATATTTAAAGGGGCACTAGCTACGAGATATATAAAAAATCTAAAGTTTGATTTTTTTCCGTTCAATCAATAATGAAAGTGAAATTGCTTTTTGCAGCCCAAAAGGTTCAATTTTGTCAAGTTACGCTAAGAAACATTGATAATTAGTCATTCACTTGCAAGTGAATGAGATGACCTCTTTAAATCTGTATTCATGTGAACTTCAATTTAACCCCAAGCCAGAGATTGACAACACATGCATTGTACATGTACTGGTTGTATAAAGAAATAGAATGTCAACACTGAAAGTGAAACTATGGTAAATCATTTGATTGCTAATTCGATGCACATAAAATCATTCTTATACGGGTTTAAAAACAATGAGATACATCTATTTTTAATCTATAAAATCAAATCAAAAAGACCTATAAAAATCCAATTGCACGTGTTGGTTTAATCTATTCATAGCTTTATTTATCTTTACATCGCTTATATGGTCATCTGAGGTCAAATCGATAGTTAATTAGATGGCGTCTGGACTAAAATACACACGAAACGAACCTATATATTATCTACCATATGCTCTGTAAACTGTTTATTTTATACTTTTGATAGTTTGGTTAAATGTTTTACATTGTTATAAATCAAATATGAGAATTTGAGTCATATCGGTGACCATGACTTTGACAGCTAGTACCCCTTTAAACCAGCAAATTGTGAAAGTTTGTGCTCAACTTGCGTAATTGTAATACCATTTATTTTATCATTATTTCGTATTTTTAGTGCTAATATCTCAGCACAGAGAATAAAAATATAAGGTGATAAGGGATAACCTTGTCTACAGCCTCGTTCTATAGAAAAAAATTCTGATAGATGTCCTCCCTGGTTTACAGCTGATTTGATACTGTTATACAAACTTTAACCCAATTAATTATTGATTCTCCAAAATTGAACAACTTCAAGACACTGGTTAAAAATTCCAAAGAAATCTAATCAAATGCCTTTTCGAAATCTATGAGCAGCAAAAGTCCTGGAATATCTCTTTCCTCAGTAAATTGCATAATATCATAAATTAAACGAAGATTTATTCCAATATATCTCCCACTAATAAATCCAGTTTGATCGAAATCTATCAGTTTATCTAAAACTGTTTGAAAGCGTTTTTATATACTGTATTTAAAAAAGATATAGGTGGCCATTTTTTTAAGAAATGTCTAGGCTTATTTCCTTTCGGAAGGCATATAATGATTCCTTGTTTTTGCGTAACAGATAGTTCACCAATCTCAGTACTGTAGTTCAAGGAGTTTACAACAAAAATTTTCAAATCTTTCCAATAAAATTTATAAAAAACTGTGGAGAAACCACCAGATCCTGGTGTTTTATTATTTTTCATATTTTTCAATATCAAACCAGCTTCTTCAATTGTTATTTCACCTTCATGATTTTTTTTTCTCATCATCAGTTATTTTTTTTAAATTTTATAACTTTCAATCCTTCGTTAAGTTTACTGAATTTATCTCCCTTTGACTTGTCTTTATTTTTGTATAAATTTTCATAATAAGATTTTACTTCTTTTAAAATATCTTTTTGTTTTGAAATTACATCTCCATTTTCTTTTTCTACTTTTGGTTTTATCTTATTTGTAATTTTTTTTTATTCAAGCCCTCAAAAATAGCTAGTAGGTTTTTCACCCTCTTCTACCCATTGTATTCTTGATCGAATTATCTTCCCTTTAATTTTTTCTTTTCTTATATTTTCTAATTCTTATTTTTTATTTTCCAAAATCTGTATTGAATCTTCAGCTACCCTTTCTTCAAAAATAAGAATTTCATTACTAAGATCTTTTTCTTCTTTTTATTTTTCCTTTTTCTTATAACTTGAACATGTTGAATAAGATATAGTTTTACCTCTAATTTCCATCAACATTGTCTCAAGAAATAATTGACTGTTAATATTAAAATGGAGATCTTCATTATTCATGTCTTCAATTCTATCTATATCATAAACAGGTGTTACATATTGTTTTTTAACTTCTACTATTTTTTCTTTAACAATCTTTATATATTCTGGATCATACAATAATGAATTATTAAATTTCCACAATCCGCTACCTCGATCAAAAGGATTAAATTCTAGATTTAATACAACCATAGAATGATCAGAGCGATAGCTACGCTCAATATTACAATTTTTCAAACAGCATAGTAAATCTTCAGATAAAAGAAAAAAATCTAGCCTTGCTTGTTTAAAGGGGGTTCTTTTTCTCCATGAGAAACGCTTCAAATCTGGGTAAAGTTCACAGAAAGGGTCAATGAGACACCTTTCCTGAATGATTTCTTAAACTTTCTCTCGAGCATTTGGGTAATTTACATGGAAATAGTTAAATAAGTCTATATCAGGGTTGAGAACAAGATTAAAATCACCACATATCATATAGCTATCATTACCAAAATCATCTATAATTGACATAATTTGATCATACAAAATTGGATTATCTATATTTGGTCCATAAATAATTACAGATGTAAAATGTACAGTATCAACAACTAAGTCTAATACTAAATAATTGCCACCAACATCTTTTTTTTCTTTTAGGACCTTAAACTCAAAGTTGTTATTAAACATAACTGCTACACCTCTTGAATTTGAACTATAAGATGAAAAAAAACTATCATATCCCCACATACATTGACATATGGACATAGCTCTTATATTATTTTCATTTTCACATAAGAAATGAGTATCTTTTAAACAGTAAATATTGTAATTCTTTGTTCTTAAACAGTTAAAAACATCTCTTCTTTTAACACTACACGTATCTCCTAAACCTTGACAATTAACAGTTAATACCTTCAGGGCACACATGATATGATGTCAGTAAATACACTAGCACATAACATGACCTTTAAAAAAATCTTACAGTAATATCTGATTATTCTCCATGTGTGTAAAAATACTAGAGAAAAACATTTCACCAACATAAAGATGCATAAAATGATAAACAGGATAACTCACCATAAACTAAACCAAAACAAAATGTAATGGAACGATATTGCAGAATTGCAACAATTAATAAAAAGAATAAAGGACTGGAAAGAAAAAGAAAGAGATAAAAACAAAATTCAGCATCACAATGGCAGACATTTTTGATTGAATTAATGTAAAAAAAAAATATAGTTTTTTGCAGTATAAAAGAGGGACGAAAGATATTAAAGGGACAGTCAAACTCATAAATCAAAAACAAACTGACAACGCCATGGCTAAAAATGAAAAAGACAAACAAACAACAGCACACACGACACAACATAGAAAACTAAAGAATAAACAATACGAACCCCACCAAAAAACTATAATTGTTCTTTCAATTTTATATATCCTGAAAGGGAACAACTTAAGTCTATGATAAGTCAATGGTATTTTGTAATGAGAATGTCCAACTCATGGAGGACAAGCTGTAACCAGCCCGCACTGTCTGTGGTGAGTAAAAGACTGTCCCACTCAGGGAGGACAAGCTGTAATTAGCCCGCACTGTCTGTGGTGAGTGACAGACTGTCCCACTCAGGGAGGACAAGCTGTAACCAGCCCGCACTGTCTGTGGTGAGTGACAGACTGTCCCTCTCAGGGAGGATAAGCGGTACCATCCTACACTGTCTGTACTGAGTGTCACACTGTCCCACTCAGAGAGGACAAGTTGTACCAGCCCAAACTGTCTTATATAGACAGACTGTCCCACCAGCCCTCACTGTCTGTTGTGAGTGACAGACTGTCCTACTTCAAGAGGGAGAGCTGTACCAGCCAACACTGTCTTGTAGTGACAGACTGTCCCACTCAGATAATACAAGCTGTACCAGCCCCCACTATCTTGTAGTGACAGGCTGTCCCACTCAGGGAGGACAAGCTTTACCCACTACACAGTCTGTACTGAGTGACAAACTGATCAACTCAGGGAGGACAAGCTGTACCTGCCTGCACAGTATTTACTGATTGACAAACTGTCCCACTCAGAGAGGACAAGCTGTACCAGCCTCCACTGTCTGTACTGAGTGACAGACTGTCCCACTTGGGGAGGACAAGCTGTACCAGCCCACACTGTCTTGTAGTGACAGATTGTCCAACTCTCAGAGAGAACAAGCTTTACCAGCCCGCATTTTCTTGTAGTGACAGACTTTCCAACTCAGGGAGGATAAGCTTTACCAGCTTACACTGTCTGTACTGAGTGACAGACTGTCCCACCCAGGGAGGACAAGTTGTACCAACCCACACTGTCTGTACTGAGTGACAGACTGTCCCACCCAGGGAGGACAAGTTGTACCATCCCACACTGTCTGTACTGAGTGCGAACTGTCCTCCTGACAAGCTGTACCAGGCTGCGCTGTCTTGTTGTGACAGACTGTCCAACTCAGGGGGACAAGCTGTACAAGCCCGCACTGTCTGTGCTGAGTTACAGACTGTCCCACTCAGGGAGGACAAGCTGTACAAGCCCGCACTGTCTGTACTGGGTGACAGACTGTCCCACTGAGGGAGGACAAGCTGGACCAACCCACACTGTCTGTACTGGGTGACAGACTGGCCCACGCAGGGAGGACAAGCTGTACCAGCCTATACTGTCTGTACTGAGTGACAGACTGTCCCACCAGGGAAGACAAGCTGTACCAGCCTTCACTGTCTGTACTCAGTGACAGACTGTCCCACCAAGAGAGGACAAGCTGTACCAGCCTACACTGTTTGAACTGAGTGACAGACTGTCCCACCCAGGGAGGACAAGCTGTACCAGCCTTCACTGTCTGTACTGAGTGACAGACTGTCCCACCGAGGAAGGACAAGCTGTACCAGCTTACACTGTCTGAACTGAGTGACAGACTGTCCCACTCAGGAAGGACAAGCTGTACAAGCCAGCACTGTTTGTACTGGGTGACAGATTGTCCCATTCAGGGAGGACAAGCTGTACCAGCCTACACTGTCTGTACTGAGTGACAGACTGTCCCACCCAGGGAGGACAAGTTTTACATGATGTACCATCCTACATTATCTATACTGAGTGACAGACTGTCCCACTCAGGGAGGACAAGCTGAACCAGGCTGTACTGTCTTGTAGTGACAGACTGTCTCACTCAGGGAGGGCAGGCTGTACCAGCCCACACTGTAGTGACATGCTGTCCCACTCATGAAGGGCAAGCTATACCAGCCTGCACAGTCTGTACTGAGTGACAGACTGTCCCACTCAGGGAGGCCAAGCTGTACAAACCCACGATGTCTGTACTGGGTGACAGATTGGTCAACACAGGGAGGACAAGCTGAACCAGCCTACACTGTCTGTACTGAGTGACAGACTGTCCCACCCAGGGAGGATAAGCTGTACCAGCCTACGCTGTCTGTACTGAGTGACAAACTGTCTCACTCAGGGAGGACAAGCTGTACAAGGCTGCACAGTCTTGTAATGACAGACTGTCCCCTCAGGGAGGGCAAACTGTACCAGCCCATGCTGTCTTGTAGTGACAGACTGTCCAACTCAGGAATGACAAGCTGTACAAGCCCACACTGTCTGTACTGAGTGACAGACTGTCCCACTCAGGGAGGTCAAGCTGTACCAGCCCGCACTGTCTAGTAGTGACAGACCCCTACTCAGGGAGGACAAGCTGTACTGATACAATTAATAGATAGTTTTTTGGTGTTGCCATATTGTTTATGGATAATTTGACTGGAACGAATTGTTTAAGATATAAACGCCTTACTGGTTACACGTTACACTTTCAACACATGTCAACATTCAATGATTATCAGTAAAGCAGACAAAACAGAATGTGCACTTTTGTTTGTACAGGTTTTCATGTGTATTTGTTTAACATCTTTTATAAAACTTTATTTGCAGTTTCTTATCAGGCTAATTGACTGTTGGCAGAAGGGGTATATAATATAAAGTGGCATTAAGGCCATGAAGACAGACTTTACATAACATGCTGAAGTTGAAATTAGAGTTTGACGTGTAATCCTTTATTGACATTTGCAGAACTTGGACCAACAGATTTCACTTTGGGTATTTAATAGAATTGATAATTAGCTTAAGCATTGTTAAGACAGGGGCTTTACTTTACTTTAAGTTTTTTTTAATGATTTAAGCTGAACACATGCTGAAACTGAAGATGTTTTAACAGTATTAAAATAAAGAGATGTGGTATGATTGCCAATGGGACCACTCTCCACCAGAGACTAAAAAATGACTGAACCAATTTAGACAAATGGTTGCTACAAAGACTTTGACATTTTCATTTTTCTGATTAAGGGCTATTTGATTGAAAAATAATTGTTTATGACATTTCTGTGTAATAACTTGCATTCAAGTATGAAAGTGCCAATTTTCACTTATACTGCTCAGGAGTTATATATATCATGTATATGTTGTGTACAAGTTGTAATGTTGTACAAATTATAATTTGTACAGAATTTTTGTACAAGTTATCAGTGTTTAATGACCTGCTGAACAAAAATGGATGATGTGAGCACACAGTCTTTTGCTTCGCATATTTCTGTCATATTTTCACAACTATATGATACAGTCTAATACTGAGCATTGATACAATAACATTAAAAGACCACGCAAAGATGTTGTATGGATATGAATATTGTATAAGGAAAAAAATAAAATTAGAATTTAAACCATTCAGGTATCCTCATTTCCAGTTTGAAGACAAGGAGAATAGCACTAAATGTTAGGTTGAAGTATATTTTTTTGAATTTAAAACATTACACTAGTACATTTTATAAGATAAACCTGTATCACCTGTTGCAAGAAGGTAGGTGTAAAAAAACTTATAACTTGTACAAAAACCCTGTACAAATTATAATTTGTACAAACTTACATCTTGTACACAACATATATATATTTTATATGATTGTATGTAATAAGACAAGGTTGGATGCTAAGCATAGTTCGGAGAAAAACCTAAATATGATATCATGATTACAATTTCAATATTCCTCGTCAAATTACAACTCCTGTGTACAAACATGATAAAATGTTTTCTTTTATCTTTTGTAGGATATAATGGCAAGTTGGGATCAGGTAAGATTTTCTTCTTAAAAGTCAATGGTCATGTGACCTATGTTGTCAATAAACTGTACAGAAAGATACAGGCATGTAGTATTCTCAGAAGGAGAATAGGAGAAAAACAATTTCATTACAGTTAAAAAAAATTTAATATACAAAATTCCAGGGAACAAAAAAAGAGATGTAAGACAGTCAGGGGTACTACTTGTAAAAGTTATTTTTATTTACTTGAAGAAGTAAAAAAAATTTACACATATAAGTAAATAGATAATGTTTAGATAATCTCCCCTTAATTTTCTAAAAAATTTACTTGTATAAGTAAATTTTTCTTACAATCCCACAAAAGTCCTCAAGTTTTGAGATGTCAATTCATGCCTTTAATGATTTTTCCCAGCTTTGCTTAACTTTTAGCTCACCAGGCCCGAAGGGCCAAGTGAGCTTTTCCCATCACTTGGTGTCGGGCGTCCGGCGTCGTCCGTCGTCGTTAACTTTTACAAAAATCTTCTCCTCTGAAACTACTGGGCCAAATTTAACCAAACTTGGTCACAATCATCATTGGGGTATCTAGTTTAAAAAATGTGTTCGGTTACCAGACCAACTAACCAAGATGGCCGCCAATGGCTAAAAATAGAACAGAGGGGTCAAATGCAGTTTTTGGCTTATAACTCTGAAACTGAAGCATTTAGAGCAAATCTTACATGGGGTTAAATTGTTTTTTAAGTCAAGATCTATCTGCCCTAAAATTTCAGACGAATCGGACAACCGGCTGTTGGGTTGCTGCCCCTGAATTGGCAATTTTAAGGAAATTTTGCCGTTATATGGTTATTATCTTGAATATTATTATAGATAGAGATAAACTGTAAACAGCAATAATGTTCAGCAAAGTAAGATTTACAAATAAGTCAACATGACCGAAATGGTCAGTTGACCCATATAGGAGTTATTGCCCTTTATAGTCAATTTTTAACCATTTTTCGTAACTTTTAGTTTTGTTTTACAAAAATCTTCTCCTCTGAAACTACTGGGCCAAATTTATCCAAACTTGGCCACAATCACTTTTGGGGTATTTAGTTTAAGAAATGTGTCCGGTGACCCAGCCAACCAACCAAGATGGCCGCCACGGCTAAAAATAGAACATAGGGGTAAAATGCAGTTTTTGGCATATAACTTAAAAACCAAAGCATTTAGAGCAAATCTGACATTTGGCAAAATTGTTTATCAGGTCAAGATCTATATACCCTGAAATTTTCAGATGAATCTAACAACCTGTTGTTGGGTTGCTGCCCCTGAATTGGTAATTTTAAGGAAATTTTGCTGGTTTTGGTTATTATCTTGTATATTATTATAGATAGAGATAAACTGTAAACAGCCATTATGTTCAGCAAAGTAAGATTTACAAATAAGTCAACATGACCGAAATGGTCAGTTGACCCTTTTAGGAGTTATTGCCATTTATAGTCAATTTTTAACCATTTTTCGTAAATCTTAGTAATCTTTTACAAAAATCTACTCCTCTGAAACTACTGGGCCAAATTAATCCAAACTTATCCACAATCATCTTTGGAGTATCTAGTTTAAGAAATGTGTCCGATGACCCGGCCATCCAACCAAGATGGCCGCCATGGCTAAAAATAGAACATAGGGGTAAAATGCAGTTTTTGGCTTATAACTCAAAAACCAAAGCGTTTAGAGCGAATCTGACATGGGGTTAAATTGTTTATCAGGTCAAGATCTATCTGCCCCGAAATTTTCAGATGAATCGGACAACCCGTTGTTGGGTTGCTGCTCCTGAATTGGTAATTTTAAGGAAATTTTGCTGTTTTTGGTTATTGTCTTGAATATTATTATAGATAGAGATAAACTGTAAACAGCAATAATGTTCAACAAAGTAAAATTTACAAATATTTACGATTTACGAAATGGTCAATTGACCCCCTAAGGAGTTATTGTCCTTTATAGTCAATTTTCAATAATTTTTATAAAATTTGTAAATTTTTACTAACATTTTCCACTGAAATTACTGGGCCAAGTTTATTATAGATAGAGATAATTGTAAGCAGCAAGGATGTTCAGTAAAGTAAGATGTACAAACACATCACTATCACCAAAATACAATTTTGTCATGAATCCATCTGCTTCCTTTGTTTAATAGTCATAGACCAAGGTGAGCGACACAGGCTCTTTAGAGCCTCTAGTTTTTATAGAGTTCAATGTTTCGTCTCATTAATTTAACAAAGAAACTGATTGCACAAAAATCTTAAGTATTTGCACAAGGCCTTCAAAAATTGCTCCTTGGGGGCTTGTAAATGAGCAGTGTTCTGAAGATAACAGGCAAATGGGATTTTCATTGTCCACGAAATTACACTTAAATGATTAGTAAAGAAATTTGCAAAGGGCAGATGATTTAAAAGTCTATTAGAGCAAAGAAATCATAAGAATTCAATAAAAGAAGATAGGATGACTTTTTTACTTCTACAAGTAAAAAAATCTGAATGTCTAAGGGACATAACTCAGTCAATATTTTTTTTTACCTATACAGGTAAATAAAATTCACTTGTATAAGTATCCTACAAATTTACTTATATAAGTATATTAATATTACTTCTTCAAGTAATTAAAAATTCAGATTCACAACTCTTTAAATCAAGGAGAAAGCGACAAAACCATGGCAAAAAATGAAAAACAATAGCTTGAATAGAAATACAAACAACAGTCTTCAAAGCATTGTATAGAAATGTAAAGACAGAGCAATACAAACCCCAGCAAAAACCGAGGCTGATCTTAAAACTGATGCATACTACAGCTGTTTAAAGTCCTAACTTAAAAAACCTCTGAAATTATAGACAATTTCATTCCCTCGTGATAGTCATTATATTTAGTATAAGCTATTGAAACTAAACATGTAGCTTATTAAATTCAATTATTACATTTATAATACAATTGTATATTTTAGAGGAAAATGTAAAAACTTTGTTTTGCTTACAGAAACTTCTGAAAGCTGCAAGGGAGGGGAATATAAAAGAGGTAGAATCATGTGTAAAGAACGGAGCTAATTTGGAATATAAAGATTATGTAAGTAAAGTAAAATGTTGAACATGTAAAACGTTATTTATTATATATATATATATATATAGTACACACAATGTGAATCAGTTAGGCATAACCCTTGTTAGTGTTCAGTGATTCAATGTTAATTTCTGGTTATTGAATGAATGAATGAATGAATCTTTATTGCATTAGCAACAACATTGCTTTAGCATACTACAATATACATATACAGTATGACAAATATGACAGAATACAGAGAACAATTGAATGAATTAAATAATGCAGAGATAACTTATAATGATATGAGTAATATTTACTTCATTACACTGATGAATACCCCTCCAATGACACATGATCATACAACAATGATTTACCACTTCTGTATTAAACATGCCATGTGGCACCTGGTCATACAACATTTATTTACCACTCCTGTACTGAAAATGACATGTGACACCTGATCATACAACATTCATCCACCACTCCTCTACTGAACATGACATGTGACACCTGATCATGCAATATGTATTGACCACCCCTGTACTTAACATGACAAGTGACACCTGATCATACAACATTGATCCACCACTCCTCTACTGAACATGACATGTGACACCTGATCATACAACATTTATTAACCACTCCTCTACTGAACATGACATGTGACACCACATAATACAACATTCATTTACCACTCCTGCACTGAACATGACATATGACACCTGATTATACAATATTCAGTCACCACTCCTGTACTGAACATGATATGTGACACTTGATCATGCAATATTCAGTCACCACTCATCTAATGAACATGACATGTGACACCACATACTACAACATTCATCTACCACTCCTGTACTGAACATGACATCTGACACCTGATCATAAAACATTCATTAACCAACCCTGTACTAAACATGAATACTAACATCTGATCATACAGCATTCATTTACAACTCCTGTACTGATCATCATATATTTTGTCATACACAATGTCACTATAATAAACATATTTTTATTGTATTGTATTTATCACTCCAGTACTAACATGACATGGGTAACCTGGTAACATGTGACATAGCAATGACATACTTACACCAACATGTGACATTGCAAAAACACTCTTATACTCAACAGTAACCTGTTATAGCAATAACACTTTTATACTCAACACCAACACGTGACATAGCCATGACATGTTTATCCTCAGCACCAACATCTGACATAGCACTGACACTGTTTTACTAAACACAATCATTTGACATAGTTATGCCACTCTTTTCCTTAACACCAATATATGTGATATTGCAATGACACCTTTATACTAAACACCAACATGTGACATAACACTGACACTTTTATTCTCAACACCAACATGTGACATAGCAATAACACTCTTATATTTAACAGAAACATGTGACAGCAATGACATACTTATACTGAAAACTATCATTTGACATAGCAATGACATACTTATACCTAACACCAACAGAAATGACACTATAATACTCTGCACTAACATGTAAAATAGCAATGACACTCTTATACTGAACATCATCATTTGACATAGCAATGACATAGTTATACTGAACATCATCATTTGACATAGCAATGACATACTTATACCTAACACCAACAGAAATGACACTTTAATACTCTGCACTAACATGTAAAATAGCAATGACACTCTTATACTGAACATCATCATTTGACATAGCAATGACATAGTTATACTGAACATCATCATTTGACATAGCAATGACATACTTATACCTAACACCAACAGAAATGACACTATAATACTCTGCACTAACATGTAAAATAGCAATAACACTCTTATACTGAACATCATCATTTGACATAGCAAGGACATAGTTATACTGAACATCATCATTTGACATAGCAATGACATACTTATACCTAACACCAACAGAAATGACACTATAATACTCTGCACTAACATGTAAAATAGCAATGACACTCTTATACTGAACATCATCATTTGACATATCAATGGCATAGTTATACTGAACATCATCATTTGACATAGCAATGACATACTTATACCTAACACCAACAGAAATGACACTATAATACTCTGCACTAACATGTGACTTAGCAATGACACTCTTATAATGAACATCATCATTTGACATAGCAATGACATAGTTATACTGAAGTTGAACATCATCATTTGACATAGCAATGACATAGTTATACTGAACATCATCATTTGACATAGCAATGACATACTTATACCTAACACCAACAGAAATGACACTATAATACTCTGCACTAACATGTAAAATAGCAATAACACTCTTATACTGAACATCATCATTTGACATAGCAATGACATAGTTATACTGAACATCATCATTTGACATAGCAATGACATACTTATACCTAACACCAACAGAAATGACACTATAATACTCTGCATTAACATGTGACTTAGCAATGACACTCTTATAATGAACATCATCATTTGACATAGCAATGACATAGTTTTACTGAAGTTGAACATCATTTGACATGGCAATGACATACTTATTCCTAACACCAACAGAAATGACACTTTAATACTCTGCACTAACATGTAAAATAGCAATGACACTCTTATACTGAACATCATCATTTGACATAGCAATGACATAGTTATACTGAACATCATCATTAGACATAGCAATGACATACTTATACCTAACACCAACAGAAATGACACTATAATACTCTGCACTAACATGTAAAATAGCAATGACACTCTTATACTGAACATCATCATTTGACATAGCATTGACATAGTTATACTGAACATCATCATTTGACATAGCAATGACATACTTATACCTAACACCAACAGAAATAACACTATAATACTCTGCACTAACATGTGACTTAGCAATGACACTCTTATACTGAACACTATCATTTAACCTAGCAATGACATACTAATACTGAAAACTATCATTTAACCTAGCAATACCACTCTTATACTCAACACCAATATGTGACATAACAAAGACACTCTTATACTCAGCACCAACAAGTGACATAGCAATGACACTCTTAAACTCAACACCAACATGTGACAATCGTATAACATATCATTCAAACTTATATATTCAGCATCAACATGGATCATAGCAATGACACTATTATACTCAGCACAAACATGTGACATAGCAATGATACTTATACTCAACACAATCATATGACATATCATTGACACTCTTATACTCAGCATAAACGTGTGATATAGCAATGACACTTTTATACTCAACACCATCATGTGACATAGCAATGACACTCTTAAACTCAACACCAACATGTGACATAGCAATGACACTCATAAACTCAGCATAAACGTGTGACATAGCAATGACACTTTTATACTCAACACCATCATGTGACATAACAATGACACTTTTATACTCAGCACAAACATGTGACATAGTAATGATACTTAAACTCAACACAATCATATGACATATCATTGACACTCTTATACTCAGCATCAACATGTGACATAGTCATGACACTCTTATACTCAGCACAAACGTGACATAGCAATGATACTTAAACTCAATACATTCATATACCATATCATTGACATTCTTATACTCAGCTCCAACATGTGACATAGCAATAACACTCTTATATTTAATCGAAACATGTGACAGCAATGACATACTTATACTGGACACCATCATGTGAAATAGCAATGACACTCTTATACTCAACACCAACATGTGGCATAGCAATGCCACTCATACTCAGAACCAACATGTGACCTAGCAATGACATACTTATACTCAGCACCAACATGTGACATAGCAATGACACTCTTATACTCAACACCATCATGTGGCATAGCATTGACACTTATACTCAGGACCAAGATGTGACATAGCAATAACATACTTATACTCAGCTCCAACATATGACATATCAACAACACTATTATGTTCAGCACTAACATGTGATATAGCAATAACACTCTTATATTAACAGAAACATGTGACAGCAATGACATACTTATTCTCAGCCCCAACATGTGAAATAGCAATGACACTCTTATACTCAACACCATCATGTGGCATAGCAATGACACTTATACTCAGGACCAAAATCTGACATAGCAATGACATACTTATACACAGCACCACGATGTGACATAGCAATGACATACTTATACTCAGCTCCAACATATGACATAGCAACGACACTATTATGCTCAGCTCCAACATATGACATAGCAACGACACTATTATGCTCAGCTCTAACATGTGACATAACAATGACATACTTATACTCAGGACCAACATATGACATAGCAATGACACTCTTATACTCAACACCAACATGTGACATTACAATGGCATACTTATACCTAGCACCAACATGTGACATAGCAATGACACTATAATACTAATGGCACTTTTGTAAACACCAAAATATGACATCATTGACACTCTTATACTCAACACCATCATGTGACATAGCAATGTCACTTATACTCAGCACCAACATGTGACATAGCAATGACATACTTATACTCAGCGCTAACATGTGACATAACAATGCCACTCTTATACTCAACACCAATATTTGACATAACAATGTCACTCTTATACTCAACACCATCATGTGGCATAGCAATGCCACTCATACTCAGAACCAACATGTGACCTAGCAATGACATACTTATACTCAGCACCATCATGTGGCATAGCAATGGAACTTATACTCAGGACCAAGATGTGACATAGCAATGACATACTTATACTCAGCACCATCATGTGGCATAGCAATGACACTTATACTCAGGACCAAGATGTGACATAGCAATGACATACTTATACTCAGCTCCAACATATGACATAGCATTGAAATACTTATACTCAGCTCCAATATATGACATAGCAACGACACTATTATGCTCAGCACTAACATGTGATATAGCAACAACACTATTATACTCAACACCAACATGTGACATAACAATGACATATTTATACTCAGGACCAACATGTGACATATCAATGACATACTTTTACTCAGCACCAACCTGTGACATAGCAATGACATACTTATACTCTGCACCAACATGTGACACAGCAATGGCACTATTATGCTCAGCACCAACATGTGACATAGCAATGACACTCTTATAATCAACACCAACATGTGACATATCAATGACATACTTATACTCAGCACCAACCTGTGACATAGCAATGACATACTTATACTCAGCACCAACATGTGACACAGCAATGACACTATTATGCTCAGCACCAACATGTGACATAACAATGACACTCTTATACTCAACACCAATATTTGACATAACAATGTCACTCTTATTCTCAACACCAATATGTGACATTACAATGACAAATTATACTTAACGCCAACAGAAATGACACTTTAATACTCAGCACAAATATGTGACATAGCAATGACACTCTTATACTCAACACCAATATTTGACATAGCAATGACACTCTTATACTCAACACCAATATATTACATAGCAATGACACTGACAAACCACATACATCATATTTAACGCAAACAAAAAGTAACACGGCTTATTGAAGTTCTTCACATATACTCAACACAAACATACACCATTGCTATATTACCATGATTACCCTTATACTTAATACAACATATACCATTGCTATATTACCATGAATACCCTTATACTCAACACAATATACACCATTGCTATATTACCATTATAACCCTTATACTCAACACAACATACACCATTGCTATATTACCCTTATTCTCAACACAACATACACCATTGTTATATTACCATGATTACCCTTATACTCAATACAATATACACCATTGCTATATTACCATGATAACCCTTATACTCAACACAACATACACCATTGCTATATTACCTTTATACTCAACACAATATACACCATTGCTATATTACCCTTATACTCAACACAACACACACCATTGCTATATTACCCATATACTCAGCACAAACATACACCATTGCTATATTACCATGATTACCCTTATACTCAACACAACATACACCATTGCTATATTACCCTTATACTCAACACAACATACACTATTGCTATATTACCATGATTACCCTTATACTCAACACAACTTAAACCATTGCTATATTACCATGATTACCCTTATACTCAACAAAACTTACACCATTGCTACATTACCATGATTACCCTTATACTCAACACAAACATACACTATTGCTATATTACTATGATTACCCTTATACTCAACACAACATACACCATTGCTATATTACCCTTATACTCAACACAACATACACCATTGCTATATTACCCTTATACTCAACACAACAGACACCATTGCTATATTACCATGATTACCCTTATACTCAACACAACATACACCATTGCTATATTACCCTTATACTCAACACAACATACAGAATTGCTATATTACCATGATTACCTTTATACTCAACACAAACACACACCATTGCTATATTACCATGATTACCCTTATACTCAACACAAACATACATCAATGCTATATTACCCTTATACTCAACACAACATACACCATTGCTATATTACCCTTATACTCAACACAACATACACCATTGCTATATTTCCCTTATACTCAACACAACATACATCATTGCTATATTACCCTTATACTCAACACAACTTACACCATTGCTATATTACCATGATTACCCTTATACTCAACACAAACATACACCATTGCTATATTACCATGATTACCCTTATAATCAACACAACATACACCATTGCTATATTACCATGATTACCCTTATACTCAACACAACATACACCATTGCTATATTACCCTTATACTCAATACAAACATACACCATTGCTATATTACCCTTATACTCAACACAACATACACCATTGCTATATTACCCTTATACTCAACACAACATACACCATTGCTATATTACCATGATTACCCTTATACTCAACACAACATACACCATTGCTATATTACTATGATTATCCTTATACTCAACACAAATATACACCATTGCTATATTACCATGATTACCCTTATACTCAACACAAACATACACCATTGCTATATTACCCTTATACTCAACACAACATACACCATTGCTATATTACCATTATACTCAACACAACATACAACATTGCAATATTACCATGATTACCCTTATACTCAACACAACTTACACCATTGCTATATTACCATGATTACCCGTATACTCAACACAACATACACCATTGCTATATTACCCTTATACTCAACACAACATACACCATTGCTATATTACCCTTATACTTAACACAACATACACCATTGCTATATTACCCTTATACTCAACACAACATACAGCATTGCTATATTACCATGATTACCCTTATACTCAACACAACTTACACCATTGCTATATTACCATGATTATCCTTATACTCAACACAAACATACACCATTGCTATATTACTATGATTACCCTTATACTCAACACAACATACACCATTGCTATATTACCCTTATACTCAACACAACATACAGCATTGCTATATTACCATGATTACCCTTATACTCAACACAACTTACACCATTGCTATATTACCATGATTATCCTTATACTCAACACAAACATACACCATTGCTATATTACCATGACTACCCTTATACTCAACACAACATACACTATTGCTATATTACCATGATTACCCTTATACTCAACACAACTTACACCATTGCTATATTACCCTTATACTCAACACAAACATACACCATTGCTATATTACCCTTATACTCAACACAACATACACCATTGCTATATTACCATGATTACCCTTATACTCAACACAACATACACCATTGCTATATTACCATGATTACCCTTATACTCAAGACAACTTACACCATTGCTATATTACCCTTGTACTCAACACAAACATACACTATTGCTATATTACCATGATTACCCTTATACTGAACACAACTTACACCATTGCTATATTACCATGATTACCCTTATACTCAACACAACTTACACCATTGCTATATTACCCTTATACTCAACACAAAGATACACCATTGCTATATTACCATGATTACCCTTATACTCAACACAAACATACACCATTGCTATATTACCATGATTACCCTTATACTCAACACAAACATACACCATTGCTATATTACCATGATTATCCTTATACTCAACACAACATACACCATTGCTATATTACCCTTATACTCAACACAACATACACCATTGCTATATTACCCTTATACTCAACACAACAGACACCATTGCTATAGTACCATGATTACCCTTATACTCAACACAACATACACCATTGCTATATTACCATGTTTACCCTTATGCTCAACACAAACATACACCATTGCTATATTACCCTTATACTCAACACAAACATACACCATTGCTATATTACCCTTATACTCAACACAAACATACACCATTGCTATATTACCATGATTACCCTTATACTCAATACAAACATACACTATTGCTATATTACCATGATTACCCTTATACTCAACACAACATACACCATTGCTATATTACCATGATTACCCTTATACTCAACACAACTTACACCATTGCTATATTACCCTTATACTTAACACAACATACACCATTGTTATATTACCCTTATACTCAACACAACATACACTATTGCTATATTACCATGATTACCCTTATACTCAACACAAACATACACCATTGCTATATTACCATGATTACCCTTATACTCAACACAAACATACACCATTGCTATATTACCCTTATACTCAACACAACATACACTATTGCTATATTACCATGATTACCCTTATACTCAACACAAACATACACTATTGCTATATTACCATGATTACCCTTATACTCAACACAAACATACACTATTGCTATATTACCATGATTACCCTTATACTCAACACAAACATACACTATTGCTATATTACCCTTATACTCAACACAAACATACACCATTGCTATATTACCCTTATACTCAACACAAACATACACTATTGCTATATTACCATGATTACCCTTATACTCAACACAAACATACACCATTGCTATATTACCCTTATACTCCACACAACATACACCATTGCTATATTACCATGATTACCCTTATACTCAACACAACATACACCATTGCTATATTACCCTTATACTCAACACAACATACACCATTGCTATATTACCCTTATACTCAACACATCATACACCATTGCTATATTACCCTTATACTCAACACAACATACACCATTGCTATATTACCATGATTACCCTTATACTCAACACAACATACACCATTGCTATATTACCATGATTACCCTTATACTCAACACAAACATACACTATTGCTATATTACTATGATTACCCTTGTACTCAACACAACATACACCATTGCTATATTACCCTTATACTCAACACAACATACACAATTGCTATATTACCATGATTACCCTTATACTCAACACAAACATACACCATTGCTATATTACCCTTATACTCAACACAAACATACACCATTGCTATATTACCATGATTACCCTAATACTCAACACAAACATACACTATTGCTATATTGCCATCATTACCCTTATACTCAACACAACATACACCATTGCTATATTACCATGATTACCCTTATACTCAACACAACTTACACCATTGCTATATTACCCTTATACTCAACACAACATACACCATTGTTATATTACCCTTATACTCAACACAACATACACTATTGCTATATTACCATGATTACCCTTATACTCATTACAAACATACACCATTGCTATATTACCATGATTACCCTTATACTCAACACAAACATACACCATTGCTATATAACCCTTATACTCAACACAACATACACTATTGCTATATTACCATGATTACCCTTATACTCAACACAAACATACACTATTGCTATATAATCATGATTACCCTTATACTCAACACAAACATACACTATTGCTATATTACCCTTAAACTCAACACAACTTACACCATTGCTATATTACCATGATTACCCTTATACTCAACACAAACATACACCATTGCTATATTACCCTTATACTCAACACAAACATACACTATTGCTATATTACCATGATTACCCTTATACTCAACACAAACATACACCATTGCTATATTACCCTTATACTCCACACAACATACACCATTGCTATATTACCATGATTACCCTTATACTCAACACAACATACACCATTGCTATATTACCCTTATACTCAACACAACATACACCATTGCTATATTACCCTTATACTCAACACAACATACACCATTGCTATATTACCCTTATACTCAACACAACATACACCATTGCTATATTACCATGATTACCCTTATACTCAACACAACATACACTATTGCTATATTACCATGATTATCCTTATACTCAACACAAACATACACCATTGCTATATTACCATGATTACCCTTATACTCAACACAAACATACACCATTGCTATATTACCCTTATACTCAACACAACATACACCATTGCTATATTACCATTATACTCAACACAATATACAACATTGCTATATTACCATGATTACCCTTATACTCAACACAACTTACACCATTGCTATATTACCATGATTACCCGTATACTCAACACAACATACACCATTGCTATATTACCCTTATACTCAACACAACATACACCATTGCTATATTACCCTTATACTTAACACAACATACACCATTGCTATATTACCCTTATACTCAACACAACATACAGCATTGCTATATTACCATGATTACCCTTATACTCAACACAACTTACACCATTGCTATATTACCATGATTATCCTTATACTCAACACAAACATACACCATTGCTATATTACTATGATTACCCTTATACTCAACACAACATACACCATTGCTATATTACCCTTATACTCAACACAACATACAGCATTGCTATATTACCATGATTACCCTTATACTCAACACAGCATACACCATTGCTATATTACCATGATTACCCTTATACTCAACACAACATACATCATTGCTATATTACCCTTATACTCAACACAACATACACCATTGCTATATTACCCTTATACTCAACACAACATACACCATTGCTATATTACCATGATTACCCTTATACTCAACACAAACATACACCATTGCTATATTACCATGATTACCCTTATACTCAACACAACATACACCATTGCTATAATACCATGATTACCCTTATACTCAACACAACATACACTATTGCTATATTACCCTTATACTCAACACAACATACACTATTGCTATATTACCCTTATACTCAACACAACATACACCATTGCTATATTACCCTTATACTCAACACAACATACACCATTGCTATATTACCCTTATACTCAACACAACAGACACCATTGCTATATTACCCTTATACTCAACACAACATACATCATTGCTATATTACCATGATTACCCTTATACTCAACACAACATACACCATTGCTATATTACAATGATTACCCTTATACTCAACACAAACATACACTATTGCAATATTACCATGATTACCCTTATACTCAACACAACATACACCATTGCTATATTACCATGATTACCCTTATACTCAACACAAACATACACCATTGCTATATTACCCTTATACTCAACACAAACATAAACCATTGCTATATTACCCTTATACTCAACACAAACATACACCATTGCTATATTACCCTTATACTCCACAAACATACACCATTGCTATATTACCATGATTACCCTTATACTCAACACAAACATACACTATTGCTATATTGCCATCATTACCCTTATACTCAACACAACATACACCATTGCTATATTACCATGATTACCCTTATACTCAACACAACTTACACCATTGCTATATTACCCTTATACTCAACACAACATACACCATTGTTATATTACCCTTATACTCAACACAACATACACTATTGCTATATTACCATGATTACCCTTATACTCAACACAAACATACACCATTGCTATATTACCATAATTACCCTTATACTCAACACAAACATACACCATTGCTATATAACCCTTATACTCAACACAACATACACTATTGCTATATTACCATGATTACCCTTATACTCAACACAAACATACACTATTGCTATATTACCATGATTACCCTTATACTCAACACAAACATACACTATTGCTATATTACCCTTATACTCAACACAACTTACACCATTGCTATATTACCATGATTACCCTTATACTCAACACAAACATACACCATTGCTATATTACCCTTATACTCAACACAAACATACACTATTGCTATATTACCCTTATACTCAACACAACTTACACCATTGCTTTATTACCATGATTACCCTTATACTCAACACAAACATACACCATTGCTATATTACCCTTATACTCAACACAACATACACTATTGCTATATTACCATGATTACCCTTATACTCAACACAAACATACACTATTGCTATATTACCATGATTACCCTTATACTCAACACAAACATACACTATTGCTATATTACCATGATTACCCTTATACTCAACACAAACATACACTATTGCTATATTACCCTTATACTCAACACAACTTACACCATTGCTATATTACCATGATTACCCTTATACTCAACACAAACATACACCATTGCTATATTACCCTTATACTCAACACAAACATACACTATTGCTATATTACCATGATTACCCTTATACTCAACACAAACATACACCATTGCTATATTACCCTTATACTCCACACAACATACACCATTGCTATATTACCCTTATACTCAACACAACATACACCATTGCTATATTACCCTTATACTCAACACATCATACACCATTGCTATATTACCCTTATACTCAACACAACATACACCATTGCTATATTACCATGATTACCCTTATACTCAACACAACATACACCATTGCTATATTACCATGATTACCCTTATACTCAACACAAACATACACTATTGCTATATTACTATGATTACCCTTGTACTCAACACAACATACACCATTGCTATATTACCCTTATACTCAACACAACATACACAATTGCTATATTACCATGATTACCCTTATACTCAACACAAACATACACCATTGCTATATTACCCTTATACTCAACACAAACATACACCATTGCTATATTACCATGATTACCCTAATACTCAACACAAACATACACTATTGCTATATTGCCATCATTACCCTTATACTCAACACAACATACACCATTGCTATATTACCATGATTACCCTTATACTCAACACAACTTACACCATTGCTATATTACCCTTATACTCAACACAACATACACCATTGTTATATTACCCTTATACTCAACACAACATACACTATTGCTATATTACCATGATTACCCTTATACTCATTACAAACATACACCATTGCTATATTACCATGATTACCCTTATACTCAACACAAACATACACCATTGCTATATAACCCTTATACTCAACACAACATACACTATTGCTATATTACCATGATTACCCTTATACTCAACACAAACATACACTATTGCTATATAATCATGATTACCCTTATACTCAACACAAACATACACTATTGCTATATTACCCTTATACTCAACACAACTTACACCATTGCTATATTACCATGATTACCCTTATACTCAACACAAACATACACCATTGCTATATTACCCTTATACTCAACACAAACATACACTATTGCTATATTACCATGATTACCCTTATACTCAACACAAACATACACCATTGCTATATTACCCTTATACTCCACACAACATACACCATTGCTATATTACCATGATTACCCTTATACTCAACACAACATACACCATTGCTATATTACCCTTATACTCAACACAACATACACCATTGCTATATTACCCTTATACTCAACACAACATACACCATTGCTATATTACCCTTATACTCAACACAACATACACCATTGCTATATTACCATGATTACCCTTATACTCAACACAACATACACTATTGCTATATTACCATGATTATCCTTATACTCAACACAAACATACACCATTGCTATATTACCATGATTACCCTTATACTCAACACAAACATACACCATTGCTATATTACCCTTATACTCAACACAACATACACCATTGCTATATTACCATTATACTCAACACAATATACAACATTGCTATATTACCATGATTACCCTTATACTCAACACAACTTACACCATTGCTATATTACCATGATTACCCGTATACTCAACACAACATACACCATTGCTATATTACCCTTATACTCAACACAACATACACCATTGCTATATTACCCTTATACTTAACACAACATACACCATTGCTATATTACCCTTATACTCAACACAACATACAGCATTGCTATATTACCATGATTACCCTTATACTCAACACAACTTACACCATTGCTATATTACCATGATTATCCTTATACTCAACACAAACATACACCATTGCTATATTACTATGATTACCCTTATACTCAACACAACATACACCATTGCTATATTACCCTTATACTCAACACAACATACAGCATTGCTATATTACCATGATTACCCTTATACTCAACACAGCATACACCATTGCTATATTACCATGATTACCCTTATACTCAACACAACATACATCATTGCTATATTACCCTTATACTCAACACAACATACACCATTGCTATATTACCCTTATACTCAACACAACATACACCATTGCTATATTACCATGATTACCCTTATACTCAACACAAACATACACCATTGCTATATTACCATGATTACCCTTATACTCAACACAACATACACCATTGCTATAATACCATGATTACCCTTATACTCAACACAACATACACTATTGCTATATTACCCTTATACTCAACACAACATACACTATTGCTATATTACCCTTATACTCAACACAACATACACCATTGCTATATTACCCTTATACTCAACACAACATACACCATTGCTATATTACCCTTATACTCAACACAACAGACACCATTGCTATATTACCCTTATACTCAACACAACATACATCATTGCTATATTACCATGATTACCCTTATACTCAACACAACATACACCATTGCTATATTACAATGATTACCCTTATACTCAACACAAACATACACTATTGCAATATTACCATGATTACCCTTATACTCAACACAACATACACCATTGCTATATTACCATGATTACCCTTATACTCAACACAAACATACACCATTGCTATATTACCCTTATACTCAACACAAACATAAACCATTGCTATATTACCCTTATACTCAACACAAACATACACCATTGCTGTATTACCCTTATACTCCACAAACATACACCATTGCTATATTACCATGATTACCCTTATACTCAACACAAACATACACTATTGCTATATTGCCATCATTACCCTTATACTCAACACAACATACACCATTGCTATATTACCATGATTACCCTTATACTCAACACAACTTACACCATTGCTATATTACCCTTATACTCAACACAACATACACCATTGTTATATTACCCTTATACTCAACACAACATACACTATTGCTATATTACCATGATTACCCTTATACTCAACACAAACATACACCATTGCTATATTACCATAATTACCCTTATACTCAACACAAACATACACCATTGCTATATAACCCTTATACTCAACACAACATACACTATTGCTATATTACCATGATTACCCTTATACTCAACACAAACATACACTATTGCTATATTACCATGATTACCCTTATACTCAACACAAACATACACTATTGCTATATTACCCTTATACTCAACACAACTTACACCATTGCTATATTACCATGATTACCCTTATACTCAACACAAACATACACCATTGCTATATTACCCTTATACTCAACACAAACATACACTATTGCTATATTACCCTTATACTCAACACAACTTACACCATTGCTTTATTACCATGATTACCCTTATACTCAACACAAACATACACCATTGCTATATTACCCTTATACTCAACACAAACATACACTATTGCTATATTACCATGATTACCCTTATACTCAACACAAACATACACCATTGCTATATTACCCTTATACTCCACACAACATACACCATTGCTATATTACCATGATTACCCTTATACTCAACACAACATACACCATTGCTATATTACCCTTATACTCAACACAACATACACCATTGCTATATTACCCTTATACTCAACACAACATACATCATTGCTATATTACCCTTATACTCAACACAACATACACCATTGCTATATTACCATGATTACCCTTATACTCAACACAACATACACCATTGCTATATTACCATGATTACCCTTATACTCAACACAACATACATCATTGCTATATTACCCTTATACTCAACACAACATACACCATTGCTATATTACCCTTATACTCAACACAACATACACCATTGGTATATTACCATGATTACCCTTATACTCAACACAAACATACACCATTGCTATATTACCATGATTACCCTTATACTCAACACAACATACACCATTGCTATATTACCATGATTACCCTTATACTCAACACAACATACACTATTGCTATATTACCCTTATACTCAACACAACATACACTATTGCTATATTACCCTTATACTCAACACAACATACATTATTGCTATATTACCCTTATACTCAACACAACATACACTATTGCTATATTACCCTTATACTCAACACAAACATACACCATTGCAATATTACCCTTATACTCAACACAACATACACCATTGCTATATTACCATGATTACCCTTATACTCAACACAAACATACACTATTGCTATATTACCATGATTACCCTTATACTCAACACAAACATACACTATTGCTATATTACCCTTATACTCAACACAACATACACCATTGCTATATTACCATCATTACCCTTATACTCAACACAAACATACACCATAGCTATATTACCATGATTACCCTTATACTCAACACAAACATACACCATTGCTATATTACCCTTATACTCAACACAACATACACCATTGCTATATTACCATGATTACCCTTATACTCAACACAAACATACACTTTTGCTATATTACCCTTATACTCAACACAATTATACACCATTGCTATATTACCCTTATACTCAACACAAACATAAACTATTGCTATATTACCATGATTACCCTTATACTCAACACAAACATACACCATTGCTATATTACCATGATTACCCTTATACTCAACACAAACATACACTATTGCTATATTTCCCTTATACTCAACACAAACATACACCATTGCTATATTTCCCTTATACTCAACACAACATACACCATTGCTATATTACCCTTATACTCAACACAAACATACACTATTGCTATATTACCCTTATACTCAACACAACATACATCAATGCTATATTACCCTTATACTCAACACAACATACACCATTGCTATATTACCCTTATACTCAACACAACATACACCATTGCTATATTACCATGATTACCCATATACTCAACACAAACATACACCATTGCTATATTACCCGTATACTCAACACAACATACAGCATTGCTATATTACCCTTATACTCAACACAACATACACCATTGCTATATTACCCTTATACTCAACACAAACATACACTATTGCTATATTACCATGATTACCCTTATACTCAACACAAACATACACCATTGCTATATTACCATGATTACCCTTATACTCAACACAAACATACACTATTGCTATATTACCCTTATACTCAACACAAACATACACCATTGCTATATTACCCTTATACTCAACACAACATACACCATTGCTATATTACCCTTATACTCAACACAAACATACACTATTGCTATATTACCGTGATTACCCTTATACTCAACACAAACATACACTATTGCTATATTACCCTTATACTCAACACAACATACAGCATTGCTATATTACCCTTATACTCAACACAACATACACCATTGCTATATTACCATGATTACCCTTATACTCAACACAAACATACACCATTGATATATTACCATGATTACCCTTATACTCAACACAACATACACCATTGCTATATTACCCTTGTACTCAACACAAACATACACCATTGCTATATTACCATGATTACCCTTATACTCAACACAAACATACACCATTGCTATATTACCCTTATACTCAACACAACTTACACCATTGCTATATTCACATATACCATTGTTATATTACCTTTATACTCAACACAACATACACCATTGCTATATTACCCTGGTACTCAACACAAACATACACCATTGCTATATTACCCTTATACTCAACACAAACATACACTATTGCTATATTACCATGATTACCCTTATACTCAACACAAACATACACTATTGCTATATTACCCTTATACTCAACACAACATACAGCATTGCTATATTACCCTTATACTCAACACAACATACACCATTGCTATATTACCCTTATACTCAACACAACATACACCATTGCTATATTACCATGATTACCCTTATACTCACCACAAACATACACCATTGCTATATTACCATGATTACCCTTATACTCAACACAACATACACCATTGCTATATTACCCTTGTACTCAACACAAACATACACCATTGCTATATTACCATGATTACCCTTATACTCAACACAAACATACACCATTGCTATATTACCCTTATACTCAACACAACTTACATCATTGCTATATTACCCTTATACTCAACTCAACATACACCATTGTTATATTACCCTTATACTCAACACAACATACACCATTGCTATATTACCCTTGTACTCAAAACAAACATACACCATTGCTATATTACCATGATTACCCTTATACTCAACACAAACATACACCATTGCTATATTACCCTTATACTCAACACAACTTACACCATTGCTATATTACCCTTATACTCAACACAACATACACCATTGTTATATTACCCTTATACTCAACACAACATACACCATTGCTATATTACCATAATATACAACAGCACATATCATATGAAGTATCTCACTGTTCTACACCACACAATATTTTACATGAAATACCACTGAATTCATTTTAAGCTTTGGTCATTATTCTGAATTAACACAAAATAATGTTAATCAGACAGGTTTAATGGTCTTTTAAGATTTATATAAAGTGGGGTCTTATTTTTCCTGTCTCATTAATCTGAATCAGAAAATATATTTATTTTTTATTTTTCATAAAAAAAATTTTTTTTAACTTTGATGATTCATCACTGTTAATCAGTCAGATTTAATTAAAAAAAAAAGAACTTGACAGAATTATATAAAGTGGGGTCTCATTTTATTCGTAACATAGAACTGAATCAGATAGTAAAGGTTTTATTTTGTTTCTTGAAGAACAATTATTTTATAAACATTTGATTTTAATGAGAAGTTGATGAGAACCTGACAGTTCTGATGGAAGTTCGGACATCTCACAATAAAACATGTTGTTTATTTGTTGTTTATGTAGAATATAAATACAAGTGTGGCTGGTCATTTTATTCAGTTTTGACCACTGATTCATGTGATATCTATTTTGTTTATATTTATTACACAACATTGTCCAGTTTATGACACAAGTTTTGATGTCTGTTATATGTTGATATTACAGGTTGGATGGACACCATTAATATGGGCGGCTAGGAGAGGACACCTGGAGGTAGTGACGTACCTCATCAGTCAGGGAAGTCAGTTAGAGGCCACATCCACGGTAATGATGGATATAATAACCTTACTCTGACCAAACATCACTTTATACAGAATCTACACAAAATCATGTTGTTAATCAGACAGGTTTAATGGACAACAAATATTTGTTTGAATTATATAAAGTGGGGTCTCATTTTATTCGTAACACAGAACTGAATCAGATAGTAAAGGTTTTATTTTGTTTCTTGTCAAAAAATTATTTTATAAACATCTGATTTTTAATGAAAAGTTGATGAGAACAAGTTGTGTTAACATCTTTAGTCAGATAATGCTAATTCTACAGATCTAATGTAAAACATCTTTTAAAAATAACAAATACTTGACAGAATTATATAAAGTGGGGTTTTATTTTTCTTGTCTCTTCGTACTGAATCAGAAAATATAACTCGTTTTAATGTTTCTTGAAAAAAGTTTTTTTTCACTTTGATCATTCTACTGAATCATTGTTAATCAGACGGGTTTAATGGAGACCTAATATTTGAGAGAATTATATAAAGTGGGGTCTTATTTTTCTTGTCTCTTCGTACTGAATCAGAAAATATAACTCGTTTTTATGTTCCTTGAAAAAAAGTTTTTTTTTCAACTTTGATCTTTATACTGATTCTAAACAAAATCATGTTGTTAATCATTCTACTGAATCATCGTTAATCAGACAGATTTAATGGACAACAAATATTTGTTAGAATTATATAAAGTGCGGTCTCATTTTAATTGTCTTGTCCAGCTGAGTCCGTTGATATAAATATTGTTTATGTTTCTTGATAAAAGTTTTCTTTTTAACCTGACAGTTCTGATGGAAGTTCTGACATCTCACAATAAAACATGTTGTTTATTTGTTGTTTATGTAGAATATAAATACAAGTGTGACTGGTCATTTTATTCAGTTTTGACCACTGATTCATGTGATATCTATTTTGTTTATATTTATTACACAACATTGTCCAGTTTATGACACAAGTTTTGATGTCTGTTATATGTTGATATTACAGGTAGGAATGACACCATTAATGTGGGCGGCTTGGGAAGGTCACCTGGAGGTAGTGATGTACCTGGTCAGTCAGGGCAGTCAGTTAGAGGCAACAGACCGGGTAATGATAGATATAATCACCGTACTCTTACCAAACACAACTTTATACAGAATCTACACAAAATCATGTTGTTAATCAGACAGGTTTAATGGACAACAAATATTTGTTAGAATTATATAAAGTGGGGTTTCATTTTATTCGTAACACAGAACTGAATCAGATATTAAAGGTTTTATTTTGTTTCCTGACGAAAAATTATTTTGTTAACATCTGATTTTAATGAGAAGTTGATGAGAACAAGTTGTGTTAACATCTTTAGTCAGATAATGTTAATTCTACAGATCTGATGTAAAACATCTTTTAAAAATAACAAATACTTGACAGAATTATATAAAGTGGGGTCTTATTTTTCTTGTCTTTTCGTACTGAATCAGAAAATATAACTCGTTTTTATGTTTCTTGAAATAAAGTTTTTTTTTAACTTTGATCATTCTACTGAATCAACATTGTTAATCAGACATGATAAATGAACAACATATATTTAAACTTTGAATTGTTAGACTTATATTAAGTGGGGTTTGCTATTACTTTTTCCTGTTTTGTATACACAGGAAAAATTGCAACATATGTTTTTCATATGTTTTCAAAAACATATGAAAAACATATGAAAATCATATGAAAATCATATGTTTTCATATGTTTAGGACAAACATATGATAAACATATGTTTACAATCATATGTTTACATATGTTTTGAAACATATAAAAACATATGCAAGCAAACATATGTTTTCATATGTTTAATGACATGTGTAAACATATGTTTGTAAACATATGAAAAACATATGATTTTCATATGTTTTAAAAGACATTAAAAAATTGTTTGGAGAAAATGTCAAAGTCAGTATAAAAGCGTGTCACCCCCACAGCAGAGCTTTTTTTTATTCTGAATTGATCAGAATGCAAATTAGTGAATAGATTATGATTAATGAATAATAATATGAATAAATATTCTTTATTTTATAGTTTGTTCTATGAAGTTTTAAAAGCCCCATTCTCTTTATTCTATATTTCTGCTTTTCATACTATATGTTCTTTATTTTTTTTATTTTTTTTATTCTGCATTTATTTCTCATTATTCTCTATTCTTTTAAAATCGCTGATTTTGATTCCGGACCCTCATTTTACGTACTTGGCACGTCGAGTTCGAAAACTTGGAAAACCCGGAAATCTTTTCACCGCTTAGGTTTTGTACACTATGACGCAAATCCATGGACGCTCACGTGATCGTTTGCAGCTGTGTTTTTTAAGTTTTAAGAATGGACAGAAATAGATTCTACTTCTACGTCTACTTATAAACAGATTAATTGAAATGGATGACTTGTCGATTAACTAGACGAAACCTGGAAACGAAACATTGAAATAAAAGTCTTTATAGAGTGAAACACTGAAAGTCAACAGGTCAACGCAACAAAACGTAGACAGTGTTTTGTTTTCATGGATTACATACATTAAAAACAGGGCAACGAAAGGTAAATATGATAATGCCAATTTGTTTTATTATTGGACAAAAGCAGGAAGATGTGTGTGATTTATTTTTCAGGACTGTTGAATTGTGTAAACCCGAGAACGGCAGTCTTCATGCTGAATGGCAGCCCAGGCATCTCAGGCTTTTAAAATTCCTTTCGGACCTGCTAAAATCATATCTACAGGCCAATAGAATCTAATTCATTTTTTTCAAAAATTGAGCTCCGGGCCTCTAGATTTAACAGTTCATCGTGAAGACTGCTTAACGATATTTTAATGTTTTAATTTATAAATATAACTGCATTTAGTAATCCGTTTCATTATCTATAATGAGGATATTACAAGATTAAGCCACAAATACATCCCAGATAACCATATTTGTAAACCCTTTAGAGATATAAAGTTAAACTTTAAAAAAAGGGGGGATCAATATTAATAAAAAGTATTACACTTTTGGTATTTAGCTGAAATTTTCATTAGAATAACCCCAGATGTACTCTGAATAATCTGAACAAAGCTCACCTGTGCAATTTCACCTATTAAAAAGTGGCGGATCCATACATTTTCATAAGTGGCAGCCCCTTCCGGTCAAGCTTCAGTGATTCCCTATATAATTAACCAATTTTTCCCCCTGTAAAGGTAACCCCCTCTAACATGTTTAAATCCGCATCTGCATATTGCCTAATGGCTGACAAATTTTCATACAAGTGTACATTTTTGTAGATCTCTGGGTGGACTGGGGAGGGGAGCTTCAATACTTAATGGATAGGGGGCCTGGTTGTCACTTGGGTTCTGTTATTCTACCCTTTTCATTTAATTTAGATCTTAAAAATGTATATCTTTTCCTATATTACATAGGTAAAATTGTAGGTAAACTCTTCCTATATTGGTGGGTTCTGGTGTGTGTGTGTGTTGGAAAAGTGAAACATTTAAGGCTAAGATTCTGTTAACTTACAGCTATTAAAATTGACAGGGATTTGACATCGACATATTTTCAAGCTTGAAAAAGTGACCTATTCCAGCATCACATCCTATTACCCTGTATATTACAGTATATATATATTTCTGTACTTAAAATCAGTAGTACTGGAAATTTACTTTTAATATTAAGTACTATTTCTTTAAAATTATTTTAATATTTAGGTACAATGTATGTATTTTGCAGTACTTGATTTGTACTTAAAGTTTTGGCACAGAAAAAATACCAAGGCAACAATGATCACAATATTTCATTTTTGAAAATCTTAATTTTAAGAGATTTGAAATAGACAAACTTTCAAAATGCTGAAAATGTAACAGTGTACATTTGTAACCAAAAATCTTTAATACAAAACAAGTACTGTAAAAATCAGGTACATAAGTTATCGTACAAGTACAAAATTAATGTAGTCGAAATAATTATGAAGTCTTGAAAGCTGTT
Source organism: Mytilus galloprovincialis (assembly GCA_037788925.1). Classification (NCBI taxonomy): domain Eukaryota; kingdom Metazoa; phylum Mollusca; class Bivalvia; order Mytilida; family Mytilidae; genus Mytilus; species Mytilus galloprovincialis. The sequence goes on from JAWDJN010000020.1 coordinate 551,476, forward strand.
AAATTTTATTTTATTTACGCCTTAAGTCGCAGAAAGACATCAAAGCAAAAATTTGAAATAGCTTTCAAGAAGGCTTTCTAGATGTCATAATAATTTTGACTATCGTACAAGTTGACTTCAACAATGGGAAAAGCGAATACTGCAAAATCAGCTTAAAAAGACGCAAAATGAAAATGACAAATGTGAAATAATTGAAGGAACAAACAGACTGATAATGCTTTATATATATTTTTATAAACAAAACAAGGAACATATATAAACAAATAAAATATACAGCAACGACCTACAGCATGTACAGTGTATAATAAACTTTAGAAAGATAAAACAGTTCATAGTTAACCAATCATGCATACATGGCTTAGAACACCTATGTTATTACAGAAATAAATGGGGAATGTGTGGATGGGACTCAGTTGATGCCCTGCTTGCATAGATCTTTATAGTGGATCATAAATGAATTAATCAAGAACATGTTGAACAGTTAAACTTTAACTTAAAGTAATACCTGTACTACCCAAATGTATTCCTGATTTGAGTTTTGTGGTACATTTTTAGTAAGAACTTTTTATTAGTTTCATAACATTTGGTTGAGGCAAACTTGTAAGTCATGCATGTACATTTATAAGAGAGTGGAAACAAAACATTCAACAATTTATTCATTTGTAAAGGGGCATAACTCTAGAAAGGTATAAGTAATTCCTCTAGAATTCAAACTTTATCTGTGTTACAAAGAGTACATTTCATGTGATTATATTAAAGCATTGTGTTTAATTTTCATTGCATTTGGTCAAGGCAAACCAAGGTTAACCAAAATAAGTAAATGGAAACAAAACAAATCAGCCATTTTGTATTTGTAAAGGGTATAACTCAAGAAAGTAAAGCCACCCAATATAAACTTGATCTGTATTTATAAATGTGAAAATAAGCATTGTGTATGAGTTTCATAACATTTGGTTGAGGCAAACTAAAATTAGAGAACAGAATAAGAAAAAAACAGCAATGTTTATGTTACTAAATAAAAGGGGCATACATGTAACTGAAGAAAGGTAAAAGTGAACTTGATTTGAATTATGTGGTTATAAGCATTGTGTAAAAGTTCCAAAACATTTTGTACAGTCGTCATGCTGAGTGGCAGCCCAGGCAGCCAAGGATTGTTGTAAAATTGTTCTCCGGGCTGTAAAAATCATATCTACAGCCTAACATGTCAACAGAATCTAACTAAAAAAATTTAAACATTGATCTCTGGGCCTGTAGATTAAACAGTTCATCGTGAATACTGTTGGTAGAGGCAAACTTAAGTCAGAGAATGAAACTAATACATGTACATGTATGTACTGACAGATGGACACGGATAAAATTTACTCCCCCGTAAACAATATGCATTAAAAGTTGTTATAACAGCTTCTCTATATAACTTCAAAGCTTTTGCTCCGACATATACATGTACAGTTTATCATGCTTAATTACCATGTATTTTAATTTATTGTAAGACATAATGATCATGATGATCAGAGCATGCAATGAGGTTCTTAATTTACAGCGAGCTTCAAAGTAATTACCAAACTCTCTCATATAAGACATGTAATACATTACATGTCTGTAATAACCATGATAACTAACCCTTGTTATAACCCTTGTTTTATCACTTAAAACCTTGTCTTGTTGACTCAAGAAATTACCATATGATAATTCATTAAAAATGTATTCATTAAAAATGTATTCATTAAAAATGTATTCATTTAATTTGAAAGTTAATTATAAAGGCTATGGAAAATACTCACTAAGCTTTGAGCAGAAGTTCAGTATAATACAAAGGGAACAAATAATGGTCCAGAGTCATTCCATGACCATTATAATGAGCAATGTTTATAGTTGTCACCCAGCTATTTACGTTTTTCTTGATACTGTTATAAAATTGCAAACAAAAACATGCACAAAAAATTAAGGATAGACGAATGTGCATCACAATCTAGACAATAGAAAAAGAAAGAACAGTTCTCAATGCAAATCAATAGTATTGTACAAGGGGTATGTCCAGAGGTCATTACATACGTTCTCTAGGATCTAAATTCCAGGCTAGAACAAACTTTTAGCATATGATTAAATCTTTTAAACATTATGTGCTGTATTTCAATGGACATCATATGTTTTATATTGTGCTGTCTTGAGTCTGTTAAAGATTCTTTATTTATTATACTTATTCATGTTATAACAATAAAATGGGTTAAAAATATTTCGTTAAATTGGGCTTTGACAAGTATAAGTTTCAGTAAAATGGGTTAAAATCAGGCGCTAAAATTGGTTCTAATTTGGTGCTAAAACGTCCCATTTTTATACCCCCGCTTTGAAAAAAGGGGGGGTATACTGTTTTACCTCTGTCTGTCCTTCCGTCAGTCCGTCAGTCCATCAGTCCGTCCGTCCCATGACTATTTTTCGTCACATTTTTCTCAGAAACTACACTACCAGGATTTCTGAAATTTGGTTTCAGGTTTGATATCAGTCAGCTATACTGTGATGCGTTTTCAGATTCATCACTTGACAACTTCCTGTTTACCGAACACTTGTATTATTTTTACACCTGATAGCCAAGTTGAAAATTTTTCGTCACATTTTTCTCAGGAACTGCACTACCAGGATTTCTGATATTTGGTTTCAGACTTGATATAAGTCAGCTATACCGTGTGATGCGTTTTCAGATTCATCACTCGACAACTTCCTGTTTACCGAACACTTACCATTTTACATTTTTACACCTGATAGCCAAGTTCAAAATTTTTCGTTACATTTTTCTCAGGAACTGCACTACCAGGATTTCTGATATTTGGTTTCAGACTTGATATAAGTCAACTATACCGTGTGATGCGTTTTCATATTTATCAATCGACAACTTCCTGTTTACCGAACACTTACCTCTGTCCGTCCCATGAATATTTTTCTTCACATTTTTCTCAGGAATTACACTAACAGGATTTCTGATATTTGGTTTCAGGCTTTATATAAGTCAGCTATACTGTGTGATGCGTTTTCAGATTCATCACTCGACAACTTCCTGTTTACCGAACACTTGTATCATTTTTACACCTGATAGCCAAGTTGAAAATTTTTCGTCACATTTTTCTCAGGAACTGCACTACCAGGATTTCTGATATTTGGTTTCAGCCTTAATATAAGTCAGCTATACCGTGTGATGCGTTTTCAGATTCATCACTCGACAACTTCCTGTTTTCCGAACACATTTGAACGGGGGTATCATCAGTGAGCAGAAGCTCACAGTTTCACTTGTTACGCTCAAATGTCCTATCAATGGGCTAAAATGTCCTCCGCCTGTATTTACATGTAGTTACTGCAGCAGCACACGTATAGTTTCAAAAATTCTCTAGTGTCCAACAAAAACAACAAATAACTAACATATTGTTACTACAGATAAAGAAAATTTTAGAAACAGAGTAGACAACTCATGAAATTATCTGGCATACAACAAAATGCATGTTATTTTCACCAATAAGTCATTTAAGTAATCCCCTTGACCATGTACTGTTGACTGATGAAAAATATTGGCATTATAATTTATACTTCTAGTAGTTTATTTTTTTTTCAGGCCAAGTCTAGATCTGTTGATCTTGTTTTAAAAGATCAAAATATGTTAATTTTATCATATTATAACATATTTACAGCAATGTGGCAGATATTCTCACTTCATTTGATTTTACATTATTTCTTTTGGCATTTTCAATGAAAGTACATGTTCTTCAAAAAGAAGAAGCTAAGCAACAGAATGGAATTATGTGAGGCATTGCTTTCTAGATTATATAATGGATTCATAGATTTTCATATTGATTTATGACTTTATGTGCATATAAAAAGCAGCAGGCAATGGATTATTTTATGAAGAGAGGTATGTAATGAAAAGGATAACTTTATTTGAATATTTTGTTGTTGTCGGACTCTCTACATGTTACAAGTTTTGATTTCATGTAAGTAGTGAAAAGTTATTTTTTCTACGGGTTGATTTTATAGAAAATAGCATTGGAAGCTTTATTAACACTTCATTTCTTGTTCTTTTTAGGCTAAAAAGAACAAGCAAAACTTGTCTGTCAATATCCTTTTAGTTTTACAAAAATCTTCTCTGATGAATCTACTGAGCCAAAAAAAAAATAATTTGGCCTAAATCATCATTAGGGTATACATGTAAGTATCAAGTTTGTAAAAATGTATCTGATGACCCCGCCCATCAACCAAGATGACACCTCTGACAACCTGTTGTTGGGTTGCTGCCCCTGAATTGGTAATTTTAAGAAAATTGGTTATTGTCTTGAATATTATAATAGATAGAGACAAACTGTTAATAGCAAATATGTTCAGCAAACTCATTAAAGTAAGTTCTACAAAAGTCAACATTACCAAAATTCTCAATTGACCCCTAAAGGAGTTGTTGTCCTTAATAGTCAATTTTCATAAATTTTGCAATCTTTTAGTCAATGTTTCCAAAGATAAGTAGACCGTGTCTCATTATAGGAGTAATTGCCTTGAAATGATTTTTTTTTATATCCTCTTTTGTGTTTTAAGCAAAAACTAAAGAAGATAGAGAGAAACATACCAGCCTATTTACAATCATTGACCATGATAAGCAATACAAGATCAATAGAATATATATGTTTACAGGAGTTATGCCTCTTGGAAATAGATATTTGTTTGGAAAATTGCATACCACAGTGACACATGTTTAAATTTCTTGTAGATTATGTATAATTTATGAAAAAGGTTAAAAGAACATACATATTTTTTGTACTTATTGCTTTTTGACAGCAAATTTTATATATCCATCATTTGTCAAAGAACATTGAAACACTGTTCTTTTATTAAATGCATGAAGTATGGATGGTTAACACAAATGACAGCATGTTATGTTCATGAGCTAATATTGCCTCTAAATGTTATATTTTAACAATTTGCCTATGAAACAGCAAATCAAGATTTAATAAACAGGAGTTAATGCCTAAATGTTTTTATGGCCCCGCCGGTGCCATATAGTTTTACCCTTGTCCGTAATTCTGTCATTCCGTTATTCCGCAACAAACCATTATACAGAGTTTTTTTCTAAATGCCTTCAGATATTGGGCTGAATTTTGGTATGTGAATTAACCATGATGAGTTACAGATCAAGTTTAAGTTTTGTTCTGCTCTGCTTATTTTGGGCGAAATTACGAGCTTTGGACTTTGATAAATTTTAGAAAATCACAGTTATACCAACTTTTTTCTTAACTCTTTTAGATATTGGGATTATTTTTGGCATGTCAGTTAACCAAGATGAGTTCAGATCAAGTTTAAGATTTGTTCAGCTCGGCTAATTTTTCCGAAATTACAGTCTATGGACTTTGATAAATTGTTGAAATTATAGTCAGTCATACAGACTTTTAAACACCTCCATATTTTAAGACTACCATCATGTTTGTGTCCACATGTGTTATTGAAATTGCAGATTTTTCAACTTTTTGAGACGGGACCATTCGTGACGCTTTGACACATCTAGTTTTTTAAACTTTACAGCACGTTACAGTCTGTGCCAAACTGTTTGGGGGTCTGAAAAAGAAATTTAAACTTTTCATCTGTATACATTGTATATTCAACCTAAAAAACTTAGAAGTTCTGTTTATCTGAATGATTTTTTTGTCTGACATTTTGTCGGTCAGACAGTTTGGGATACACTGCAGAATAGTTAATTTTATTTGAGAAGTTCATAATATACATATATTTATAATTTTCACTGTTCTTCTTTCTGTTTGTTTATATTTTGTTTCCATTCACTCAAAAGTAAAAGTATAAATTAGTGAGCATCAGTTCTTATTACATCTAGTATTTGTCTGGCCATCTTGATTAAATTGAAATTTATATTTTTAGCTTGTTTCCAAATGAAAAGAAAGTGCAGCATTAGAATCACTGGTGTACATGTACATGTAAGTGCGGATGTCCTAAAAAAAGAACTGGTATCAAAGTAAGTTCATATGAAGCATTGCAGTTAATTTAAATAGTTTAATGTTATCTATTTAAAACTTCTCAAGTGTAATTGTAAATGTATACTGTTGTTTATTTTTCTGTCTTTCTGATGTCAAGTATATATGCATCAAGGAATCCTTACCTGTCTCCTCTGCTCCTGCTGCACAGGCATGAAATGTGAGAAGCTCAAATAGTTCAAGCATTTGCATCACAAACCTTATATTATGAAATGTATTTTTAACATGTTCAAAAGTTGTTCTCGTCTTGAATATACATAAAATATTTGCCACTGGACATTAAATTAAGCAAGACAAATCTATAAATTAATCTTTTTGCATTATTGGAAAGAGTTTTCAAACATATATCAGTTTGATAATTTTATTGTAACTGTTAAGTATCTTTTAAGAACTAGGATACAGATTTAAGGAGATGTGGTATGATTCTCAATGTGACAACTGTCAATTAAAAAAAAACATGATGAAGATAAAACATTTACTGGTCACTGTACAGCAATGAACAATAATCAAAATCCATACCATAAAGTAACCTTCCACTTGTATAAGGATGCAAAATGTGAACCATTGAAAAATAAAAAATACATACAGTATGGTAGACGGCACCTAACATAAGAACCATGTTAAAATCAGCCACAAAGGGGTTGACTAATTAACAATTACTTTAAAAAGAAATAGCAAAATAATAATAGATGCAAAAATATCTATCAATTCACCTTCAATGGATTCAATGTAACAACAAAACATTTTTCATTTTAAGCAGTCTAAGAAAGCATGACTTTGTGTAATGCAAAAATATTGAAGACACAAAAAGATGTAGGACCACAACAGCATAAGTATTAATAATTGCACAGATATACATGTTCTGTTTTTGTTGAGCTTTCAAAAGCAAAACAGTGGTCCTAGACCCTAGATTATGCTGATTCCTCGTTGTTGTCTGTATCCTCAAAATTTAGGTTCAGTCTGTGGTTACAGTTTTTTTTAACATCATTAACTTTGTCAATCATCCATTGGTCAATATTATTTTTTTTTCTTGGTTTGGTCTTTTATCGATACTTAAAGCAAAGTTGAACTACATTATATTTATGGAATGATTGTAAAGTGTTTATATTTGTCTTGCAGGTACAATGTACCATTCTTGACAGAGTTTTTAAAAACTTATACTATACTTTAAGATTAGCAATATCTTGGTGAAGTTCACGAATTTTGACCAATTAACTATTTTCAAAAGAGTTATGCCCCTTGAAAATATTAAATTTAAAATAGTGGAAAATTGCCTCATAAGTGGTCTCAACAGTACAATTTTTTTTATCAAACATAAAGTATACTATTAGTAACGCCCTTGAAGGTCTGTTGAGAAAAAGAACTTTTTTCCAAGCACACGTTTTATTTATAATTTTTTTCAAGTGCCGTTTTTAGTTATTGCCCCTTGATAGATAAAGTATATACAACTAAGTGGACATTAAAACTCTGTTCTTTTATTTTTACTTGCATGAACTGAACAGTAAAGAAAAAGAATCAAAGAACATTCATTTTAGATTAATACAATATTGAACTCAAAAGTCAATCTAGTTGTCTTTCTTAATCATATGATATAAGAAGATGTGGTATTAGTGCCAATGAGACAACTCTCCATCCAAATCACAATTTGTAAAGGTAAACCATTATAGGTCAAAGTACGGTCTTCAAAACAGAGCATTTGCTCACACCAAACAACAAGCCATAAAAGCAGCTGCATACACTTGCACTTGTAATAGCTAGCAGTGACCATTAACATCTGTGGTGATATAGCAATAGAAATTACACATACATCAGAGGTAAATAGAATATAGACAATAGAAATATAACATACATCAGAGGAAAATAGAATAAAGACAATAAAAAATGGTGTAAGTCACAGAGACAAACATTTGCAAATAAAATATAGACAATAGAAATGTGATCTGTCATAGAGACAAACATATGAAAATAGAATATAGACAATAGATTTAAGGTATGCCAAAGAGGCAAACATAGAAAATAGATTATAGACAATAAAAATGGACTATGTCAAAGAGACAAAAAATATGAAAACAGAATATAGACAATAGAAATGAGATATGTCAAAGAGACATACATATGAAAATATAATAGTGACAATAGAAATGGGACATGTAAAAGAGACATATGAAACTAGAATATAGACAATAGAAATGGGGTGTGTCAAAGAGACAAAAAATATGAAAATAGAATATAGACAATAGAAATGGGATATATGTCAAAGAGAAACATATGAAAATACAATATAGGCAATAGATATAATGTATGTCAAAGAGACAAAAACCTGAAAATAGATGATACAACAACTTAATAAAAAAAAACGATTCTACTTGAAATATATATTATGGAGCACTGTCTGTGATTATCATTTTTCTGCAGTTGTTTTTATTTGTTTGAACTTTTGATTTTGCCATGCGTTTTCTGTGGAGTTCAGTAGTTTTTACAACAACAACTCATCACATTGTACTATTAAAACTCAAAATGAGTTCCTGACAGAGAAACAAGAACTATCTTTAAAAAAAATATCCGACGTATTTAAATTTGAGTATATGTTTAACACTATCATTTCGATAACCTTCAGAAGCACAAAGATACCATTTAAATAACGTTTTCTCTGTTTGTGTTCAGTATTCTCGGTCCTCGTATCTTTCTGTTTACATTCACCAAAACCCTGCAGAAATCACACATGCGTAGGTGCGTTTTAAAAGTCATGTACGTTCGTACAACAAAGTTTACATTAAAAATTATATAATTGTCCCGAATAAACAGCTGTCATGGATGCAAAGAGCTATTGGTGAAACAATTATTTTAATAAAAATATAAATCTTTGTAAGATCTAGTCAAATATTTATAGTTTTTCACTTGCTTTCCATGACGATATAATTAACGAGACGTTTTTTGAAACACAACCAAATCACCCACCATGACAGCATTTTGTCCAATCACAGAAAGGATTTTCGAAGGGCACACACTGAAACTATACCGACTACGTCAGAAAAAAGATAAAGAAGAAAAACATCAAAAAATTACCCTTAAAAACAAATCTCAACAAAAATACATCTACATGAGAAAATAAATGCATTTAAAAAAACATAAAAAATGAACATATTTAGGACCAATATGAAAACATATGTTTGGGCCAAACATATGAAAACATATGTTTAGGTCTATGATTTTAAAAACATATGTTTTTCATATGTTTTCCATATGTTTTTCATATGTTCGAAAACATATGTTTTCATGTCAGGCCTAAACATATGTTTACATATGTTTTCAAACATATGAAAAACATATGTTAAACATATGAAAACATGCGTTGCAATTTTTCCTATGTACATAAGAAAAATTGCAACATATGTTTTCTGTTGCTTAGCTTCTTCTTCTTGAAGAACATGTACTTTCATTGAAAATGCTAAAAGAAATAATGTAAAATCAAATGAAGTGAAAATATCTGCCAAATTGCAGTAAATATTTTTATACATGTTATACTATGATAAAATTGGCTTATTTTTTATCTTTTTTGATGTTTTTCTTCTTTATCTTTTTTTCTCTGTCAGGAACTCAGTTTGAGTGTAAATACTACAATGTGAGAAGTTGTTGTTGTAAAAACTACCCAACTCCACAGAAAACACATGGCAAAATCAAAAGTTCAAACAAATAAAAACAACTGTATACATTAGCATTCCTTTATGCAGAAAAATAATAATCACAGGCAGTGCTCCATAATATATATCAAGTAGAACCGTTTTTTTTTATTAAGTTGTTGTATCATCTATTTTCATGTTTTTGTCTCTTTGACATACACCATTTCTATTGTCTATATTCTATTTTCATATGTTTGTCTCTTTGACATACCCCATTTCTATTGTCTATATTCTATTTTCATATGTCTCTTTGACATATCCCATTTCTATTGTCTATAATCTATTTTCTATGTTTGTCTCTTTGACATATCTCATTTCTATTGTCTATATTCTATTTTCATATGTTTGTCTCTATGACATATCACATTTCTATTGTCTATATTTTATTTGCAAATGTTTGTCTTTGTGACATACACCATTTCTATTGTCTATATTTTATTTGCAAATGTTTGTCTTTGTGACATACACCATTTCTATTGTCTATATTCTATTTCCCTCTGATGTATGTGTAATTTCAATTGCTATATCACCATACACAGATATTAATGGTCTACACTGCTAGCTATTACAGGTGCTAGTGTATGCAACTGCTTTTATGGCTTGCTGTTTGGTGTGATCAAATGCTCTGTTTTGAAGACAGTACTTTGACCTTTAATTGTTTACCTTTACAAATTGTGATTTAAATGGAGAGTTGTCTCATTGGCACTAATACCACATCTTCTTATATCATATGATTAAGAAAGACAACTAGATTGACTTTTGAGTTCAATATTGTATTAATCTAAAATGAATGTTCTTTGATTCTGTTTCTTTACTGTTCAGTTCCTGCAAGTAAAAATAAAAGAACAGAGTTTTAATGTCCACTGAGTTGCACATACTTTATCTATCAAGGGGCAATAACTAAAAACGGCACTTGAAAAAAATTATAAATAAGTGTGCTTGGAAAAAAAGTTCTTTTTCTCAACAGACCTTCAAGGGCATTACTAATAGTATACTATATGTTTGATAAAATAAAATTGTACTGTTGAGAGCACTTATGAGGCAATTTTCCACTATTTTAAATTTAATATTTTCAAGGGGCATAACTCTTTTGAAAATAGTCAATTGGTCAAAATTAGTGAACTTGACCAAGATATTGCTGATATTTAAGTATAGTATAAGTTTTAAAAAAATCTGTCAAGAATGGTACATTGTACCTGCAAGACAAATATAAACACTTTACAATCATTCCATAAACATAATGTAGTTCAACTTTGCTTTTAGCAATGTTTAGTATCGATAAAAGACCAAATCAAGAAGAAAAAAAAATATTGACCAATGAATGATTGACAAAGTTATTGATGTTAAAAAAAACTGTAACCACAGACTGAACCTAAATTTTGAAGACACCGACGACAGCGACGGATCCAGCATAATCTAGGGTCTAGGACCACTGTTTTGCTTTTGAAAGCTCAACAAAAACAGAACATGTATATCTATGGAATTATTAATACTTATGCTGTTGTGGTCCTACATCTTTTTGTGTCTTCAATATTTTTACATTACACAAAGTCACGCTTTCTTAGACTGCTTGAAATGAAAAATGTTTTGTTGTTACATTGAATCCATTGAAGGTGAACTGATAGATATTTTTGCATCTTTTATTATTTTGCTATTTCTTTTTTTTAAGTAATTGTTAATTAGTCAACCCCTTTGTGGCTGATTTTGACATGGTTCTAATGTTGGTTGCGTCTACCATACTGTATGTAGTTTTAATTTTTCAATGGTTCACATTTTGCATCCTTATACAAGTGGATGGTTGCTTAGTATGGTATGGATTTTGATTATTGTTCATTGCTGTACAGTGACCAGTAAATGTTTTATCTTCGTCATGGTTTTTTAATTGATAGTTGTCACATTGAGAATCATACCACACCTCCTTACATGTATATCTATATTCTAGTTCTTAAAAAATACTTTACAGTTACAATAAAATTATTAAATTGATATATGTTTGAAAACTCATTCCAAAAATGCAAAAAGACTAATTTATAGATTTGTCTTGCTTATTTTAATGTCCAGTGTCAAATATTTTATGTATATTCAAGACGAGAACAACTTTTGAACATGTTAAAAATACATTTCATAATATAAGGTCTGTGATGCAAATGCTTGAACTATTTGAGCTTCTCACATCTCATGCCTGTGCAGCAGAAGCAGAGGAGACAGGTAAGGATTCCTTGATCAAAAAGACAGAAAAATAAACAACAGTATACATTTACAATTACACTTGAAATTTTTTTAAATAGATAACATTAAATTATTTAAATTAACTGCAATGCTTCATATGAACTTACTTTGATACCAGTTCTTTTTGCAGGACATCCGCACTTACATGTACATGTACACCAGTGATTCTAATGCTGCACTTTCTTTTCATTTGGAAAAAAGCTAAAATTATAAATTTTAATTTAATCAAGAAGTCCAGACAAAAACTAGATGTAATAAGAACTGATGCTCACTAATTTATACTTTTACTTTTGAGTGAATGGAAACAATATATAAACCAACAACAGAAAGAAGAACAGTGTAACTTATAAATATATGTATATTATGAACTTCTCAAATAAAATGAACTATTCTGCAGTGTATCCCAAACTGTCTGATCGACAAAATGTCAGACAAAAAAATCATTCAGATAGACAGAACTTCTAAGTTTTTTTGGTTGAATATACAGTAGAAAAGTTCAAATTTCTTTTTCAGACCCTCAAACAGTTTGGCAAAGACTGTATAGTGCTGTCTAAAGTTTAAAAAACTAGATGTGTCAAAGCGACACGAATGGCCCCTGTCTCAAAAAGTTGAAAAATCTGCAATTTCAGTAACACATGTGGACACAAACATGATGGTAGTTTCAAAATCTGGAGGCGTATTGAAAAAAAGTCTGTATAACTATGATTTTCAACAATTTATCAAAGTCCATAGCCTGTTATTTCGGCAAAATTAGCCGAGCGGAACAAAACTTAAACTTGATCTGTAACTCATCTTGGTTAACTCACATGCCAAAAATCATCCTAATATCTGAAAGAGTTTAGAAAAAAAGTCGGTATAACTGTGATTTTCAACAATTTATCAAATTCCAAAGCCCAAAATTTCAGCAAAAATTAGCGGAGCGGAACGAAACTTAAACTTGATCTGTAACTCATCACGAGTAACTCGCATACCAAAAATCAGCCTGATAACTGAAAGCGTTTGGAAATAAAGTCTGTATTACTATGAATTTCAACAATTTATCAAAGTCCATAGCCTGTAATTTCAGCAAAATTTGCAGAGTAGAACAAAACTAAAACTTAATCTGTAACTCATCTTGGTTAACTCACATGCCAAAAATCATCCCAATATCTGAAAGAGTTTAGAAAAAAGCCTGTATAACTGTGATTTTCAAAAATTTATCAAAGTCCAAAGCCTGTAATTTCGGCAAAAATTAGAGACGCGGAATGAAACTTAAACTTGATCTGTAACTCATTATGATTAACTTACATACATGTACCAAAAATCAGCCCCAAATCTGAAAAAGTTTAGAAAAAAAGTCTGTATAACTGTGATTTTCAACAATTTATCAAAGTCCAAAGCCCGTAATTTTGCCCAAAATTAGCAGAGCAGAACAAAACTTAAACTTGATCTGTAACTCATCATGGTTAATTTACATACCAAAATTCAGCCCAATATCTAAAGGCATTTAGAAAAAAAACTCTGTATAATGTTTTGTTGCTTAATGACAGAATGACAGAATTACGGACAAGGGTAAAACTATATGGCACCGACAACTTCGTTGCGGGGCCATAAAAACATTTAGGCATTAACTCCTGTTTATTAAATCTTGATTTGCTGTTTCATTGGCAAAATTGTTAAAATACAACATTTAGAGGCAATATTTTTTTATTTTTTTTAGGCAATATTAGCTCATGAACATAACATGCTGTCATTTGTGTTAACCATCCATACTTCATGCATTTAATAAAAGAACAGTGTTTCAATGTACCTCGCCAATTGATGGATATATAAAATTTGCTGTCAAAAAGCAATAAGTACAAAAAATATGTATGTTCTTTTAACCTTTTTCATAAATTATAAATAATCTACAAGAAATGTAAATATGTGTGGTATGCAATTTTCCAAACAAAATATATATTTCCAAGAGGCATAACTCCTGTAAACATATTATATTGATCTTGTATTGCTTATCATTGTCAATGATTGTAAATAGCCTGTTAAGTTTCTCTCTATCTTCTTTAGTTTTTGCTTAAAACACAAAAGAGGATATAAAAAAATCATTTCAGGCCAATTACTCCTATAATGAGACACGGTCTACTTATCTTTGTAAAAATTTACTAAAAGATTGCAAAATTTATGAAAAATTGACTATAAAGGGCAACAACTCCTTAAGGGGTCAATTGAGAATCTTGGTCATGTTGACTTTTGTAGAACTTACTTTGCTGAACATTATTGCTATTAACAGTTTAATTTGTCTCTATCTATTATAATATTCAAGACAATAACCAATTTCCTTAAAATTACCAATTCAGGGGCAGCAACCCAACAACAGGTTGTCAGAGGCGTCACCTTGGTTGATGGGTGGGGTCATCAGATACATTTTTCAAACTTTGATACGTATACCCTAATGATGATTTAGGCCAAATAAGTTTTTTTTTTTGGCTCAGTAGATTCAGAGGAGAATTTTTGTAAAACTTAAAGGATATTGACAGACAAGTTTTGCTTGTTCTTTTAGCCTGAAAAGAACAAGAAATGAAGTGTTAATAGAGCTTCCAATGCTATTTTCTATAAAATTGACCCGTAGAAAAAATAATTTTTTCACTGCTTACATGAAATCAAAACTTGTAACATGTAGAGAGTCCGACAACAACAAAATATTCAAATAAAGTTATCCTTCTCATTACATACCTCTCTTCATAAAAATAATCCATTGCCTGCTGCTCTTTATATACATATAAAGTCATAAATCAATATGAAAATCTATGAATCCATTATATAATCTAGAAAGCAATGCTTCAAATAATTCCGTTCTGTTGCTTAGCTTCTTCTTCTTGAAGAACATGTACTTTCATTGAAAATGCTAAAAGAAATAATGTAAAATCAAATAAAGTGAAAATATCTGCCAAATTGCAGTAAATATTTTTATACATGTTATACTATGATAAAATTGGCTTATTTTTATCTTTTAAAACAAGACAAACAGATCTAGACTTGCCCTGAAAAAAAATTAACTACTAGTAGTATATAATGCCAACATTTTTCATCAGTCAACAGTACATGTTTAAGGGGATAACTTAAATGACTTATTGGTGAAAATAACATGCATTTTGATGTATGCCAGATAATTTCATGAGTTGTCTACTCTTTGTTTCTAAAATTTTCTTCTGTAGTAACAATATGTTAGTTATTTGTTGTTTTTGTTGGGCACTAGAGAATTTTTGAAACTATATGTATGCTGCTGCAGTAACTACATGTAAATACAGGGGGAGGACATTTTAGCCCATTGATAGGACATTTGAGCGTAAAAAATGGGACCTTTTAGCACCAAAGTAGAACCAATTTTAGCACCTGATTTTAACCCATTTTACTGAAAATTAAAATTGTCAAAGCCCAATTTAGCAAAATATTTTTAACCCATTATAGTATACTTAGTATAATAAATAAAAAAAACTTTAACAGACTCAAGACAGCACAATATACAACATATGATGTCCATTAAAATACAGCACATAATGTTTAAAAGATTTAATCAAATGCTAAAAGTTTGTTCTAGTCTGGCATTTAGATCCTAGAGAATGTATGTAATGAGCTCTGGATATACCCCCTGTACAATACTATTGATTTGCATTGAGAACTGTTCTTTCTCTTTTTCTTGTCTAGATTGTGATGCACATTCATCTATACTTTAACTTTTTGTACATGTTTTTGTTTGCAATTTTATAATAGTATCAAGAAAAACGTAAATAGCTGGGCGACAACTATAACATTGCTCATTATAATGGTCATAGAATGACACTGGACCATTATTTGTTCCCTTTGTATTATACTGAACTTCTGTCCAAAGCTTTAATAGTGAGTATTTTTCAACCAGGTACGTTTTCCCTAAAATGGGCTATCGAAAATACAGGTGAACGGATTAATCCGGCGCTAAAATGGGCTCTAATGTTGGCGCTCAAATGTCCCCTAATAGTTCATTTTTTTTTCTAAAATGTCCTGTACCCGTAAATACATAGCCTTTATAAATAAATTTCAAATTAAATGAATACATTTTTAATCAACTAACAAATTTCTTTAATCAATAAGACAAGGTTTTAAGTGATTATAATTAACTGTTATAACCAGGCGGACCTGTTTTTGTATTGTTATGAGTTACAATTTATGACAAAAATAAGCAAAGACCCATCGAAACAACATCTGATAAACACATTTAATAATACCTTTAGATATTTGGATGATATTTTGGCTCTCAATAATGACGACTTCAGTATGTATATTAATGAAATTTATCCTGTTGAACTTACTTTAAATAAAGCTAATACTAACAATGACCACTGCCCTTTTCTCGATCTTGATATCTATATTACTAATGGAAAGCTGAATACTAAAATTTATGATAAAAGGGATGATTTTTCATTTCCTATCGTTAATTATCCGTTTTTAGATGGTGACGTTCCCTTGTCACCATCTTATGGTGTTTATATATCTCAACTTTTACGATTCGCTCGTGTATGTAACAGTGTTTTAGATTTTAACGAGAGAAATTTATGTATTACTGAAAAATTATTACACCAGGGTTTTCGATATCACAAACTAGTCAAAACATTTACTAAATTTTATCATCGGTATAAAGACATCATTCGTAAATATAGCTGAACATGCAGACTTCTAATACGTTCAGGTATTTCACATCCAATTTTTTATGGAAATATTCTTTATAAAGCACAAAGGTGTCAGTATTCACCTCGAAACTTACAAAACCTTTGAATAGACTTATTAAGAAGGGATATAATTACGATACTGTTGTCAAGTCATTAAAGATTGCATATTTTGGCGTTAGTATTGAGTCACTGATAAGGTCTTTGCATCGGAACTAAACACATTTATTCTAAAAACAGTTGTTGGCATGACACGGGTTATGTTCTTCTCATATATGTTATGATGGTATGATACTAAACCCCTAACGGGAAGGATTGTGCCTGATGTTCATATGATGAAATTATAATCTTTCAGTCAGTTTAATTGAAGTCTGGAGCTGGCATGTCAGTTAACTGCTAGTAGTCTGTTGTTATTTATGTATTATTGTCATTTTGTTTATTTTCTTTGGTTACATTTTCTGACATCAGACTCGGACTTCTCTTGAACTGAATTTTAATGTGCGTATTGTTAAGCGTTTACTTTTCTACATTTGTTAGAGGTATAGGGGGAGGGTTGAGATCTCACAAACATGTTTAACCCCGCCGCATTTTTGCGCCTGTCCCAAGTCAGGAGCCTCTGGCCTTTGTTAGTCTTGTATTATTTTAATTTTAGTTTCTTGTGTACAATTTGGAAATTAGTATGGCGTTCATTATCACTGGACTAGTATATATGTCATAGAGGCATTTTGAGTAATTTTTACCTTCAGCATTTTGTGTAGATTTGGACTAGTTCTTATTATTTGTGGTGTCATAAATTTAGAGAAATCATCACGTGACAAGTTCAAGTTGAGTTAATTATGTGTTATGTAATTAATTGAACATTCTCATTAGCATCAGTATTATTAGTTGACCTAATTGTAATTATGAATTTGTACTAATTAGAGTGAATTCGTTTACTCAAAACTTGTCATGATAAAATAGTATATATGTTGTTAATTCAATAAGAAAGAACAGAGTAGGATAGTAACATCAATAGAATTGTATTATTACAGTAGGAGTCATATTGTGTAGACATTTACCATTGTATGTGATTTTGGTTTGGAATTAAATTAGAAAATCTTACTGTGAGTTTGGTATTAGTTCAGTGCCAGAGTTAAGTTCACGTCTTCAGCATCTCTAGCTTTCCTCAACGTTTCTCTAATGATTTTACGTATAAAATTATGACCCCGTAACAAGGAAGCAAGCAGCCTCTTTGTTACATATTTTTGTTTAGGGGCCAGCTGAAGGACGCCTCCGGGTGAGGGAATTTCTCGCTACATTGAAGACTTGTCGGTGACCCTCTGCTGTTGTTTTTTATTTGGTCGGGTTGTTGTCTCTTTGACACATTCCCCATTTCCATTCTCAATTTTATTAGTTATAATCATGGTTATTACAGACATCAAATGTATTACATGTATTATATGAGAGAGATTGGTAATTACTTTGAAGCTCGCTTTAAATTAAGAACCTCATTGCATGCTCTGATCATCATGATCATTATGTCTTACAATAAATTAAAATACATTGTGATTAAGCATGATAAATTGTACATGTATATGTCGGAGCAAAAGCTTTGAAGTTATGCAGACGCTGTTATAACACCTTTTAGTTAATACATGCATATTGTTTACGGGGGAATAAATTTTATCCTTGTTCATCTTTCAGTACGTACATGTACATGTATATCCCGAAATTAGATTCATTCTCTGACTTAAGTTTGCCTCTACCAACAGTCTTCACGATGAACTGTTTAATCTACAGGCCCAGAGCTCAATTTTTTAAAATTTTTAGTTAAATTATGTTGGCCTGTAGATATGATTTTTAAAGCCACTCAGCATGAAGACTGTACCAAATGTTTTGAAACTTTTACACAATGCTTATAACCACATAATTCAAATCAAGTTCGCTTTTACCTTTCTTCACTTATGCCCCTTTAGTTTAGTAACATAAACATTGCTGATTTTTTCTTATTCTGTTCTCTAATTTAAGTTTGCCTCAACCAAATGTTATGAAACTCATACACAATGCTTATTTTCATATTTATAAATACAGATTGAGTTCATATTGGGTGGCTTTACTTTCTTGAATTATATATATACCCTTTACAAATACAAAATGGCTGATTTGTTTTTGTTTCCGTTTACTTATTTTGGTTAACGTTTGCCTTGACCAAATGCAATGAAAATTGAACACAATGCTTTAATATACATTTGTAACCACATAAAATGTACTCTTTGTAACACAGATAAAGTTTTGAATTCTATAGGAATTACTTATACCTTTCTAGAGTTATGCCCCTTTACAAATGAATAAATTGTTGAATTTTTTGTTTCCACTCTCTTACAAATGTACATGAATGACTTACAAGTTTGCCTCAACCAAATGTTATGAAACTAATAAAAAGTTCTTATTAAAAATGTACCACAAAACTCAAATCAGGAATACATTTTTGTAGTACATGTACATGTATTACTTTAAGTTAAAGTTCAACTGTTTAAAGTGTTCTTGATTAATTCATTTATGTTCCACTATAAAGATCTATGCAAGCAGGGCATCCTCTGAGTCCCATCCATACATTCCCCATTTATTTCTGTAATAACATATGTGTTCTATGCCATGTATGCATGATTGGTAAACTATGAACTGTTTTATCTTTCTAAAGTTTATTATTTACTGTAGTGTATGTAGTCTGTAACATTATATTTTTAAACTATAGAAAATAATAATATACAAAAAATATATCAATAGAACTATTAACATTTTAACAAAAAAAAATTAGTTTGACTCCATCACATCCTGTATAATGTGTATGTGCCTGTCCGAAATAGCTGTTATTCAGCGGTTCATGTTGTAGGTCGTTGCTGTATATTTTATTTGTTTATATATATATGTTCCTTGTTTTGTTTATAAATCATTATCAGTCTGTTTGTTCCTTCATTTGAATTATTTCACATTTGTAATTTTCATTTTGCGTCTTTTTAAGCTGATTTTGCAGTATGCGCTTTGCTCATCGATGAAGTCAACTTGTACGATAGTCCAAATTATTATGACGTCTAGAAAGCCTTCTTGAAAGCTATTTCCAATTTTTGCTTTGACGTCTTTCTGCGACTTATGGCGTAAATAGAATAAAATTTAACAGCTTTCAAGACTTCATAATTATTTGGACTACATTAACTTTGTACTTGTACGATAACTTATGTACCTGATTTTTACAGTACTTGTTTTGTATTAAAGATTTTTGGTTACAAATGTACACTGTTACATTTTCAGCATTTTGAAAGTTTGTCTATTTCAAAGCTCTTAAAATTAAGATTTTCAAACATGAAATATTGTGATCATTGTTGCCTTGGTATTTTTTCTGTGCCAAAATTTTAAGTACAAATCAAGTACTGCAAAATACATACCTAAATATTAAAATAATTTTTTAATTAATTAATAATAATTTAAGTAAAGAAATAGTACTTACAACATGTACATGTAATATTAAAAGTAAATTTCCAGTACTACTGATTTTAAGTACAGAAATGTAATATACTGTAATATACAACATGTACAAGGTAATAGGATGTGATGCTTGAATAGGTAACTTTTTCAAGCTTGAAAATATGGGAACAGGTGGGGAAAACTATCAGATATATATGATAAGGTAGATAAAGTTCCAATTACTTGTACATGAAAAGCCCTGTCAATTTTAGGAGCTGTATGTAAACAGAATCTTAGCCTTAAATGTTCCACTTTTCCAACACACACACCAAGAAACCCCACCGATATAGGAAAAGTTTACCTACAATTTTACCTATGCAATATAGGAAAAGATATACATTTTAAAGATCTAAATTAAATGAAAAGGGTTAGATAACAGAACCCAAGTGAAAACCAGGCCCCCTATCCATTACATGTAAAAGAGGGACGAAAGACACCAAAGGGACAGTCAAACTCGTAAATCTAAAACAAACTGACAACGCCATGGCTAAAAATGAAAAAGACAAACAGAAAAACAATAGTACACATGACACAACATAGAAAACTAAAGAATAAACAACACGAACCCCACCAAAAACTAGGGGTGATCTCAGGTGCTCCGGAAGGGTAAGCAGATCCTGCTCCACATGCGGCACCCGTCGTGTTGCTTATGTGATTACAAAATTTAATCCGGTAAATAGTCTAATTCGGTAGGTCAAATTCATGAAAGGGAAGGGGATTGTAGTTACGACGTAAGGAACATATCCGATATCATTTGTGAAACGGTTATTCCATAACGGTCAACCAACTCGTGATGGCGTCCGTAAAATTTACGAAGGGATGATTTCAACTTCACCATTTGGAACTCTTGGTTTAATAGCTTCCTTGTGAGCAGTAACCCTCTATCAAGAAAATCATGATAGGAAATGCAAGCACGGGAATATCGTATCAATTGGGAGATATATACCCCGTATGCAGGTGCTGCTGGAATGTTGCTACTTAGAAATGGAAAGTTCACAATTGGAAAGCTGAAATCATCTCTTTTGTCGTAAAGTTTTGTCTTCAACCGACCCTCATTGTCAATTTCTAGATGTAAGTCAAGATATGAAGCCGACTTAACTGTATCTGTAGTATCCTTTATCTCCAATTCGATGGGATAGATGCGATCCACATAGTCACCAAATTTTGAATTGTTTAGTGAAAGAACGTCATCTATATAGCGGAAAGTAGAGTTAAAGGATATTGCTAACTTCTTATCTTTCTTCCTAAGAAGTGCCTGCATGAAGTCAGCCTCATAATAATAAAGAAACAAGTCAGCAAGTAGAGGGGCACAGTTTGTTCCCATTGGGATGCCGACAGTCTGTTGAAAAACACGTCCTCCGAACGTAACAAATATGTTGTCAATCAAGAAATCAAGCATCTTGATAATATCGGTTTCAGAGAATTTTTTGTTTGAATCAGAATGGTTCTTTACAAAGTATGATTTATCCCTCCCTAAGACAAGATACTTGTATCTACGTTGGCCATTCTTTTTTATGAAGCAAAGTAATACCAACTCTTTTAATTTGTCTTTTAGTTTGGAATGTGGAATACTTGTGTAAAGAGTAGAAAAGTCAAATGTTTTAATACTGTTACAAGATGAAAGAGAGTTAGATTGTATGTACTCTAAAAGATCTTAAGTATTGAAGCCCCCCCCCCCCCCCGAGTCCACCCAGAGATCTACAAAATGTACACTTGTATGAAAATTTGTCTGCCATTAGGCAATATGCAGATGCGGATTTAGACATGATAGAGGGGGCCTCCTTTACTGGGAAAAAATTGGTTAATTATATAGGGAATCACTGAAGCTTGACCGGAAGGGGCCACCACTTATGAAAATTTATGGATCTGCCACTATACACCTTATCGCTAATCCCGGCTGACCCGACCGCTTGAACTTTTGACGCATACAACAATCACTTTTCCATTGTGGCGTCAGATATTTTGTTTTATGACGTCAAAATTTTACGGGAACGAGTGTGATTTTCAGTAATGGCGGACAAATAGCGATAAGGTGTATTTAATAGGTGAAATCGCACAGGTGATGTTTGTTCAGATTATTCAGAGCACATCTAGGGTTTTATTCTAATGAAAATTTCAGCTACATGTAAATACCAAAAGTGTAAATACGTTTATTGTCAGATCCCCCTTTTTTCAAAGTTTAACTTTATATCTCTAAAGGGTTTACAAATATGGTTATTTGGGATGTATTTGTGGCTTAATCTTGTAATATCCTCATTATAAAAAATGAAATGGATTACTAAATGCAGTTATATTTATAAATTAAAATATCGTTCTTGGGTTTGCAAATTACAACAGTCAAATAGTTTTTCGTAAAAAATAAAGCACACGCATCTTCCTGCTTTTGTCCAATAATAATAAAACAAATTGGCATTATCATATTTACCTGTCGTTGCCCTGTTTTTAATGTACGTAATCCATGAAAACAAAAAACTGTGACAGTCGACGTTTCGCTGCGCAGTGCGTTGACCTGTTGACTTTCAGTGTTTTACTCTATGAAGACTTTCATTTCTATGTTTCGTACCCAGGTTTCGTCTAGTTAATCGACAAGTCACCCATTTCAATTAATCTGTTTATAAACATGTAGACGTAGAAGTAGAAGTAGAATCTATGTCTGTCCATTCTTAAAACTTAAGGTAAAAATACACAGCTGCAGACGGTCGCGTGAGCGTCCATGGATTTGCGTCATAGTGTACAAAACGTAAACGGTGAAAAGATTTCCGGGTTTTCCGAGTTTTCGAACTCGACGTGCCAAGTACGTAAAATGAGGGTCCGGAATCAAAATTAGGGATTTAAGAATAGAGAATAATGATAAAAAAATGCAGAATAAAAAAAATAAAAAAAATAAAGAACAGATAGTATGAAAACCAGAAATATAGAATATAGAATAAAGAGAATGGGGTTATTAAAAAAAAATAACTTCATAGAACAAACTTTAAAATAAAGAATATTTATTCATATTATTATTCATTAATCATAACTTATTCACTTATTTTGCATTCTGATCAATTCAGAATAAAAAAAAAACTCTTCTGTGGGGGTGACACGCTTTTATACTAAATTTGACATTTTCTCCAAACATTTTTTTAATGTCTTTTAAAACATATGAAAACATATGAAAATCATATGTTTTTCATATGTTTACAAACATATGTTTACATATGTCATTAAACATATGAAAACATATGTTTGCTTACATATGTTTTCATATGTTTCTAAACATATGTAAACATATGATTGTAAACATATGTTTATCATATGTTTGTCCTAAACATATGAAAAACATATGATTTTCATATGTTTTGAAAACATATGAAAAACATATGTTGCAATTTTTCCTGTGTATTATATGTTGATATTACAGAGAGGAAAGACACCATTAATGTGGGCGGCTGAGATAGGACACCTGGAGACGGTGGTGTACCTTGTCAGTCAGGGCAGTCAGTTAGAGGCCACAGACATGGTAATGATAGATACAATCACCTTACTCTGACCAAACACAACTTTATACAGAATCTACACAAAATCATGTTGTTAATCAGAAAGGTTTAATGGACAACAAATATGTGTTAGAATTATATAAAGTAACACAGAACTGAATCAGATAGTAAAGGTTTTATTTTGTTTCTTGACGAAAAATTATTTTATAAACATTTGATTTTAATGAGAAGTTGATGAGAACAAGTTGTGTTAACATCTTTAGTCAGATAATGTTAATTCTACAGATCTAATGTAAAATATCCTTTAAAAATAACAAATATTTGACAGAATTATATAAAGTGGGGTCTTATTTTTCTTGTCTCTTCGTACTGAATCAGAAAATATAACTTGTTTTTATGTTCCTTGGAAAAAAAGTTTTTTTTTTTAGTTTTGATCATTCTACTAAATCAACATAAAATCATGTTGTTAATCATATTAATCAGAAATGATAAATAAACAACATATATTTAAACTTTGAATTGTTAGACTTATATTAAGTGGGGTTTGCTATTACTTTTTCCTGTTTTGTATAGAACTGAATTAGAAAATATCTTTTAACAATACTTGACAGAATTATATAAAGTGGGGTCTCATTTTTTATGTCTTGTCGAGCTCAGTCAGAAAATATAACTTGTTTTTATGTTTCTTGAGAAAAAAAAAATTTCAACATTGATCTTTATACAGAATCAGCATAAAATCATGTTGTTAATCAGACATGTAAGATGTGCAACAAATACTTGTTAGAATTATATAAACTGAGGTTTACTATTATTTAGCTTGTTCCAATTATATACCGTACTAATACTAATTTTTGCTGAACTGAATAATGAAATATATATTTAGTTTATAATCTTAATCTACCATTTTTCTGTTTATACACACGTATAATTGTTTATTTTCTTACTCGATGTGATATTTCTTACATTTTGATAAATGTTTGACTCCTCTCTTGCTTTATTATCACACACCATTAACATGTTTATATTTATATTGTCATAGGATGGACGAACAGCTTTACATTATGCTGCTATGGAAGGACATATTGATGTAACAGAATGTTTAATAGATCAAGGTTGCAGTCCTTGGGTGAAATCAAAACAGGTAACATTCAGTTTTATTCTTATTAGACAGACACTTTATTCTCTAAAGAATAAATACAAGTCAACAGAGAAAGTATAATGTTTATACTGCAATCAGCTATTTTACTATACAGATAAAGCTATACGTATAAACGTAAGCTTTATACGTCAATGACCTCAACTAACCTATAAGCCCCGCCTAACTACCATATTTCATCAACAACGTCACGTCACAGCCATAGCAACGTGGTGTAACAATGGTCAAACTTTTATGAATTTAAACTTGTTATGTTTTCAAATTGGTAATTTATATTCCATGTTTATCAAATGTTATTAATAAGTTCATTTTCCCTTTCTAATTCCTTAAAATGTCAATGTCTTACCGCCTGGACTACGCTCATAGGGAATAACCCCAAAATGGTACACCCAAGAGGGAAATTCCAAACACTTAATTTTTTAACAATATTTGTTAAAACCTCGCATTTTTCCGTTTCTAAGCCTCATACAAATAAATTTCATATTTCAAGACACTTTACGTATATTGTCTAAATATACAAATACAATAGTTGAGTGTAAACAGATGCAGTACAATAATGTAAAATGTAGTCCAACTTTATGATGAAATACCTGTATAATAAACTAAATATGAAGAAATCAGTCTGGTGCTTTACGTTCACATGGATGGACTATCTGTATTAACACAAAAATGTATACATTTTGAATTCATATATACAACGAAAAATTTAACATAAGTAAAAAAAAACTGATAATCCACAATTTAAACAATATCAACACAAAGATAACTAATACAGTATTTATGAATTTACTGTTTACAAATTTTTGAATTTTTTGAAAAACTAAGGCTTTACTACCTCAGGCATATATTGCCATAGCTGTATTTGGCAAAACTTTTAGGAATTTTGGTCCTCAATACTCTTCAACTTCGTAATTTATTTGGCTTTTTTTCTAAACTTTTTTGGATTCGAGCGTCACTGATGAGTCTTTTGTAGACGAAACGTGCATCTGGCGTATATACTAAATTTAGTCCTGGTATCTATTATGATTTTTTTTCAACTGAATGATAACCCTTTATACACTACCAACACAACTACCATCTCACCATACACCACCAACACAACTAAGACCAATTATACACTACCAACACAACTACCATCTCATCATACACCACCAACATAACTAAGACCATATATACACTACCAACACAACTACCATCTCATCATAAACCACCAACACAACTAAGACCAATTATACACTACTGACACAACTACCATCTCATCACACACCACCAACACAACTAAGATCAATTATACACTACTCACACAACTACCATCTCATCATACACCACCAACACAACTAAGCCAAATTATACACTACTGACACAACTACCATCTCATCATACACCACCAACACAACTAAGACCAATTATACACTACCAACACAACTAAGACCAATTATACACTACCAACACAATTACCATCTCATCATACACCACCAACACAACTAAGACCAATTATACACTACTGACACAACTACTATCTCATCATAAACCACCACCACAACTAAGACCAATTATACACTACTGACACAATGACCATCTCATCATACATCACCAACACAACTAAGACCAATTATACACTACCAACACAACGACCATCTCATCATAAACCACCACCACAACTAAGACCAATTATACACGACAGACACAACTATCATAGCATCATACACCACCAATACAACTAAGACCAATTATACACTACTGACACAACTACCATCTCATCATACAGTACCAACACAACTAAGACCAATTATACACTACCAACACAACTACCATCTCATCATACACCACCAACACAACTAACACTTATTATACACTACCAACACAACTAACATCTCATCATACACCACCAACACAACTACCATCTCATCATACACCACCAACACAACTACCATCTCATTATACACCACAAACACAACTACCATCTCATCATACACCACCAACACAACTACCATGTCATCATACACCACCAACACAACTACCATCTCATTATACTCCACCAACACAACTAAGACCAATTATATACTACCAACACAACTACCATCTCATCATACACCACCAACAACTAAGACCAATTATACACCACCAACGCAACTACCATCTCATCATACACCACCAACACAACTAAGACCAATTATACACTACTGACACAACTACCATCTCATCATACACCACCAACACAACTAAGACCAATTATACACTACCAACGCAGCTACCATCTCATCATACATCACCAACACAACTACCATCTCATCATACACCACCAACACAACTAAGACCAATTATACACTACTGACACAACTACCATCTCATCATACACCACCAACACAACTAAGACCAATTATACACTACTGACACAACTACCATCTCATCATACACCACCAACACAACTAAGACCAATTATACACCACCAACACAACTAAGACCAATTATACACTACTGACACAACTACCATCTCATCATACATCACCAACACAACTAAGACCAATTATACACTACCAACACAACGACCATCTCATCATAAACCACCACCACAACTAAGACCAATTATACACTACTGACACAACTACCATCTCATCATACATCACCAATACAACTAAGACTAATTATACACTACTGACATAACTACCATCTCATCATACACCACCAACACAACTAAGACCAATTATACACTACTGATATAACTACCATCTCATCATACACCACCAACACAACTAAGACCAATTATACACTACTGATATAACTACCATCTAATCATACACCACCAACACAACTACCATCTCATCATACACCACCAACACAACTAAGACTAATTATACACTACCAACACAACTACCATCTTATCATACACCACCAGCACAACTAAGACCAATTATATACTACCAACACAACTACCATCTCATCATACACCACCAACACAACTACCATCTCATCATACTCCACCAACACAACTAAGTCTAATTATACACTACCAACACAACTACCATCTCATCATACACCACCAACACAACTAAGACTAATTATACACTACCAACACAACTACCATCTCACCATACACCACCAACACAACTAAGTCCAATTATACACCACCAACACAACTAAGACCAATTATATAATACCAACACAACTGACATCTCATTATACACCACCAACACAACTACCATCTCATCATACCCCACCAACACAACTTAGAACAATTAAACACCACCAACACAACTACCATCTCATTATACTACACCTACACAACTAAGACCAATTATACACCACCAACACAACTACCATTTCATCATACAGCACCAACACAACTACCATCTCATCATACACCACAAACATAACTAAGACCAATTATACACTACTGACACAACTACCATCTCATCATACATCACCAACACAACTAAGACCAATTATACACTACCAACACAACAACCATCTCATCATAAACCACCACCACAACTAAGACCAATTATACACTACTGACACAACTACCATCTCATCATACATCACCAACACAACTAAGACCAATAATACACTACTGACACAACTACTATCTCATCATAAACCACCACCACAACTAAGACCAATTATACACTTCTGACACAACTGCCATCTCATCATACATCACCAACACAACTAAGACCAATTATACACTACCAACACAACGACCATCTCATCATAAACCACCACCACAACTAAGACCAATTATACACTACTGACACAACTACCATCTCATCATACATCACCAACACAACTAAGACCAATTATACACTACCAACACAACTACCATCTCATCATAAACCACCACCACAAATAAGACCAATTATACACGACAGACACAACTATCATAGCATCATTCACCACCAACACAACTAAGACCAATTATACACTACCAACACAACGACAATCTCATCATACATCACCAACACAACTAAGACCAATTATACACTACCAACACAACGACCATCTCATCATAAACCACCACCACAACTAAGACCAATTATACACTACTGACACAACTACCATCTCATCATACATCACCAATACAACTAAGACTAATTATACACTACTGACATAACTACCATCTCATCATACACCACCAACACAACTAAGACCAATTATACACTACTGATATAACTACCATCTCATCATACACCACCAACACAACTAAGACCAATTATACACTACTGATATAACTACCATCTCATCATACACCACCAACACAACTACCATCTCATCATACGCCACCAACACAACTAAGACTAATTATACACTACCAACACAACTACCATCTTATCATACACCACCAGCACAACTAAGACCAATTATATATTACCAACACAACTACCATCTCATCATACACCACCAACACAACTACCATCTCATCATACTCCACCAACACAACTAAGTCTAATTATACACTACCAACACAAATAACAATCTCATCATACACCACCAACACAACTAAGACTAATTATACACTACCAACACAACTACCATCTCATCATACACCACCAACACAACTAAGTCCAATTATACACCACCAACACAACTAAGACCAATTATATAATACCAACACAACTGACATCTCATTATACACCACCAACACAACTACCATCTCATCATACCCCACCAACACAACTTAGAACAATTAAACACCACCAACACAACTACCATCTCATTATACTACACCTACACAACTAAGACCAATTATACACCACCAACACAACTACCATTTCATCATACAGCACCAACACAACTACCATCTCATCATACACCACAAACATAACTAAGACCAATTATACACTACTGACACAACTACCATCTCATCATACATCACCAACACAACTAAGACCAATTATACACTACCAACACAACGACCATCTCATCATAAACCACCAACACAACTAAGACCAATTATACACTACTGACACAACTACCATCTCATCATACATCACCAACACAACTAAGACCAATTATACACTACTGACACAACTACTATCTCATCATAAACCACCACCACAACTAAGACCAATTATACACTACTGACACAACTACCATCTCATCATACATCACCAACACAACTAAGACCAATTATACACTACCAACACAACTACCATCTCATCATAAACCACCACCACAAATAAGACCAATTATACACGACAGACACAACTATCATAGCATCATTCACCACCAACACAACTAAGACCAATTATACACTACCAACACAACGACAATCTCATCATACATCACCAACACAACTAAGACCAATTATACATTACTGACACAACTATCATCTCACCATAAACCACCAACACAACTAAGACCAATTATACACTACAGACACAACTATCATAGCATCATACACCACCAATACAACTAAAACCAATTATACACTACTGACACAACTACCATCTCATCATACACTATCAACACAACTAAGACCAATTATACACTACCAACACAACTACCATCTCATCATACACCACCAACACAACTAACACTTATTATACACTACAAACACAACTACCATCTCATCATACACCACCAACACAACTACCATGTCATCATACACCACCAACACAACTACCATCTCATCATACTCCACCAACACAACTAAGACCAATTATATACTACCAACACAACTACCATCTCATCATACACCACCAACAACTAAGACCAATTATACACCACCAACGCAACTACCATCTCATCATACACCACCAACACAACTAAGACCAATTATACACTACTGACACAACTACCATCTCATCATACACCACCAACACAACTAAGACCAATTATACACTACCAACGCAGCTACCATCTCATCATACATCACCAACACAACTACCATCTCATCATACACCACCAACACAACTAAGACCAATTATACACTACTGACACAACTACCATCTCATCATACACCAACAATAGAACTAAGACTAATTATACACTACTGACATAACTACCATCTCATCATACACCACCAACACAACTAAGACCAATTATACACTACCAACACAACTAACATCTCATCATACACCACCAATACAACTAAGACTAATTATACACTACTGACATAACTACCATCTCATCATACACCACCAACACAACTAAGACCAATTATACACTACTGATATAACTACCATCTCATCATAAACCACCAACACAACTAAGACCAATTATACACTACTGATATAACTACCATCTCATCATACACCACCAACACAACTAAGACTAATTATACACTACCAACACAACTACCATCTTATCATACACCACCAGCACAACTAAGACCAATTATACACTACCAACACAACTACCATCTCATCATACACCACCAACACAACTAAGACTAATTATACACTACCAACACAACTACCATCTCATCATACACCACCAACACAACTACCATCTCATCATACTCCACCAACACAACTAAGTCTAATTATACACTACCAACACAACTACCATCTCATCATACACCACCAACACAACTAAGACTAATTATACACTACCAACACAACTACCATCTCATCATACACCACCAACACAACTAAGTCCAATTATACACCACCAACACAACTAAGACCAATAATATAATACCAACACAACTGACATCTCATTATACACCACCAACACAACTACCATCTCATCATACCCCACCAACACAACTTAGAACAATTAAACACCACCAACACAACTACCATCTCATTATACTACACCTACACAACTAAGACCAATTATACACCACCAACACAACTACCATCTCATCATACACCACAAACATAACTTAGTTCAATTATACACTACCAACACAACTACCATCTCATCATACACCACCAACACAACTAAGACCAATTATACACCACCAACACAACTAAGACCAATTATACACCACCAACACAACTAAGACCAATTATATACTACCAACACAACTACCATCTCATCATACACCACCAACACAACTACCATCTCATCATACTCCACCAACACAACTAAGTCTAATTATACACTACCAACACAACTACCATCTCATCATACACCACCAACACAACTAAGACTAATTATACACTACCAACACAACTACCATCTCATCATACACCACCAACACAACTAAGTCCAATTATACACCACCAACACAACTAAGACCAATTATATAATACCAACACAACTGACATCTCATTATACACCACCAACACAACTACCATCTCATCATACTCCACCAACACAACTTAGAACAATTAAACACCACCAACACAACTACCATCTCATTATACTACACCTACACAACTAAGACCAATTATACACCACCAACACAACTACCATCTCATCATACACCACAAACATAACTTAGTCCAATTATACACTACCAACACAACTACCATCTCATCATACACCACCAACACAACTAAGACCAATTATACACCACCAACACAACTAAGACCAATTATACACCACCAACACAACTAAGACCAATTATATACTACCAACACAACTACCATCTCATTATACACAACCAATACAACTACCATCTCATCATACACCACCAACACAACTACCATCTCATCATACACCACCAACACAACTAAGACCAATTATACACCACCAACACAACTACCATCTCATCATACACCACCAACATAACTTAGTCCAATTATACACTACCAACACAACTACCATCTCATCATACACCATCAACACAACTAAGACCAATTATACATCACCAACACAACTAAGACCAATTATACATTACCAACACAACTAAGACCAATTATATACTACCAACACAACTACCATCTCATTATACACCACCAATTCAACTACCATCTCATCATACACCACCAACATAACTACCATCTCATCATACACCACCAACACAACTAAGACCAATAATACAATACTGACACAACTACCATCTCATCATACACCACAAACACAACTAAGACCAATTATACAATACTGACACAACTACCATCTCATCATACACCACCTACATAACTAAGACCAATTATACACTACCAACACAACTACCATCTTATCATACACCACCAGCACAACTACCATCTCATCATACACCAACAACACAACTAAGACCAATTACACTACTGACACAACTTCCATCTCATCATACACCACCAACATAACTAAGACCAATTATACACTACCAACACAACTACCATCTGATCATACACCACCAACACAACTACCATCTCATCATACATCACCAACACAACTTAGACCAATTATACACCACCAACACAATTACCATCTCATCATACACCACCAACACAACTAAAACCAATTATACACTACCAACACAACTACCATCTCATCATACACCACCAACACAACTAAGACCAATTATACAATACTGACACAACTACCATCTCATCATCAACCACAAACACAACTAAGACCAATTATACAATACTGACACAACTACCATCTCATCATACACCACAAACACAACTAAGACCAATTATACACTACCAACACAACTACCATCTCATCATACACCACAAACACAACTCAGACCAATTATACAATACTGACACAACTACCATCTCATCATAAACCACAAACACAACTAAGACCAATTATACACTACCAACACAACTACCATCTCATCATACACCACAAACACAACTCAGACCAATTATACAATACTGACACAACTACCATCTCATCATACACCACAAACACAACTAAGACCAATTATACACTACCAACACATCTACCATCTCATCATACACCACAAACACAACTAAGACCAATTATACACTACCAACACAACTACCATCTCATCATACACCACAAACACAACTAAGACCAATTGTACAATACTGACACAACTACAATCTCATCATATACCACAAACACAACTAAGACCAATTATACAATACTGACACAACTACCATCTCATCATACATCATCAACACAACTAAGACCAATTATACAATACTGACACAACGACCATCTCATCATAAACCACAAACACAACTAAGACCAATTATACAATACTGACACAACTACCATCTCATCATAAACCACAAACACAACTAAGACCAATTATACAATACTGACACAACTACCATCTCATTATACACCACAAACACAACTAAGACCAATTATACACTACCAACACAACTACCATCTCATCATACACCACCAACACAACTCAGACCAATTATACAATACTGACACAACTACCATCTCATCATAAACCACAAACACAACTAAGACCAATTATACAATACTGACACAACTACCATCTCATCATACACCACAAACACAACTAAGACCAATTATACACTACCAACACAACTACCATCTCATCATACACCACAAACACAACTCAGACCAATTATACAATACTGACACAACTACCATCTCATCATAAACCACAAACACAACTAAGACCAATTATACACTACCAACACAACTACCATCTCATCATACACCACAAACACAACTCAGACCAATTATACAATACTGACACAACTACCATCTCATCATACACCACAAACACAACTAAGACCAATTATACACTACCAACACAACTACCATCTCATCATACACCACAAACACAACTAAGACCAATTATACACTACCAACACAACTACCATCTCATCATACACCACAAACACAACTAAGACCAATTATACACTACCAACACAACTACCATCTCATCATACACCACAAACACAACTAAGACCAATTATACACTACCAACACAACTACCATCTCATCATACACCACAAACACAACTAAGACCAATTATACACTACCAACACAACTACCATCTCATCATAAACCACAAACACAACTAAGACCAATTATACACTACCAACACAACTACCATCTCATCATACACCACAAACACAACTAAGACCAATTATACACTACCAACACAACTACCATCTAATCATACACCACCAACACAACTAAGACCAATTATACAATACTGACACAACTACCATCTCATCATACATCACAAACACAACTAAGACCAATTATACACTACTGACACAACTACCATCTCATCATAAACCACAAACACAACTAAGACCAATTATACACTACCAACACAACTACCATCTCATCATAAACCACAAACACGACTAAGACCAATTATACACTACCAACACAACTACAATCTCATCATATACCACCAACACAACTAAGACCAATTATACACTACCAACACAACTACCATCTCATCATAAACCACCAACACAACTAAGACCAATTATACACTACCAACACAACTTCAA
Organism: Mytilus galloprovincialis; assembly: GCA_037788925.1. Classification (NCBI taxonomy): domain Eukaryota; kingdom Metazoa; phylum Mollusca; class Bivalvia; order Mytilida; family Mytilidae; genus Mytilus; species Mytilus galloprovincialis. Next base: position 586,521 of record JAWDJN010000020.1, read on the forward strand.
TCTCATCATATACCACCAACACAACTAAGACCAATTATACAATACTGACACAACTACCATCTCATCATACATCACAAACACAACTAAGACCAATTATACACTACTGACACAACTACCATCTCATCATACACCACAAACACAACTCAGACCAATTATACAATACTGACACAACTTCCATCTCATCATACACCACAAACACAACTAAGACCAATTATACACTACCAACACAACTACCATCTCATCATACACCACAAACACAACTAAGACCAATTATACACTACCAACACAACTACCATCTCATCATACACCACCAACACAACTCATACCAATTATACAATACTGACACAACTACCATCTCATCATACACCACCAACACAACTAAGACCAATTATACAATACTGACACAACTACCATCTCATCATACATCACAAACACAACTAAGACCAATTATACACTACTGACACAACTACACTCTCATCATAAACCACAAACACAACTAAGACCAATTATACACTACCAACACAACGACCATCTCATCATAAACCACAAACACAACTAAGACCAATTATACAATACTGACACAACTACCATCTCATCATAAACCACAAACACAACTAAGACCAATTATACAATACTGACACAACTACCATCTCATCATACACCACAAACACAACTAAGACCAATTATACACTACCAACACAACTACCATCTCATCATACACCACCAACACAACTCAGACCAATTATACAATACTGACACAACTACCATCTCATCATAAACCACAAACACAACTAAGACCAATTATACAATACTGACATAACTACCATCTCATCATACACCACAAACACAACTAAGACCAATTATACACTACCAACACAACTACCATCTCATCATACACCACAAACACAACTCAGACCAATTATACAATACTGACACAACTACCATCTCATCATAAACCACAAACACAACTAAGACCAATTATACACTACCAACACAACTACCATCTCATCATACACCACAAACACAACTCAGACCAATTATACAATACTGACACAACTACCATCTCATCATACACCACAAACACAACTAAGACCAATTATACACTACCAACACAACTACCATCTCATAGTACACCACAAACACAACTAAGACCAATTATACTCTACCAACACAACTACCATCTCATCAAACACCACAAACACAACTAAGACCAATTATACACTACCAACACAACTACCATCTCATCATACACCACAAACACAACTAAGACCAATTATACACTACCAACACAACTACCATCTCATCATACACCACAAACACAACTAAGACCAATTATACACTACCAACACAACTACCATCTCATCATAAACCACAAACACAACTAAGACCAATTATACACTACCAACACAACTACCATCTCATCATACACCACAAACACAACTAAGACCAATTATACACTACCAACACAACTACCATCTAATCATACACCACCAACACAACTAAGACCAATTATACAATACTGACACAACTACCATCTCATCATACATCACAAACACAACTAAGACCAATTATACACTACTGACACAACTACCATCTCATCATAAACCAGAAACACAACTAAGACCAATTATACACTACCAACACAACTACCATCTCATCATAAACCACAAACACAACTAAGACCAATTATACACTACCAACACAACTACAATCTCATCATATACCACCAACACAACTAAGACCAATTATACACTACCAACACAACTACCATCTCATCATAAACCACAAACACAACTAAGACCAATTATACACTACCAACACAACTACAATCTCATCATACACCACCAACACAACTAAGACCAATTATACAATACTGACACAACTACCATCTCATCATACATCACAAACACAACTAAGACCAATTATACACTACTGACACAGCTACCATCTCATCATACACCACAAACACAACTCAGACCAATTATACAATACTGACACAACTACCATCTCATCATACACCACAAACACAACTAAGACCAATTATACACTACCAACACAACTACCATCTCATCATACACCACAAACACAAATAAGACCAATTATACACTACCAACACAACTACCATCTCATCATACACCACCAACACAACTCATACCAATTATACAATACTGACACAACTACCATCTCATCATACACCACCAACACAACTAAGACCAATTATACAATACTGACACAACTACCATCTCATCATACATCACAAACACAACTAAGACCAATTATACACTACTGACACAACTACCATCTCATCATAAACCACAAACACAACTAAGACCAATTATACACTACCAACACAACTACCATCTCATCATAAACCACAAACACAACTAAGACCAATTATACACTACCAACACAACTACAATCTCATCATATACCACCAACACAACTAAGACCAATTATACACTACCAACACAACTACCATCTCATCATAAACCACAAACACAACTAAGACCAATTATACACAACCAACACAACTACCATCTCATCATACACCACAAACACAACTAAGACCAATTATACACTACTGACACAACTACCATCTCATCATAAACCACAAACACAACTAAGACCAATTATACACTACCAACACAACTACAATCTCATCATATACCACCAACACAACTAAGACCAATTATACACTACCAACACAACTACCATCTCATCATACACCACAAACACAACTCAGACCAATTATACAATACTGACACAACTACCATCTCATCATACACCACAAACACAACTAAGACCAATTATACACTACCAACACAACTACCATCTCATCATAAACCACAAACACAACTAAGACCAATTATACACTACTGACACAACTACCATCTCATCATAAACCACAAACACAACTAAGACCAATTATACACTACCAACACAACTACAATCTCATCATATACCACCAACACAACTCAGACCAATTATACACTACCAACACAACTACCATCTCATCATACACCACAAACACAACTAAGACCAATTATACACTACTGACACAACTACCATCTCATCATAAACCACAAACACAACTAAGACCAATTATACACTACCAACACAACTACAATCTCATCATATACCACCAACACAACTAAGACCAATTATACACTACCAACACAACTACCATCTCATCATACACCACAAACACAACTCAGACCAATTATACAATACTGACACAACTACCATCTCATCATACACCACAAACACAACTAAGGCCAATTATACAATACTGACATTACTACCATCTCATCAAACACCAGCAAAAAATAAATACTAAAAAAAAATAATTTTGAAAGATCCCATTTAGTGGAGTGTGAATATCAATTATGAAATTCACAGACTTCGGTCATCTGAATTTCCGTTAGAAGTATCCACTATTGCTAAAAATGCAACAAATTCTTAACAGAATACAACACAATTACCTTATAACATAACAAGTCTGTTTATTTTACAACCAAACGTACAGAAAATAGTGAACTTTTAGTAGGGGCGTGTATATTACCATTATCGGACTTGGTGATCAGACAATTTTTTTCTGGATTTTGACAAACCAAAAAAAAATGCCCACTTACGGACCCTATTTTTTTCAGGATGTAACTGGAACCACCCATATATTTTTGTTTAGCCTTACACTGTACATTTCAATTTTTATCCAATAAATAGAACAAAAGCCTCCGATTCATACTACTTAACCTTCTATTAGTACAACTGGTCGGCTCGTAATAAATGAAAATAAAACAAATCATCTGCGTGATTACTCAACATTCTCATGAAGAAAATCATCATAAATGAGATAGCTCAAACAGTCCCTCAGTTTCACGTTACTGTCCAACCGTCAGTCCGGCAAATCAGCTTTCCCACATTTTTTTTTTCTTCGTTCTTAAAGATATTGATTTAGTATTTGTTTAGTGGTTTTATCATGACAAGTTATAGATCAAGTTCGAATTTTGTTTCATTCTGATGATTTAGTCCATAAAAAAAATCCATATCTAATGTTAGAGTACTATGTTCAACCATATTTCTATACAAAGAGAGATTTTTTTTTTAGAAATTCTTTAGTAAATTGTTTGAAAAATTTGTGCCAGTAAGTTTGTTTGTTATTTTGTATTAACTATTTTTTTCATACGACTGCTGAAATTGAAAATTTTTTGGTCGTATATTGGTATTATGTTGGTGTTGGCATCGTCGTTGTCGTCCGAAGACATTTTGTTTGGCACTCCAACTATAGTATTAGTGAATAGAAATCTATGTAATTTAAACACAAGTTTTATGACCACAAAAGGAAGGCTGGAATTGATTTTGGGAGTATTGGTCCAAACAGTTTAGGAATTAGGGGCCAAAAAGGGCCCAATTAAACATTTTCTTGGTTTTCGCACTATAACTTTAGTTTTAGTAAATAGAAATCTAAGAAATTTTGACACAAGGTTTATGACCACACCAGGAAGGTTGGGATTGATCTTGGGAGTTTTGGTCCCAATAGTTTATGAAATTAGGGGCCAAAAAAGGGCCCAAATAAGCATTATTCTTGGTTTTTGCACAATAACTATAGTATAAGTATATAGAAATCAATGAAATTTAAACACAAGGTTTATGACCACAAAAGAAAGGTTAGGATTGATTTTGGGAGTTGAGGTCCCAACAGTTTATGAATTAGGGGCTAAAAAGGGGCCCAAATAAGCATTTTTCTTGGTTTTTGCACCATAACTTTGGTTTAAGTAAATAGAAATCTATGAAATTATACACAAGATTTATGACCACAACAGGAAGGTTAGGATTGATTTTGGGAGTTTTGGTCCCAACAGTTTATGAATTAGGGGCCAAAAAAGGGCCCAAATAAGCATTATTCTGGGTTTTTGCACAATTACTTTTGTATAAGTAAATAGAAATCAATGAAATTTAAACTCAAGGTTTATGAACACAAGAGGAAGGTTGGGATTGATTTTGGGAGTTGAGGTCCCAACAGTTTGGGAATAAGGGGCCCAAAGGGTCTAAAATTAAACTTTGTTTGATTTCATCAAAAATTGAATAATTGGGGTTTCTTTGATATCCCGATTATTACCGTGTATTTAGATTCTTAATTTTTGGTCCCGTTTTCAAATTGGTCTACATTAAGGGCCAAAGGGTCCAAAATTAAATTTAGTTTGATTTTAACAAAAATTGAATTCTTGGGGTTCTTAGATGTGCTGAATCTAAACATGTATTTAAATTTGTGATTTTTGGGTCCGTTATCAAATTTGTCCACATTGAGGTCAAAAGGGTCCAAAATTAAACTTTGTTTGATTTCATCCAAAATTGAATTCTTGGGGTTCTTTGATATGCTGAATCTAACCATGTATTTAGATTTTGGATATTGGACCATAATAGATAAATGTTCAATTTAAAAATTTTAAGTTCTTAGACCACATTCATTCTGTGTCAGAAACCTAAGCTGTGTCAAATATTTATTCACAATCCAAGTTCAGATCTGTATCGAGCTTGAATGTTGTGTCCATACTTGCCCCAACTGTTCAGGGTTCAACCTCTGCGGTCGTATAAATCTGCGCCCTGCGGAGCATCTTGTTGTAATTTTTTACAAAAATCTTCTCCTTTGAAACTCCGGAGATACATTTGACGAAACTTGCCCACAATCATTAGTAGGATATCTAGTTTTAAAAATGTGTCCGATGATTCCGCCTACGAAACCAATATGGCTGACATGGCTAAAAATAGAATATAGGGGGAATATGCAGATTTAGGCTTATTTTCTGAAACTAAAGCATTTAGAGCAAATCTGACTTTGGGTAAATTGTTCATCAGGTTAAGTTCTAACTGCCCTGAAATTTTACAGACAAATCAGACAACCTGTTGTAAGGTTGCTGCTCCTGAATTGGTATACTTTTAAGGAAGTTTTGCAGTTTTGGGTTATTATCTTGAATAGTATTATAGATAAAGAAACTGTAAACAGCAATATTCAGCAAAGTAAGATCTACAAATAAGTCAACATGACCAAAATGGTCAATTGACCCCTGAAGGAATCATTGCCCTTTATAGTCAATTTTTAACCATTTTTTGTAAATTTCTGTAATCTTTTGCAATATTTTCTCTGAAACTCCAAAGACAAATTTAACCAAACTTGGCCACTATCATCATGAGGGTATTTTGTTTACAAAATGTGTCCGATGATCCTGCCTACCAACCAACATGGTCGACTTGGCTAAAAATAGAACATAGGAGTAAAATGCATGTTTTGTCTATTATTTTTTGTACCGTTATAAATAGAGAAAATCTGAAAGGAACAAAAATGTTCAGAATAATGAGCTCTACCAATTGTCCATATACTTCGAAACAGTTAGATAAATTCTAATAAGAGTTATTGCCCATAAAAGACAAATTTTACTTTTTTATGACCCTGGCGTAACCAAGAGGGCATACATTTTTACCCTTGTCCGTCTGTACGTACGTACTTCCCAAATTGGTTTCTGTTCTCTAACTTGAGTTTGTCTCAACCAAAAATTATGAAACTTATACACAATGCCTTTTACCACAAAACACAGACCAAGTTTGAATTTTGGTGGGGTCACTTTAACCATTCACAAGCTATGTCCCTTTATAAATGGAAAACAATGCAAAATTGTTAGTTTCCGTTCTCTAACTTAAGTAGCCTCAACCAAATGTTATGAAACTGATACACAATGTTTTTACCACAAAATACAGATTAAGTTGAATTTTGGTGTTGTCACATTAATCATTATCAAGTTATGCCCCATTAAAATTCGAAAAATAGCAAAATTTTTAGTTTCTGTTTTGTATCTAAAGTTTGTCCCAACCAAACATTATGAGACCTATAAACAATACTTATTACCACAAAACTCAGATCAAGTACACATTTGGGTAGATTTAAATTATAGTAGATTAATAAACACTTTAAATCACAAAAATTATCAGCAAGGCAAGATCTATTGAAAAAAGGCAAATTTTGAAGATATAGTTGGTAGACTGTCACTCTTCATAGGAGTGATTGCCTTCAAATGAGGATTGTTTATGCCCCACCTACGGTAGTTGAGGGCATTATGTTTTCTGGTCTGTGCTTCTGTCCGTCTGTTCGTCCGTCCGTTTGTTGTACCGTGCGTGCGTCCGTCAGCCTCAGGTTAAAGTTTTTGGTCAAGGTAGTTTTGGGAGAAGTTGAAGTCAAATCAACGTGAAACTAATTAAGTACACATATTCCCCATTATATGATCTTTCTAATTTTGATGCCAAATTATAGTTTTGACCCCAATTTCATGGTCTACTGAACATAGAAAATGATAGTGCGAAGTTCAGGTTAAAGTTTTTGTCAAGGTAGTTTTTGATGAAGTTAAAGTTACATCAACTTGAAACTTAGTACATATGTTCCCTATGATATGAACTTTCTAATTAAAGTTTTGACCCCAATTTCACGGTCCATTGAACATAGAAAATGATATTATGAGTGGGGCATCCGTGTACTATGGACACATTCTTGTTTTACTCTCTTTTGTGTTTTGAGCAAAAACCAAAGATAAAGAGAAACTAAAAAGATTCGTAATACAAGATCAACAAAATAGAGATCATCACCCAGTCAGCAGACTAACAGTGGGCCAACGTTGGCAAATGGTCGGCCCGTTGGTCGACCGTTGGTGATGGCTTCACAACATTGGCCCAACGTTGGCAAATTGTCGGTCCGTTGGTCGCAAGTTTATGTTGGCTGCACAACATCGGCCCAACGTTGGCAACTTGTCGGTCCTTTGGTCGCAAGTTTATGTTGGCTGCACAACATTGGCCCAACATTGGCAAATTGTCGGTACATTGGTCGCACGTTGGTGTCGGCTGCACAACATTGGCCCAACGTTGGTCTGTTGTTGTAAATTCATATTATTATCTCATGTTGGTTATAAATAATCGGGCAAATGTTGGCATTATGTTAGTAGCAACATATATAGGGCCGATATGAAATTTTGTTAATAGAATTGACTATATAATATTTTACGCTTTATTTCTCTTGAGAGGCGGATAATTTCGATTGCAGCAGGCTTTATGAAAAGTTAATGTTATACCGAAAGTGTTTATCAACTGAAATTACATTTACAACTCTATGTTGGGCAAATGCTGGCCCAACGTTGCGTGATCATATATTATACTCTATATATAAGTCAGGTAAAATTTATACTGGAATATCATTACTGTAATAAAAAAAATTATATCGTAAACATAGATTGCATGGTTAAAAATTAAAATTTATTGCAATCATTATTTATAATAACTTTATTCATTAAACTTTGTGAGACATAATAATAGCAATTATATGCAGAGTGATATTTGATACAGCCAGTCTGTTAATCAAGCCCATTCTGATAAGGTTGACCATATGTTCGACAAATTTCAAAGATAGTTGCTATGGTAATTAAGTTTATAGGAAATCTGAATGTAATGGGATGGTCACTTTTGTGATTATTTCCTGTTGTGTATTTGTAAGAAAGCAGTGATACGAAGAAAACAAAAAGAGAAAATCATGTCATCTGAGATTCAAAGAGAAAGATAGTAACATGTAAGTTGTAACTTTAAAAAATCTGATATATATATACGATTCAGAATGACAAATACAATATGATTTTTTAATCTGAGGGATGTTGTTAAAAATCAAAACATATATTAATTTCTATCATTTTATAATGCTGATCTTGAAGTTTATACGTTTCGGGCGAAATATTTTCTAGATTTTAAATCATTTCAATCCTATTAATTTATTATCATGAAATATTTGCCACTGAACATAAGTATCTTCAAACAAATGGTAAATTATATAAATCTATAACCACAACATGTATGATCATTACTGAAGTTAATGAAATAAAATTGTCTTAAGATGTACCTTAATCCGTAATGTTTCAAAAATGTGGTATAATGATTTCTACTTCATTAAAATATAAATGAATTTGTTAGTTTTATTGTATTTCTAAATCGCATTCAAACAGATACGATATATTTGTGAAACCTAATCATATACACACTTCTGAGACACACTTGAACAAATGTTGAATGTGTAACAGTGTTTTTATATATCAAATATATAACTGTTCATTAATACACATCTAAATTATTCTTTATATATCCTGTATATTACGAATATATAAAGTATGATACCGAATTCTGAAATAATAGTAATAAGGGTTTGTTATACCCACAAATCCGTCTAATACTAATGAATTTCTGATCATTAGACAAATAACCAATATAAAAAAAATGGTTATTTAAGATTTTATTTTGTATTAAATAGTGTCTAACATATTTAGAATATACATTAATTTATATTACATATTACGCACGCATGCATTAGACAAATACGTAATTCAAGTTTACTTATAACTTTATTACAGAGTCGGTTAGAAAAAAAACATAGCTGTAAAGAGTCTTCGGATAAGGAGATAGATGATGCAGCTAAAGATTGGCGGCGCTTAAGCCTTTACAGAGAAGGTGGCAAGAAACAGAAAAGGGAAAAAAGAATAACATATATAAATAATAATGACACTGTTGAAATTCAAATTGAGGAGGACACGACTCGTGGTGACGACCAATGATATCAAATTTAAAATAAATAAAGTTTCATCTTCTGAATTATTTAATTTTCATTCTGGATCTGGAACCAATACAACTAAAATTACATCTCCGAAAAAACTATTTGTATGATCGCCTAACGATAAGCCATACGTCATTTGTTCTGTTAAAGAAATAAATAAAATTGATATGAAAAAAGAAGATGTGGTATGATTGCTAATGAGACAACTCTTTACGAGACACCAAATGACACAGAGTTTATCTGGTCGATCCATAAAACATTGCCAAAGAAATATCTTAGCGTCACACAATAAATAAAATTAAAGAGGCAAAGTTCATGAAAAAAACAAGGACAGTAACAACAATGGGTAATACAAAAATACAGAATAGCTACCTTAAATTTTGGCAGTTTGGAATACAAAAAAAGATCAAATGCGCTCCGGATTATTTATCATATACAGCTCCTCATGCAGCATCCATTGTAATTTGGTTGAAACAATAGACCAACGTATTGCCAACATAAAAATGAGAAATACCTACCTTGGACCAACATAGTGCCAACATAAGAAAAGATATTTCTACGTTGGTCCAACGTTGTGCCAACATGGATTTCGTTTTTCATACAATGGGCCAACGTTGGCTCTATGTATTGCATATAACCGTACAACGTTGGGCCAACATGAAGCCATCATGTTGGGCCAACGTAGGCCCACTTTGCACTTATACGTTGGGCCAACGTTAAAATACAACGATGGGCCAATGCAATGATATACGTTGTGCCAATGTTGGGCCAACATAATCATGTTGTCTGGGCAACCATCTAATCATACTCTAATTACACATCTAACACCAATAATACACTACCAACACATCAACCATCTAATCATACTCTAACTACACATCTAGCACCAATAGTACACTACCAACACATCAACCATCTAAACATACTCTCATTACACATCTAACACCAATAATACACTACCAACACATCAACCATCTAATCATACTCTCATTACACATCTAACACAAATAATACACTACCAACACATCAACCATCTAAACATACTCTCATTACACATCTAACACCAATAATACACTACCAACACATCAACCATCTAATCATACTCTCATTACACATCTAACACAAATAATACACTACCAACACATCAACCATCTAAACATACTCTCATTACACATCTAACACCAATAATACACTACCAACACATCAACCATCTAATCATACTCTCATTACACATCTAACACAAATAATACACTACCAACACATCAACCATCTAAACATACTCTCATTACACATCTAACACCAATGATACACTACCAACACATCAACCATCTAATCATACTCTAACTACACATCTAGCACCAATAGTACACCACCAGCACATCAACTATCTAATCATACTCCAATTACACATAATACACTACCTACACATCAACCATCTAGTCATATTCTAAGTACACATCTAACACCAATAATACACTACCAGCACATCAACCATTTTATCTTACTCCAATTACACATATAACACCAATAATACACTGTCAGCACATCAACCATCTAATCATACTCTAATTACACATATAACACGAATAATACACTACCAGCACATCAACCATCCAATCATACCTTACTATCATAACTACCATCTAATCACATTCCACCAACACACCTTACACCAATCATACACTACTTACAAAGCATTGATCTAATCATACTCCAGCAACACATCATACATGACCAATACAACTACAATGTTATCTTATTTTACCAACACACTTGATACCTAGCATTCACTGACAAATCAATTAGCCGATATAAAGAGTATAAAACAAGAACAATGTTACACCACATATTTTAGTGTTTTATGCAGGTGTCATTTTGCTTATATAAAAAGCACAAACAAGAAAAATGACACTTCGCAGTCACATATATCACAGTTTTCTGCATGTGTCATTATGCTTGTGAAAAGAGCACAAACAAGAATAATGACACTTCACAGTAGCATATGTCAGCCTTTTACTCATGTGTCATAGTGGTTGTCAATGAAGCATGTACTAGAATAATAATACTCTTATTGTTTATGTGAATCGAACACAAAACAAGAATAATGACACTCCACAGTAACATGTGTCAGCCTTTTACTCATGTGTCAATAGTGGTTGGCAATAAAGCCTGAAATAGAATAATATTACTCTCATTGTCCATGTGAATCGAACACAAAACAAGAATAATGACACTCCACAGTAACATGTGTCAGCCTTTTCATCATGTGTCAATAGTGGTTGGCAATAAAGCCTGAAATGGAATAATAATACTCTCATTGTCCATGTGAATCGAACACAAGGCACAAATAATGACACTCCACAGTAACATATGTCAGCCTTTTACTCCTGTGTCAATATTGGTTGGCAATAACGCATGCAATAGAATAATAATACTCTCATTGTCCATGTGAATCGAACACAAAACAAGAATAATGACACTCCACAGTAACATGTATCAGTCTTTAACGCATGTGCTATTAAACTTGTGAATATAGCGCAATTAAGAATAACAGACCTTGATTTGAGGACATATATAATTTAGGAGTCACACATAAAAATTTTCATTTTTATGCCTCTGACGTAGAGGAGGGGGCATAATGTTTTACCCTTGTCCGTACGTCCGTCCGTCTGTCCGTACGTCCCAAAGTTGGTTTCCGTTCTCTAACTTTAGTTTGCCTCAGCCAAATGTTATGAAACTTATACATAATTGTTATTACCACAAAACACAGATCAAGTTTGAATTTGGACTTGTCACTTTGACCATTCTAGAGTTATGTCCCTTTACAAATGGAAAAATGGGGGGGGGTTGCGGTCGGCATCATCAGCGTCCAATGGACCCATTCCCAATTTTTTTTTTTCAATAAATAATCAGAGATATGTATGAAGAAAGAAACAATCCCAGCTGTATTTTGCAAAATGTATTTTAAAATATGACATTTTTCAAATGTGAAAAATATGTAGAGTTAATAAAATCCTTAACACTCTGGTGTAACTTATATAATTATTACAAGTTAATGACACTTTGTTGAACATTATTGCTGTTTACAGTTTATCTCTATCTATAATAATATTCAAGAAAATAACCAAAAAACGGCAAAATGTCCTTCAACAATTAAATGTAAAACAGACTGTTTAATTATCATAAAGATAACTTTTTTTTTTTAGTTTGTTTGGTTTTAATGTAATATTTTTCATTCTATAATTTCTTTAACAGGAAAATCTCAAATATCATTCATTGATCTCTTTATAATGTTACTTCATATTTGTTGTTCATTTAGGTTCACTGGTTTTTATGTCAAGTATATATAAATAAGTCAACATTCTGCATTGTAAAGGTAAAATTATTGCAACAATTACAAATTATTTATCGTTTTATATTATTTAGGTTAAATTAATGCAACAATTACCTATTATTTATTGTTTTATATTATATAGGTAAAATTATTGCAACAATTACAAGTTATTTATCGTTTTATATTGTATAGGTAAAATTAATGCTACAATTACCTATTATTTATTGTTTTACATTATATAGGTAAAATTAATGCAACAATTACCTATTATCTATCTTTTTACATTGTATAGGTAAAATTAATGCAACAATTACAAATTATTTATCTTTTTACATTATATAGGTAAAATTTAATGCAACAATTACCTATTATTTATCGTTTTATATTGTATAGGTAAAATTAATGCAACAATTACCTATTATTTATTGTTTTACATTATATAGGTAAAATAAATGCAACAATTACCTATTATCTATCTTTTTACATTGTATAGGTAAAATTAATGCAACAATTACAAATTATTTATCTTTTTACATTATATAGGTAAAATTTAATGCAACAATTAAATTATTATTTATCGTTTTATATTATATAGGTAAAATTAATGCAACAATTACCTATTATTTGTTGTTTTACATTGTATAGGTAAAATTAATGCAACAATTACCTATTATTTGTCGTTTTACAGTTTTTTAAATAAAAGAAGATGTTTATGTGTTTGATTGATGAAATATTATTTGATTGTATTTCAGGGTAAGACTCCTTATGATATAGCAACAATAGAAAGCTATGATACTGAAGAAAAGAAAAGGAAGAAGAAAGAAGTGATGGCCCTCCTTAAGGTAAATATGTTGTCTTAATTAAAAAGAGATATTGACACAAATGTCACAGATAGTTAGAGTCACAACAGACTTGGTACAAAGAAGTTACAATAAAACAGTTGCCTTTAGTTGTCTATGTCACTGTGGCATTTGTTATCAGTTTGCAATTCAAAGCTTGTAGCCTAGTATAGATGTTGGCATTTATGAACGAAAATGTTTGAAAACTGTGTACTCATTTGTTTGGATGGTATTGTTTTTATACGACCGCAAAAATTAAATTTTTTTTGGTCGAATATTGGATCACGTTGGAGTCGTCGTCTGCGTCGTCGTCGTCTGCGTGGTCGTCGTCGTCGTCGTCGTCGTCGTCGTCGTCGTCGTGTTCGTCGTCGTCGTCGTCGTCGTCGTCGTCCGAATACTTTTAGTTTTCGCACTCTAACTTTAGTAAAAGTGAATAGAAATCTATGAAATTTTAACACAAGGTTTATGACCACAAAAGGAAGGTTGGGATTGATTTTGGGAGTTTTGGTCCCAAAATTTTAGGAATTGGGGGCCAAAAAGGGCCCAAATAAGCATTTTCTTGGTTTTCGCACTATAACTTTAGTTTAAGTAAATAAAAATCTATGAAATTTTTACATAAGGTTTATGACCACAAAAGGGAGGTTGGGATTGATTTTGGGAGTTTTAGTTTAAACAGTTTAGGAATTAGGGGCCAATAAAAGGGCCCAAATAAGCATTTTCTTGGTTTTCGCACAATAACTTTAGTATAAGTAAATAGAAATCAATGAAATTTTGACACAAGGTGTATGACCACAAAAGGAAGGTTGGGTTTGATTTTAGGAGTTTTGGTCCCAACAGTTTACATGTGTAGGAGTAAGGGGCCCAAAAGTCCAAAATTGAACTTTGCTTGATTTCATCAAAAATGGAATAATTGGGGTTCTTTGATATGCCGAATCTAACTGTGTATGTAGATTCTTAATTTTTGGTCCCGTTTTCAAATTGGTCTACATTAAGGTCCAAATGGTCCAAAATTAAACTTATTTTGATTTTAACAAAAATTGTATCCTTGAGGATCTTTTGATATGCTGAATCTAAAAATGAACTTAGATTTTTGATTATTGGCCCAGTTTTCAAGTTGGTCCAAATCGGGTTCCAAAATTAAACTTTGTTTGATTTCATAAAAAATTGAATAATTGGGGTTCTTTGATATGCGAAATCTAACTGTGAATGTAGATTCTTAATTTTTAGTCCCGTTTTCAATTGGTCTACATTAAAGTCCAAAGGGTCCAAAATTAAACTAAGTTTGATTTTAACAAAAATTTAATTCTTGGGCTTTTTTTATATGCTGAATCTAAACATGTACTTAGATTTTTAGCTCACCTTTTGCCATCACTTGGCGTCTGTCGTCGTCCGTCCGTCCGTCGTCGTCGTCCGTCGTAAACTATTTCAAAGATCTTCTCCTCTGAAACTACTGAACCAATTCAAACCAAACTTCATCTGATTGATTCCATGGTATCTAGAATAAAGTTTGTGTTTTAATTCCCATTTCATCAAAAAACATGGCCGCCATGGCTAAAAATAGAACATAGGGGTAAAATGCAGTTTTTAGCTTATAACTCAAAAACCAAAGCAAATCTGACATGGGGATAAAATTGTTTGTCGGGTCAAGATCTATCTGCCCTGAAATTTTCAGATTAATCGGACAACCCGTTGTTGGGTTGCCGCCCCTGAATTGGTAATTTTAATGAAATTTTGCTGTATTTGGTTATTATCTTGAATATTATTATAGATGTAGATAAACTGTAAAAAGCAATAATGTAATGCTTGGGATATACAATGTTTTTTTATACTTTCATCATAAATTATATTATGAACACGAGACAAACGAGACATTTCAGTGTGTCCACTCTTGTTTTTGCTTTTGAAGAAGAAATGTCAGAATCGAAGAACCATTTATATAAATTGAAAACCAAAAATAATCATTCATGGAAGATTTAAGCAAAAAAATTGAGGTGAGCGATTCAGGCTGTTGAGAGCCTCTTGTTGATTATGGGTCCAGTTTTCAAGTTGGTTCAAATCAGGATCCAAAATTATTATATTAAATATTGTGCAATAGCAAGAAATTTTCAATTACACAGTATTCAGCAATAGCAAGAAATCTTCAATTGCACAGTATTGTGCAATAGCAAGAAATTTTCAATTGCTAAGTATTGCGCAATAGCAAGAAATCTTCAATTGCACAGTATTGTGCAATAGCAAATATTTTCAATTGCACAGTATTGCGCAATAGCAAGAAATATCTAATTGCACAATATTGTGCAATAGCAAGAAATTTTCAATTGATTGGAGTTATCTTTCTTTGTCCAGAATAGAAGTTGAATCAACTTAAATCATTGTTTTATACAATATACAATGTATATTCACTTTTACTACCAACAGATAAATTAAAACAATCTTTACCATTCAGTGATAACAAGCACCTTTTATTACATTTTAATAGTTATTCTTTTCTCATTTCAGATTTTATAAGTAAAAAGAAAATTTCTTCAAACATTTTTTTTGAGAGGATTAATATTCAACAGCATAGTGAATAGCTCAAAGGCAAAAACAAATATTTTAAGTTCATTAGACCACATTCATTCTGATCCGAAACCTATGCTGTGTCAACTATTTAATCACAATCCAAATTTCGAGCTGAATCCAGCTTGAATGTTGTGTCCATACTTGCCCCAACCGTTCACGGTTCAACCTCTGCGGTCGTATAAAGCTGTGCCCTACGGAACATCTGGTTGGTATTTGTTTTGTCGACTTGCTGTCTTCTTGGTTGATACATCACATCTCTTTTTATTTAAGCAAATATGTGCATTATGTATCAGTGTATGAAAAGATTGATTTAAATGTGTATGTAAGTATGTGGTAAACATATATATATAAATGCACTTCTTTACATCATTTTTAATATGATGTCAACATGTGTGTGTTTTTTTGTTGTGTGTAATAAAATTAAGCATTTTCGTAGCAGATAGGCCCGGCCACCTTTTACATGTAAAGAAAAAACTGTGTAAAATCATTCTGAATCAAATACAAATACATATGACCTTCTGCTGTTGTCAGTTCTATTGTCGGGTTGTTGTCTCTTTGATACATTCCCCATTTCCATTCTCAATTTTAAGTTAATCACATCATTATTAAATATGCTAATTTGTACCATCGTCATATATTGCATATAAGAAAAACAAATTATCATGACTAGTAAAGGATAATGATTTTTGTCGAGCCTGCGACTTTTTTCGCTAAAGTGAGACATACCGATCCTGCATTCCGTCGGGGGCGACATCCAAAATATTCACCCTGTAGTTAAAGTTTTATAAATTTTAATAACTATCCTGTAAAATTCTACCAAACATGGACAGAAGCTTGTTCATGATCATAAGATAGTATCCAGAAGTAAATTGTGTTTATGATCATAAAGTAGTATTCGTAAGTAAATTTTGTTTATGATCATAAGATAGTATTCAGAAGTAAATTTTGTTAAACAAATTCCGTTTATCCAAATTGTACTTATAAATTGACTTATTTTTCAGCCAGTAAACATTACATTCACTCTATGGTTAATGTTTAAAAAATGTTAATAACTTTCTTAAATTTTCCTGGATTTTTATCAAACATCGACAGAAGCTTGTTTATTATCATAAGATCCAGAATTAACATTTGTAAAAAAAATCCTGTTTATCCATATTTTACTTATAAATGGATCTAGTGTTTCTGTCGGTTAACATTACATTTACTCTGTGGTTAAAGTTTTTAATTTTTAATTACTTTCTTAAAGGGGCACTAGCTTTCAAATTCATGTTCACCGATTTAATTCTAAATCTCATATTTTATTTATAACAATGTAAAACATTTATCCAAACTATCATAAATCTGAAATATATAAAACGTAGCTTCGTTTCGTGAGTATTTTAGTCCATACGCCATCTTATTAATTAACGAGTTGACCTCTTAAGTCATGCGATGACCATATAAGCGATGTAAACATAAATAAAGATATAAATAGATTAAGCAAACGCATGCTGTTGGATTATTCTTGGTCTATTTAATTTCATTTTATAGATGAAAAATTAATGTTTATCATCGTTTTTACCTCTATAAGAATGATTTTTTGTGGATTGGATCAGTCATTCAAATGATTTACCTTTTTTTCACTTTCAATGTTTACATTCTTTTCCTTTAAATAACTTTAAACATATAATTCACGTGTTATCCATCGCAAGCTAAGGGGTTAAATTGAAGTTCACATGAATACGGATTCAATGAGGTCGAATCATTCACTTGCAAGTGAATAATTCAGAATTAATGTTTTATAGCTTATTTTGAGAAAATTGGACCATACTGTCTGCTAAAAGCTAATTATTATTTCACTATTTGCATTTCATTATTGATTGAGCAAATAAAAAAAGTTATTAGATTTTTTTATACATCTCCTAGCTAGTGCCCCTTTAAACTAGCCTGGATTTGTCCCAAACATGGACAGCAGCTTGTTAATGATCAAAAGCGAGTATCTAGAAGGACATTTTGTTAACATTTATTTCCTGTTTTTCTGTTTATTAGATTCATAAACCATCCTTGATTTTTACCAAACTTGGACAGAAGCTGCTTACAATCAAAAGATAGTTTCTAGAGTTTTCTCAATATACTGCTGATATTTACCCCAAGCAACTTACTTTAAATAAATTTATTCGGTAATAACTGTCCTTTCCTTGAGTGAGATATTTCGATTTTCAACTGGAAACTCCACACAAAAAATTTACGACAAAAGGGACGATTTTTCGTTCCCTATTGTTAATTTTTTCATTTTTAGATGGTGATGTTCCTTTGGCACCATCTTACTGTGTTTATAATTCACAGCTAGTTCGCTATGCCAGTGTCTGTTGTGACGTTTTTGATTTTAACGGACGCAATGTATGTATTACTGATAAATTATTAAACCTGGGATATCGTTACCATTAATTACTTAAAACCTTTACTAAATTTTTCCATAGATATAAAGATTTGGTTTTGAAGTTTGGTTATTTCAAACGGTATAGCACATCCTCATTTTTACGGAAATGATGTTAACCGTGCCCGGAAATTTAGAATTGATCCATGTAAACTTATCGCTCCTTTAAATAAACTTATTCTAAAAGGTTTCCAATTCAATACTGTAATAAGATCATTGAATATTGTTTTTATTGGTATAATTATTGAGTTTGTTATCAGTAAATTAAAAGCAAACTAAATATTACTAGTATGTTATATACAAATACACATTCATGGATCTACAATCTGTCGATACCTGTAACTTTGCATTGCACAAAGTCATGTTTTTCTCTGGCTGTTTATGACGTCTTTACACTAAATGCATTGGATGTTGGATGTATACAGATAGATAGTTTAGTCTGAAATGCATGATCTTTAGAAAGATCGAAACTTGTTCTAAATCTTTCTTAAGGCACTGGCCTCCCTAACAACACTACCGGTTAGCTACTAAATGATTATGTATTCACTGCCCTGAAATATAGTTCCCTATAGTTCTCATGTATGTGCACATAATACACATATAAACTGGGGAAAAATGGATATATTTTTGGAGCAGTTCATTCAAGAATGTATGTCATTACGATGTGTGCATGTTCAGGCTTTTTTTAATGAGTTTGATTAAGTTATTGAGTATTTATACAACACTAGTATGATTGACAACTGTCATTATTACTGTTACGGATCACAAGAAAGACTAATAAGACTTCAAATTCTTTACTTGATAAACAAACCTCCGGAGAGGGTGAAAAACTGAAAAATACAAAATAAGCAATTCTTACTAACAATTAGCATTACAAAAATTTAGCATAACAGTACACAATAAAGTATCAATGCTAAAAACACAATATTTGGTTTAAAATCATCTTTTTTTTCTTTTTGTCAAATGAAATGTTCAATATTCAACTTGTGTTATACAATGATTGTCATAATAGTCTAAGCAAATTCACAGTTCATAATAGATGTAATAAAATAATTCAGTTACAGTAAAAAACAGTAGCACATGTGCTTGTGGTTTACAGTAGAAAATAGTCGCCTTTTTTCACGAATCGAAGTGAGTAGTTTACAATAACAAAAATCGCAAATTAAATACTTCTCAAGAGAAAACATCTTAATCAAAGCAAAGGAAATACAAATCAGCACACTGGATTTAAGAATTAATGTAAACAAAAGGTATGATAAACAGTTCATGTAAAATGACCAAAAAGAATGTTTGTCAACTGTTTAAGACGACTTGAAATAATATACTTGTCAGAAAAGGTTTATACATATGTAAAGACAAATATGCTACATTTTAACTTACGCTTTGGTGTCGTAAAGTTACAAATTTCATGAGAAATTGTACGAAATTTTGCGTGAACACATTTTCCAAACGTGCCGGATATAAAAATAAGTGTATATAACAAGAAGATAAAAAACAAAGACGTGAACTCCGTTTCATTTCCGGAAACACGACAATTACTAAACAATATGGGACAAGGTGTACCTTTAATTACAATGCCCCACCTCCTTGACTGTCAATCAAATTGACCTCAATACTTATCAACCTCATTATTACATAATTATGCAGAACAATATACATCTCAATATACAAATATTTGACCTCATAATTGAATACACAAATACATGTATATACATTAGGTGTTTGATATATAAGGATGATAGATTTATTCATTGCCTATTATTTTTGATCTACACTACATAAAGTGATTCTGTAAATTATGTCTGAAAGATAAATGATTAATTAAGAATTATCAAAATCTTAAAAAAAAAAGGTAAATAAAAATATAATTATGAATATTTAAAGGTATTCAAGTAAGGTCTATAATTTACTTGATAAATTTCCAATAATCATCTGTAATTAATGAACAATTTAGGTTAGTTCACATCTTTTTTTTATCAGTAATTGGCTTGAAATAGTTAGTAAAATTTGAAAACTTTTATAATAATTACATGTATAACAAACATTTTGTTTCTTAAATTTTATTCCCCTTCAAATGTCTATTAACAATTTTAGTCAGTTGAATATTTAGAAGAAGTGAATATATTTTTTTACAATCACGAAACATAAAATCTACATTTCAATATATAAAGTTTTTTTTAATTTGTTTACGTTGAAAAGTACATTTTCAATGCTCTGTGCTGGACAATACTTTATAAATTGATCAAAAGGAACTCTATAACTGTTAATCTTTACTGTCATATAACCTATGTTTTAACTTATAAAATGCCCCAAAACTACATTTTTAGATTACTTTTGTTGACACTTTAAAGTTCTTAGCTTTAGGTTTATCTGTTAATATTATGTCTTACAAGGATTGATTATGAAATTTACTAGGATAATTTTAGATTTGCAATTGTTTTGAGACCCATGTTATTCAATTTGAGCTCATCTTATCTTCATACTGGAAAAGCACTTTATGTATTTTTCAGCATTATTGCTTTATTAATGTTCTTTTTTCGTCCCCACCATACCTTGATATGAAATTATTCAAACTACTCTTCCAATCTTTCCATGAGTGATATCCATCACTTTGATTTTATTAGTTGTTAGTGGCTTTTAACTAGCTGTTAGATAACTGCGAGTACTCTCAGATCTGTTCCTTCTTTATTATATTATTACCATATAACACATATGAAGTTTGAATTTTGGTGGCATTACTTTTACTGTTATAGAACTATGCCCCTTTACAAATGGAAAAATTCCTGATTTTTTCCCCCCTGTTCTCTAACTTAAGTTTGCCTCAACCAAATGTTATGACACTTATACACAATGTCTATTACCAGAAAAAACCACAGATCAAGTTTGAATTTTGGTGACCTCACTTTTACTGTTATTGAGTTATGCCCCGTTACAATTGGAAAATTGCTGAATTTTTCGTTTTTATGTATGCCCCGTTACAATTGGAAAATTGCTGAATTTTTCGTTTTTATGTATGCCCCCGCCATAGTGGAGGAGGCATTATGTTTTACTATTGTCCGTATATACGTACGTAGGTATGTACGTCCTAAAATTGGTTTCCGTTCTCTATCTTTAGTTTGCCTGAACCAAATGTTATAAAATTTATACACAATGTTTCTAACCACAAAACACAGATCAAGTTTAAATGTTGGTGGCGTCCCTTTAACCTTTCTAGAGTAGTGCCTCTTTACAAATGCAAAAGACCATGCTGATTTGTTTGATTCCGTAATCTAACTTTAGTTTACCTCAACCAAATGATATGAATTTTATACACATTGCTTATAATTAAAAAAACACAGATCAAGTTCGAATTTTGGTGGGGTCTCTTTTATTGTTCTAGAGTGATGCCCTTTTACAAATTGAAAAATTGCTGAAATATTGGTTTCTGTTCTGTAACTTTAGTTTGCCTCAACCAAATGTTATGAAATTTATATACAATGCTTATAACCACAAAACACAGATCAAGTTTAAATGTTGGTGGCGTCCCTTTAACCTTTCTAGAGTTGTTCCCCTTTACAAATGGAAAAATAAATGCTGTATTTTTGTTTCCGTTCTCTAATTTTAGTTTGCCTCAACCAAATATTATATGAAACTTATATACAATGTTTGTATCCACAAAACACAGTTCAAGTTCAAACTTAATTAGCGTCACTTTTACCTTACTATTAAAGTGCCTACTTACAAATGGAAAAAAATGCTGATTTTTTTGTTTCCGTTCTCTAACTTTCAATTTGCCTCAACCAAATGTTATTAAACTTATACACAATTCTTTAAACCACAAAACACAGATCAAGTTTAAATTTTTGGTTGCTTCACATTCACCTTTCTAGAGTTGTGCCCCATTACAAATGGGAAAAATTCTGGGTTTTTTTGTTTGTTTCAGTTCTGTTACTTTAGTTTGCCTCAACCAATTGTTCTGAAACTTGAGCACAATGCTTAAGCTGTAACTACAAAACACAGATCAAGTTTGAATTTTGGTGGCGTCACTTGTATTGTTCTAGAATTATGTCCTTTTTCAAATAAAAAAAAAAGTTGAATATTTTCATTTTCGTTCTCTAACTTAAGTTTGCTTCAACTAAATGTTATGAAACTTATTAAAAAGCAATGCTGATTAACACAAAACTCAGATCAAGTACACATTAGGGTTGTGTCACTTTAATGTGAACTTTCCATTTCTAAGTAGCAACATTCCAGCAGCACCTGCATACGGGGTATACATCTCCCAATTGATACGATATTCCCGTGCTTGCATTACCTATCATGATGTTCTTGATAGAGGATTATTGCTCACAAGGAAGCTATTAAACCAAGAGTTCCAAATGGTGAAGTTGAAATCATCCCTTCGTAAATTTTACGAACGCCATCACGAGTTGGTTGACCGTTATGGAATAACCGTTTCACAAATGATATCGGATATGTTCCTTACGTCGTAACTACAATCCCCTTCCCTTTCATGAATGTGACCTACCGAATTAGACTATTTACCGGATTTGTAATCACATAAGGTAGCAATACACAGTTAGGAAAAAAACTTAAAATTGACACTCATAATTTTTAAACACCCTCTTTCCCCTCCTGTCTAACAAAGAAGGCTTTATATGTGTGTTTTGCATGTATATACTTATAGAAAGATAATCTTCCATAGATTTGATTTCTATTGGTCATAAGGGTGAAATATAATCTCCTTGGGTGTAACCATGGCAACAATCTGCATTTCTTAGATACAAAATATAGCAAAAAAGGGGGGTGAACACGTCAAAAAAATCTCCAAAATTTGGTCTAAAGGAAAATTTCAATGAATTAAAGTAATACCTTTTCTGAATCAATAGGTTTATATCTATCAAGTGGTCCCAAAAAAATCAGATGCTTATCTGCTCGTTTTTCTATAAAATTGAATTGAAAAGATCGAGCGCAAAATCTTTGTTGATAAACACTACAATAATGTATGGACCTATGAACGGTACGGATAGGAAAATACGGACTGTCAATCATATAAATGGCCTATAAAACATGTTAAAAACAATCTTAATGTTCATATAAACCCACTAAGAAGGCTATATTATTCTTCAATTATATAAAAAAATCAATTTTATTGTACAAAAACTTTCATATTTAAAAAAATTCACAGGGGCCATAATGCGAAACTAAACTTCTAACTGTGTATTGCAACCTAAGCAACACGACGGGTGCCACATGTGGAGCAGGATCTGCTTACCCTTCCGGAGCACCTGAGATCACCCCTAATTTTTGGTGGGGTTCGTGTTGTTTATTCTTTAGTTTTCCATGTTGTGTCATGTATACTATTGTTTTTCTGTTTGTCTTTTTCATTTTTAGCCATGGCGTTGTCAGTTTGTTTTAGATTTATGAGTTTGACTGTGGCGTTGGTATCTTTCGTCCCTCTTTTACAGTTCCCGAGTTATAGTTATGTCCCTTTATAACGTTGTATGCAATATGCATATAATATTTTAAACTGAAGATATAGACAACAGCAAAAGTAGGCGAGACACTGGGTTCCGCGGAACCCTTACCAGTTTGGTTTCAGTGCGTGCAAATACAAATATTTGAGACATTATTTGTAGCTATAGTAATGATGTTAAATAAGTTTTTATTAGTTATGAATGTAACCTCAATTTTGATAATTTGATTAATTACTCCAAGTTTGATTTTAAAAAGTGCGGTATTTTTAGTTTGAAACTTGTGCACAAATAAAGCAAGTTATTTACAAATGATGAATACATCATGCATCTTGTCCTGGATTTATTTGTATGCGAATAAATGAAATATAACAGTATTATAACAAGAAGAAGATGCATAACCCCCATAATGTGAATAAACCTTTTTTGTGGTGTTTTGAAAAATTTAAAGATGTCATTTTGATTATTTTATTGTTATAGTCATGTTTACTTGTATTTCATGATTTCTGACTGGACTGTCCTGAAGGGTCAAATAAATTTTTGTCATCACTTTTTGTCCATCGATTGTTGTCCCCTGTCCATTGTCCCGTAACTGTTTTTATAAAAAATCTCTGAAATTGAATCTTATCTATCAACATTACCACCGTGGATAAACATAGGACATAATGTATAATTACAGTTTTGGCTAATACCAGTATATATCGAAAACTAGAGCAATAGATGTAAACTGTTTGTAATTAGTTTATTTTAAGGGAACCACTTATGTCAAGTCAAAATGATACTTGAGATACATCAGGATGGGCATATATATATATCGACCCTATACCCACAGTCATGGTTCAGTGAAAATGTTTATATATTTTACATGCCAAGGTATTTTTGTTTGATATAGCCTACAAATGAGACATATATCTGTGTCAACTGTGTATCTTTACTAGCACTGGGTCAATATCACTGCTGGTGGACTATGAGTATACAGAAATGACTGTTAACAAACATTTGACACATTCCACATTTCTATTTTTATATATGTACAGAAATGGTGGTTTAAGCTAAGTTTAGATACATTTGACTGTTGTATGTCCCTTTTGATCTTATAAAATTGAGAATGGAAATGGGGAATGTGTCAAAGAGACAACAACCCGACCAAATAAAAAACAACAACAGCAGAGGGTCACCAACAGGTCTTCAATGTAGCGAGAAATTCCCGCACCCGAAGGCGTCCTTCAGCTGGCCCCTAAACAAATATATACTAGTCCAGTGATAATGAACGCCATACTTATTTCCAAATTGTACACAAGAAACTAAAATTAAAATAATACAAGACTAACAAAGGCCAGAGGCTCCTGACTTGGGACAGGCGCAAAAATGCGGCGGGGTTAAACATGTTTGTGAGATCTCAACCCTCCCCCTATACCTCTAACCAATGTAGTTAAGTAAACGCATAACAATACGCACATTAAAATTCAGTTCAAGAGAAATCCGAGTCTGATGTCAGAAGATGTAACCAAAGAAAATAAACAAAATGACAATAATACATAAATAACAACAGACTACTAGCAGTTAACTGACATGCCAGCTCCAGACTTCAATTAAACTGACTGAAAGATTATAGCTTATATAATTAACATGTTTAGGTCTTATAATTTTTTTTAGCTGAAGGAGGTAGACCTTGGATCAGGTAGATAACTCTTTAAATCAGTTATGCGTTTGTAAAAGTCAAGTTTCGTCAACGAATTTTAAGCATTTACCTGAAACAGATTGGAAATAATCTATGTATCCAAGAAGCTTAGAACATATTTATGAAAATGACTGACACAAACGTACTGATGATTTTAAGAGTTATTTCCCTTAACCTAGTTCTACCTTTTTAAATAGTCAGGTTTGAGCGTTTATGATGATGATAAATCCAAAGTGTTTCAAAATTAATCAATAAAGTGTAATTTCCGATTAGGTTTTTTTCTTTTTGACTTCTGTCTTTTTGTCTTGTTTATACTTCATTTCGAACTGATTTTCATGTTAGTTATTGTGTTGTGTTGTTGCACCAGTGTCTCAAGTTAAGGGTGAGTGAGCAATCACAAACCTGTTTAACCACCACATTCTGTATGTGCATGTTCCAAATCTGAAGCCTGTACTTCACCGATTGTTTTTGGTTGCTGTCTGATATATTTGTATTTCGATTATTGATTGCTTGATATCAGACTGTTGATTTTCTCGTCTTAATGGCTTAACATTTTACCGTGTACACACCAAGTTTATGAATTGTTATGTGATATCAGATTGTTTATTGTTTTGTAGACTGTCATGTTAAAGACTCCAGAAGGTAAGTCTAGTTATGATCTGCAATTATTCTTGTCTATTATACCGTTACTTAAGAGCAAAGTGTTTTCCTGTACTAGTATTGCTAGTACATTTTTGTATGTCTGCTTTGTTAAACTTCTAATCGGGAATAACAAAAGGTTGAAGGTTGGTTAACCATGGTATAGGTTAAAATATATGTTAATCATAATTTTATATCATGTATAATGAGTTTTTGTGGATTAAACAGGTCAATCAAATGGTTTACCCTTGTTTGATTTCAATGTTCACATTTTTTTCCTTTTAATAATTGCGTACGCCTAATTCCTGCGTAACCCATCTCTAGCTAAGGGGTTAAGGTCACATGAATACGGATCCAATGATGTTGAATTATTCACTTGCAAGCATTAATTCTTCAATGATGTAATGTTTCTTAGCTTATTTTGACAAAATTTCACTTTCATTAATGATTGACGAAGAATATCATATTTTTTTTAATCTTTTTTTGTATATCTCGTAGCTAATGCCCCTTTGATAAATTTGTCATACCTTCAGGGAAATTCATGAAACTTGAACTGGACGTCTGTTTATGATCATAATACAGTTTCTGCAGCAAAATTTTAAGCAGTATTTTTTTTTATATTTCAATGTGTTATTGATAAAACTACTATAAATAAGTAAACATGATGGAAATCGTTAGTCCACTCCTTTTTGAAGTGATTGCCCTTCACTGACATTTTTTTTGCATATTTCCAATTATCTTCATTATTATAATAAATATATAGAAACTTCAAACAGTATAAGACATAATCTAGTCCAGATTTAATGATAAATCTTAGTTTGCTGAACAATTTTGATGTTGAAAATTTCTCATGGACTATCAGTTGATCCCTTATACGAGTTTTTGCCCTTGAAAGTCTATTTTAATTAATTCTTTAATTATGTGTAACATGGTAAAACTAAATGGAATGATATGAAACTTGGATATAAGGTTCTCCAGCATCAGGAAATAAAATCTTAAGGGCTAAGTTAACTTCATATGCTTTAAATGTTTCCAGTTCTATTATCAATTTTTAGAATATTTCATTTTTTAAATCACACAAAAGATTGAAGTTATAATAAACCTATACAGTTTTCCTACCTTAAAGACCATTTGCTAAAGCTATGAACACTTAAGAGCTGTTAAACATCTATTGTAAAAAATGTAAACAACACGCTATAAATTCGATGTGTCAAAAGTGATTTTCTGGATAAACCTTTTTTTCCTTTTAATAATTGCGTACGCCTAATTCCTGCGTAACCCATCTCTAGCTAAGGGGTTAAGGTCACATGAATACGGATCCAATGATGTTGAATTATTCACTTGCAAGCATTAATTCTTCAATGATGTTAATGTTTCTTAGCTTATTTTGACAAAATTTCACTTTCATTAATGATTGACGAAGAATATCATATTTTTTTTAATCTTTTTTTGTATATCTCGTAGCTAATGCCCCTTTGATAAATTTGTCATACCTTCAGGGAAATTCATGAAACTTGAACTGGACGTCTGTTTATGATCATAATACAGTTTCTGCAGCAAAATTTTAAGCAGTATTTTTTTTTATATTTCAATGTGTTATTGATAAAACTACTATAAATAAGTAAACATGATGGAAATCGTTAGTCCACTCCTTTTTGAAGTGATTGCCCTTCACTGACATTTTTTTTGCATATTTCCAATTATCTTCATTATTATAATAAATATATAGAAACTTCAAACAGTATAAGACATAATCTAGTCCAGATTTAATGATAAATCTTAGTTTGCTGAACAATTTTGATGTTGAAAATTTCTCATGGACTATCAGTTGATCCCTTATACGAGTTTTTGCCCTTGAAAGTCTATTTTAATTAATTCTTTAATTATGTGTAACATGGTAAAACTAAATGGAATGATATGAAACTTGGATATAAGGTTCTCCAGCATCAGGAAATAAAATCTTAAGGGCTAAGTTAACTTCATATGCTTTAAATGTTTCCAGTTCTATTATCAATTTTTAGAATATTTCATTTTTTAAATCACACAAAAGATTGAAGTTATAATAAACCTATACAGTTTTCCTACCTTAAAGACCATTTGCTAAAGCTATGAACACTTAAGAGCTGTTAAACATCTATTGTAAAAAATGTAAACAACACGCTATAAATTCGATGTGTCAAAAGTGATTTTCTGGATAAACCTTTTTTTCCTTTTAATAATTGCGTACGCCTAATTCCTGCGTAACCCATCTCTAGCTAAGGGGTTAAGGTCACATGAATACGGATCCAATGATGTTGAATTATTCACTTGCAAGCATTAATTCTTCAATGATGTTAATGTTTCTTAGCTTATTTTGACAAAATTTCACTTTCATTAATGATTGACGAAGAATATCATATTTTTTTTAATCTTTTTTTGTATATCTCGTAGCTAATGCCCCTTTGATAAATTTGTCATACCTTCAGGGAAATTCATGAAACTTGAACTGGACGTCTGTTTATGATCATAATACAGTTTCTGCAGCAAAATTTTAAGCAGTATTTTTTTTTATATTTCAATGTGTTATTGATAAAACTACTATAAATAAGTAAACATGATGGAAATCGTTAGTCCACTCCTTTTTGAAGTGATTGCCCTTCACTGACGTTTTTTTTGTATATTTCCAATTATCTTCATTATTATAATAAATATATAGAAACTTCAAACAGTATAAGACATAATCTAGTCCAGATTTAATGATAAATCTTAGTTTGCTGAACAATTTTGATGTTGAAAATTTCTCATGGACTATCAGTTGATCCCTTATAGGAGTTTTTGCCCTTGAAAGTCTATTTTAATTAATTCTTTAATTATGTGTAAC
Source organism: Mytilus galloprovincialis (assembly GCA_037788925.1). Taxonomy (NCBI): domain Eukaryota; kingdom Metazoa; phylum Mollusca; class Bivalvia; order Mytilida; family Mytilidae; genus Mytilus; species Mytilus galloprovincialis. The sequence goes on from JAWDJN010000020.1 coordinate 615,936, forward strand.
ATGGTAAAACTAAATGGAATGATATGAAACTTGGATATAAGGTTCTCCAGCATCAGGAAATAAAATCTTAAGGGCTAAGTTAACTTCATATGCTTTAAATGTTTCCAGTTCTATTATCAATTTTTAGAATATTTCATTTTTTAAATCACACAAAAGATTGAAGTTATAATAAACCTATACAGTTTTCCTACCTTAAAGACCATTTGCTAAAGCTATGAACACTTAAGAGCTGTTAAACATCTATTGTAAAAAATGTAAACAACACGCTATAAATTCCATGAGTCAAAAGCGATTTTCTGGATAAACCTTCCACAGGAGCGCTCATAGCAGACTTTTTAAAACCAAGTATGTATAAGAACCTAAATAGTTGAAGAGCTATATTTTCATAAAAGGACCTTACAAATGGCAAAATCCATTTAAGGTCAACTCTGCTTAAGGGAGTTGAAACTAAAGTTTCTAACAATTTCAAAAATTATTAACGGACAATTTTAGGAAGGTTTGTTATAATCATAACAGTGCTGGAGTAAAGTACTGACTACTGGCCTAATGATTTCATCGGGGACTGATAGTCCACCAAAAGTGCTTAAGAAAATGAAAAAAAAGACATTATATATAAATGTCATGCGTCATAAACGTTTTTTATGGATTTACCTTCATCAGGAAAACTCAGAGCATTATATTGGAAATCTTTTGAAGAGCTATATGACTTGTGAAAAAGGATCTAAAAAATAGCGAAATCCATCTGAAGTCAACTTTGCCTGAGGAAGTTTTTAGATTCTTATAATCTCTAAATTCATTAACAGAACATTTTAGAAAGGTATATGTTATAAATCTTGTCTTTACCGGAATACTGACTACTAACCTAATGATATCCTTGCCTCGCGGACTGATAGTCTAACTGAAGAGTATCGACCCAGTGCTGTAAAAATGAAAACAATACGTTATATAGTTCATGCAACCTAAGCACTTTCCTGTAAACATTGTTAACTCACCTGACTGAAAGGCTAAGTGATATTCTCTCATTACTTCGTGTCTGTCATCTTTCGCTGTTAACTTTTACAAAAATCGGCCCTTAATAGTAGCTACCTTATGACGAATAAGTGTAAGAAGAATTTACTGAAGCAGACTTGGCATTTTTTGTTTATTTTTCAGTTTTCGGGGTAATAAGTGATGCTACACCGTTTTATTACCAATGTAAACAATGATAGATATAAAAGAATTTGAAATAGCAAAACATTATTAACTTTACTAGATTTTATTATAAGTCAATATAGCAAAATCGTCAGATATTTCCTTATAAGAGTGAATACCCTTAAATGGCAATTGTTTACCCATATTTAAATTAACCTCAAAGACAAATTATGGTACAACATTGTTTGTTCATTTTTCTCAATCCATCTGTCCATAAATACTTCATATGATACCTCAAATTTGGTTTTATAAATCATCATGTTATTCTAACACACCATTGTGACAGACAGAAGAAAGCTCCTTTTCGAATTTAAAATTTGATGGATTTGAGGTTTCAGATTTACAAGACCTTCCTTTATTTTGTTTCACTGTTTTCTCATTTACCGATCAATTGTGAAAAAATTTGTTCTCTTCGCTAGTTAAATAAATGTTCTTTGCGAATGATTGGTCAACATTTAATTATGACGTCAAATTTAGTTGATTTCTTCTAAATCTCCTTTTGTGACGTCATGAAAAATGCAACCATGCCTGATGACGTCGCATATAAAGAACACAACTTTCTGCAAACCTTTGAAAATGAAGTATAAAAAATAAAAAGATTCTCCAGTATGGTTGGATTGATCTTTTCAAAACTTTATATTATTTTTGGGATTGATAAATGTAAGCTGCTCTTCGATTTTTTCTTATTTTCTGATTCGTTGTTCCATGAACAAGATAAACAAAATTTAATTTGTCAGATTTAAGTAAATGTTTCCAATGTTGAACTAAAGCTTGAGTTTGTTTTAATTGATGTATTGTAAACTTTGTATAATTGTTGGAATGAATGACATTAAAACAATGTTTAATTAAAAAAACGACATTCGAAAGTTTTGGAACTTTTATTATTATATATATACATAAAATGTACTTTTTTAAAAATTTTGTATGCTTGGATCAAATGACTACAACATTTACGCTGGTAAAAAAGGTGGATACAGACTCTTTTTGATTTTTGAATTTTCTAGTTGTCATTTCAGACTTTTAACAGTCATATTTTTGCAATACTTATAATCCTGGTACCTTTGATATAACTATTTTATGCCTAAGAGTATTGTTATGCATTTTTTTCGACAGTGCCATTTTGTGTGCTTCTGATGAAATGCTGTTCAAATATTCGTATTTAATTTTGAAACAATTCTAATACTCACAATAAGAGTAAAGCATGCTTTCATGGTGGAGCTTCTTATTTGTATTTGTGACAAACATTATAGTGCAATAACATTAACGGTACCAATTTTCCTGCACCAGATGCGCATTTCGACAATACATTTCTCTTCAGTGATGCTCGTGGCCAAAATATTCAAAATCCAAAGCTTATATAAAAGGTGAAGAGCTATAACCCAAAAATGTCCAAAAAGGTATATGTCCAAAAATGTCCAAAAAGTATACAAGTTGCTTTAAAAAAATTGCAATTGTGAACCTAAATGCCTGTTTGGAATGGAAGATCATATATTTGTTAACCATGCATGCATTTACCTCATTTCTTTATGTAGATAAACTGACATGTATTCTTAATGAAACTAGTGGTCTATGTTGTGCATTTTTTTCTTGTTTAAAAATATTTTCTCTCTCTCCCATCCCTCAGTCGAGTCCGAATGATAACATTACATTATGATAAATAAGAAGCAACCACTGTATGCTAATTCCTTTCAGAGGTGCTATTCTGAGGTCGAAATGTAACAATGAAAACAGTCTTTGTTATAAAAGAATTTAAGGAAATGAATAATGATTATTAATTTTCGTAGCCAGTTCCACAAATTAATAGTTTTGTATCTAAAGCAAGGTTTTCAGACAGCCAGTTAAAGTTATGGAATAAGGTTTTTCTACACACTTTGTATTTTGGACAAACGAAGAAGTAATGGTAGACCTCAATATCGGACCCACAATGGCAAGAAGGAACATTTATAATATTAGCTCTAAATAGGTCATTGTTTAAGGATGAAGCGGAACATCGCAATTGGGTTAAGATAATAATAATTTTCTTGGTCCGTACAAATAAAACGTTTCAATTTGATATAATGTTTTTAATTCTTTCTTAAATTAAGAAATAGAGTCCACATTGCGAATTTTTGGATCAAGTTTATTCCATTCACGTATTGTAGAGGGAATACACGATTCAGCAGTAAGGGAAAGTCTACAAAATGGAACAATAATATCATGACCTTTTCGCAACAGATAACTGGTTGTACTTTGTACACATAGGTACTCTGGTGCATGCTTTTGGTTCATGTTATAAAACATCTGTAATTTTCATCTCCTTCTTTCAAAAAGAGATTCCCAGCCAACCTCAGAATATAAAAGTTCTGTTTTTATACGCCCGTCAAAATTTTGACGTAACGTTTTATTGTATACAAATGTCCGGTGTCCGCCCGTCTGTCTGTCTGTCTTTCCATCTGTCTGTCCAGCGTAAACATGTCGCACCGTAACTCGAGAACGACTTATCTAAATTTCATGAAACTTAATATAATTGTTTCTTATGATGGTCAAATGATCTGTATACTTATTGGTGAAAATAAGATTTAAACTGTTTGAGTAACGGCACTTTGTAACTAAAACAGGGGTGTGGTTTTTTTTTCACATGTTGCACCGTATCTCAAAAACTATTCTTGATTATTGCTTAAAACTTTATACACTTCTTTGTTATTTTAATCTAAAGATCTGTTTACTTTTAGGTGATGATTCAAAGTTTCATTTTTGGGTTATTGAGTATTTTGTAAAAAAAGGGGGAGGGGGTTTTTACATGTCGTGCCGTATCTCAAAAACAGTTTATGATTATTGCTGTCCGTCCGTCCGTCAGTCCGTCCGTCCGTCCGTCAGTCCGTCCGTCCGTCCGTCCGTCCGTCCGTCCGTCAGTCAGTCCGTCCCATGAAACTTTCGTCACATTTTTCTCAGGAACTATAACACATCCACCCTTTCTGTAATTTGGTATCAACATTTATATATGTCAGCCATACCGTGTGATGCGTTTTCAGATTCATCACTTGACAACTTCCTGTTTACCGAACACTTGTATGATTTTACACATGATAGCCAAGTTGAAAATTTTCGTCACATTTTTCTCAGGAACTATAATACAAGGATTTCTGAAATTTGGTTTCAGGATTTATATAAGTCAGCTATACCGTGTGATGCGTTTTCAGATTCATCACTTGACAACTTCCTGTTTACCGAACACTTGTATGATTTTACACATGATAGCCAAGTTGAAAATTTTCGTCACATTTTTCTCAGGAACTACACTACAAGGATTTCTGAAATTTGGTTTCAGGATATATATAAGTCAGCTATACCTTGTGATGCGTTTTCAGATTCATCACTCGACAACTTCCTGTTTACCGAACACTTGTATGATTTTACACATGATAGCCAAGTTGAAAATTTTCGTCACATTTTTCTCAGGAACTACACTACAAGGATTTCTGAAATTTGGTTTCAGGATTTATATAAGTCAGCTATACCGTGTGATGCGTTTTCAGATTCATCACTTGACAACTTCCTGTTTACCGAACAGTTGTATGATTTTACACATGATAGCCAAGTTGAAAATTTTCGTCACATTTTTCTCAGGAACTACAATACTAGGATTTCTGAAATTTGGTTTCAGGATTTATATAAGTCAGCTATACCGTGTGATGCGTGTTCAGATTCATCACTCGACAACTTCCTGTTTACCGAACACTTGCATATTTTTACACTATTATATTATCCACTTGCGGCGGGGGTATCATCAGTGAGCAGTAGCTCGCAGTTTCACTTGTTGGTGATTACTCAAAATTTAAATTATGAGTTATTGAGTAATTTGTAAAAAAAGGGAGGGTTTTTTTTTACATGTCGCGCCGTATCTCAAAAACAATTGATGATTATTGCTTGAAACTGTACACACTCCTTTGTTATATTAATCTAAAGATCTGTATACGTCTTGGTTTAATTCAAAATTTTATTTTAGTGATATTTAGTTTTTTGTAAAATAAAAAAAAAACAGGGTGAGGGGGTTTTACATGTCCCGCCGTGTCTCAAAAACAATAAATGGTTATTGCTTAAAACATTCTCAGAAACTATTTATGATTATTGCATAAAACTTCCACACAAGACGTCGTGCATATCATGCACTCATGGCGCAGCTGTTTATTATAAATATTGGTAGACCTGTTACTATTCTTGCGGCTTCTTACTCCAAATTTTCTTATTTATGTGAGTAGCCTATTCCACAACTATCCCACACGTCCGTGGCATTTTCAAAAATGGGTCGAAAACAAACTAAGTACAGTTTTTCTAAATTGTTTCGAGATAATCGGTATTTAAGTTTACGTAAAACATTTCAGTGTTTCTTTACACTTGTAATTATACTTTCAATAACTATGATTGTTCCATTTTGTGTCACTACTGAAATTAACTCCCAGATGTACTTAAAGGTATATTTTTACTATTTAAGGAAAAGCTAAGGTCTGGAGTCTTAATATTTGAAAAAATCATAATTTTGGTTTTATCTGAATTAAATGACATTTGACATTTAGAAGACCAAACATCCAGCTCTTTCAGGTCGCGAACGATAACAGATTTTAATCTGTTCTCCGATACCAGAATAATTGAATGATGTGTCGTCAGGAAATAGCCGACACAGTGAATTAAGCTTTTCAGCAATATCTTTAATATATAACACAAAAAGAAGTCGACCAAGAACTGATCCCTGGGGAATACCAGCTGAAACATTGCAGAAGGAAGAAGACGAGTTATGTAATACTACTCTCTGTTTTCTGTCGTGTAGATATTCCCGAAACCAATTCAATACGTTTCCGTCAATACCATAAGCTTTCATTATACATATAATGCCCCTATGCCAAACTTTGTTGAAAGCTTTTGAGAAGTCACAGAATACAAAACAATTTATATCTTTTTTTTCCCAAGGAGTTTAATATGCAGTTATATATTTCTAAGAGTTGATGGACAGTTGAATTTTTAGGGAGAAATCCTGATTGATACTCATAAATTAATTTATTAGCTTTTAAATGATTGTATAAGTGCTTAAACACAACATTTCCATAACTTTTCCGACACAACTAATTAAGGATATTGGTCTATAATTTGATGGCAAAGATGAATCTGCCTTTTTGAAAATGGGTATTAGATTTGCTATCTTCCAGATAGTTGGGTATATCCCCTTTCTTAAGGATTTATTAAATATAATTTGGAGCGGAACTGTTACCTGTGTTACATGTTTTTCAACAGACTGTCAGCATTCCAATGGGAACAAACTGTGCCCCTCTTCTTGCCGACTTGTTTCTTTATTAATATGAGACTGACTTCATGCATGAACTTCTTAGGAAGAAAGATAAGAAGTTAGCAATATCTTTTAACTCTATTTTCCGCTATATAGATGGTGTTCTTTCACTAAATAATTCAAAATTTGTTGACTATGTGGAACGCATCTATCCCATCATACTAGAGATAAAGGATACTACAGATACAGTTAAGTCGGCCTCATATCTTGAATTACATCTAATAATTGACAATGAGGGTCGGTTGCAAACAAAAATTTACGACAGCTTTTCAATTGTGAACTTTTCATTTCTATGTAGCAACATTCCAGCAGCACCTGCATACGGGGTATATATCTCCCAATTGATACGATATTCCCGTGCTTGCATTTCAATCATGATTTTCTTGATAGAGGGTTACTGCTCACAAGGAAGCTATTAAATCAAGAGTTCCAAATGGTGAAGTTGAAATCATCCCTTCGTAAATTTTACGGACGCCATCACGAGTTGGTTGACCGTTATGGAATAACCGTTTCACAAATGATATCGGATATGTTCCTTACGTCGTAACTACAAGCCCCTTCCCTTTCATGAATATGACCTACCGAATTAGACTATTTACTGGATTTGTTATCACATAAACAACACGACGGGTGCCACATGTGGAGCAGGATATGCTTACCCTTCCGGAGCACCTGAGATCACCCCTAGTTTTTGTTGGGGTTCATGTTGTTTATTCTTTAGTTTTCTATGTTGTGTCATGTGTACTACTGTTTGTCTGTTTGTCTTTTCGTTTTTAGCCATTGCGTTGTCAGTTTATTTTAGATTTATGAGTTTGACTGTTCCTTTGGTATCTTTCGTCCCTCTTTTCTGGACACAGCTTTAAAATCTTATGACAGATCACATCAGGACCAGATACCTTGTTTGGATTTAATATCTGAATAATATCTTTTATTTCTTATATATTTACTTGGATATCTGAAAACTTACGATTAGTTTTTGTATCAAATTCGTTCTTCGTCTAGTTTTGAAAGAGAGAGTAGTCGACACACATGCTTTGGAAAACTCAAACATTATCCTATAATCTCCATCAGAGACAATATGACGTAGATACTAACAACAATTGTCACCGTACAGCCTTTAACAATGAACAAAACAAAAATCGCATAGTAAGCTATCAAAATCCCCGAAAAGACATATGTAAAACAATTCATTTGGGAAAACTGACTGCCACATTCCCTTATTTTTATATAGCAGTACCTTGTTGATTGATGTTTAACATCACTTTCATCACACCTAGCTACATCATGGTAAAGATATGTTATTGATGAAGGATTAACATTCGATAGGAACTGTCAGTAATATGTATTTACTTATCAAAATCGAATAACCAAGTAGATTATTGTAATAATTCTTTTTTAAATCATAATGGTAAGACTAATTTGCGATAGAATGTAATGTTTTTGAGCCGTCTAGCAGTCATAATCGTGTCTTTGCAACGCCTCTTAAACCGCAAAACAGAATTTCATGAAATTTTAGGAAGGTCATACTTTTGAGATCAGAAATAATGATTTAATTATTTTAAGAAGAAATGACCCTTTGACAAAACAATTGGGCAACCATATACTGCTGCAACAATGTACTATCACCACTCGAAACCGTACATCAGAATCAAATCAGGAGCGTCTGGCCCTTGTTAGTCTTGTATGTTTTTTAATTTTAGTTTCTTTTATATATTTCGGACTTTAGTATGACGTCCGTTATCACTGAACTATTATACATTTTTGTTTATGGGCCATCCGATCCACGCCTCTGGTAGCGGAATTTTCTTGCTGCATTGAAGACCCATAGGTGGCCTTCGGCTGTTATCTGCTCTTTGGTCGGGTTGTTGTCTCTTTCACATATTCCCTATTTCAATTCTTAATTTTATAAGAATTTCATCAAACGTTTTCGAAAATACGGACATACTTTATAGATATGCATATTTTCAGGAAACTATTATTCAATATTTATTGTAGAAGTTGCTCCTATGTACATATATTTAGCCATTGTATACTACTGTTACAGTTTTCCAGCGAAAATCCTGTCAATTTGAACGCAACAACATAACTTTAATTATAATAATTCTATGAAACTTTTAGTAACTAATTTGCATGTGCATAACAATAGGAAAATACAATTTAATACTTTTCAAATAGTTATTCCTCTTTGAATTTATAATTTTTACAGTCAGATACTACTGCAGAATTTTTGCAGCTCACCTCCTCTGAAATCATCCATTATAAACTATTTGGTAAATAATAAGGATATACATTATAGGTATGCAAATTGACAATGGATTGAGAGTAATTGTTTTTGGGTCAAATTCCAGACTTCTGTAAGAAAATGGTGGATTGAACCTGGTTTTATAGCTAGCTTTACTTCTCACTCGTGTCAGTCGCATTAAATTTATATTGACAACAAAGCGTGAACAAAACAAACAGACACAATAGGTAAACATAGAAATTTGATCACAATCCTCCGACAGTATCAAGCTTTAATTTTGTGTTCACCTCTATGGTCGTATCAGGCTGCGCTCAGCAAAGCATTTTGTTTCTAGGAGTTAAACCCCTTGAATCAATTTAATTCTGTCCCATGTTATGTCAGTATGTCCCTCTGTCACGAATACTGTTCTTGTCAGATTGTTATGATCATATCAAAATGTTTTATATCAGCAATGTCTTGGAAGAATTCAAAAGAATACAGTGCCGATCAATTATCTTTAAAATAGTTATGCCCCCTTGATACATTTATTATTTTGAAAATTGCCTCGTTAGTGCTCTCATGTGTACAGTTTCTGTCAGATTCGTATGAAACTTATATCATTGATTTCTAGCTGTAAAGACTTGAAAGAATTCGAAAGAAAACCGGGTCGTTCAGTTATTTATGAAAGAGTTATGCTACTTAGAAACATCGATTATATGCCTGGATAATTGCATCGTAAGCACTCTATTGTGTACAATTTTGCCAGATTAGTAAGAAACTTATACTATTAGTTTTTATCACCAATGTTTAGGAAAAGTTACAAAAGCAGTACCGATCACCTATTTTTAAAGAATTATACCCTTTTGAAATATTAATTTTTGTTGAAAAAATTGCAATGTTTTATCACGTTAAACTTCTTAAATGTTGCAGAGTTATTAAAAGAAGCATTGACTTCATAATTGTTTTATACATATAATTATTGTATTATTGTATTGCATTCAAATTGAGAGACGTATACAAATAAATAGTTACTTTCAACCAACCGTTGCTTTTAAATATATTGTACCAAGACTGGAATATGGTAGTTGTTCGTTTCTATATTTGTTGGCGTTTGTTTTTGTTGCACTTCAGTTGTCCCTTTGTTTTCCTATTATAATTGATATGTTTCCCTCGATTTCAGTTTGTAACCTGGATTTGTTTTCGCTCAATCTATTTATGACTTTGAACATCGATATACTACTGTTGTCTCTATTTATATTCTTCTTATGGTTGTTAGATAATTTTAAGACATATAGTCTAAAATATAGGCACAATGCTGGTACAGTGTAACGACTCCATGTATTATTTATTGTTCGTTTAGGCTTTTTTGCAATTGGGATATACGTTTGATAATGATATAAATTAAATTTGATAATGATATAAATCAAATTTGATAACAGGAATTTGACAACTTATACCTTATGTCATGCCTGTCAATATTCTATTTACAATTGATTTATGTTGATGTGATCAGTTGTATTACCCAATTGTGTTTTTGTACATTGTAATGCAATATAACGTTATATATATTACCCCGACGTTTTAGCTTTACAGTCGTGTTTGTTCGTCGGTCCGTATGTACGTACGAAATTGGTTATATAGTTCTATCACTTTAGTTTGCCTCAAACAAATGTTATGAATCTTATTACCCCAAAATTCACATCATTTGGGAATCTGGGAATCGTCACTTTTACCATTCTTGAGTTATGTTCCTTTATATTAACGTTAATTATGAGCAAGGGCATTGTCTATGTTCCATGGACATATTCCCCATTTCTATTATCCTTTTTTTTCCCTGACATTGTTTGTTTTTTAAATAATTTAAGTACAAAATTTGTATTTTTTTTAGAATACAACAATATGATGAAGAGGAAAAAACAGTCTACCATGCTAAATCGTTTAAATCGTTTAACGGGTGAAGGTACCTACGAATCGTATGACATGCGCTGTATGGTAACTGGCCAGTTCGCCGTCGGAAAATCGACTCTGGTGAAGCTATTAGTTGGGGACATCATTCCCGAAGGAAGACATCCTACAGATGGAATCTCTCTCCTCGAAGGTCGATGTGGTATTGATGTCCAGACAAGAGAATGGGTTCTTATAAATCCAAGTAAGAATTGAAATACACAAAATGTTTTGTTTTTGTCCTGTCGCATTGGTGGGAGCATTAGGCGGTGTTCTTCCGTCCATAGATTATGTGTTATTCAGATGTATATCCAACAGAAGTTAAAGTACTTTTAATTTAGTTTGTCTCAACATTATGTTATGAAACTTACACACAATGGTTATTACCACATAACACAGATCATGGAGATCAAGGTTGAATGTTGATGGCAACACTTTTGCTTTTTACAGTTATGCCCTTAACAAATGTAAAATTTCCTGATTTGTTTGGTTTCCATTCTCTAATTTCAGTTTGCCTCAACAAAATGTTACGTAACCTATGCACAATGCTTATAACCATAAATTAATGACCAAGTTGGATTAGTTGTGTCATTTATACCGTTCTTAAGGTATGCCCCTTTACAAATAGTAACTATAAATAATTTTTGATAAATACTTATTACAACAAAGCTGATCAATTTCAAATTTGTGTAGCGTCGGTTCTACCGTTTTTGAGTTGTGTACATTTATAACATTATATGGAAACGGGGTCACCTTCCATGTACCATGGACACATTTCCCCTTTATTTATAGAACTTCACTTTGTCTCTGATAGAAAGGTCTCAAATTTGTTACCTGTTTTAGGTCTTCAGTTCGTCTTTCCTTCTTGTTCTGGTCATCACAACTCATATGAAGTTGCAATGGCAAGAAATATCTAATTTCACAATATTGTGAAATAGCAATTTTTTTTTTAATTAGAGTTATCTTTCTTTGTCCAGAATAGTAAGCAAGAAATATCTTATTCCAAGATTTTTTTTTAATTGGAGTTATCTTTCTTTGTCCAGAATCAACTTAAATCTTTGTTATATACAATATACAATGTATATTCACCTTTTACTACCAACTGATAAATTTAAATAATCTTTACCATTCAGTGATAACAAGCAGTTTTTGTACATCTTAATATTTTATGATGTATTTAAATGAGTAGTTATTGTTGCAAACTCCATTAGAATATTTTAATTGAGATTAGTTTTGGAATAAGGGAAAGGGGGATGTGATTAAAAAATTGGGTTCAATTTTTCTCATTTGAAATTTCATAAATAAAAAGAAAATTTCTTCAAACATTTTTTTGAGAGGATTAATATTCAACAGCATAGTGAATTGCTCTAAGAGAAAACAAAAATTTTAAGTTCATTAGAACACATTCAGAAACCTATGCTGTGTCAACTATTTAATCACAATCCAAATTTAGAGCTGAATCCAGCTTGAATGTTGTGTCCATACTTGCCCCAACTGTTCAGGGTTCAACCTCTGCGGTCGTATAAAGCTACGCCCTGCGGAGCATCTGGTTTTATCTTCTTATAATTCTATACAGTGGTGTTGTTTTTTTTTCATACAGGAACTTATAATGCAATGGAAGGTGTATACAATAAGGTATTAATGACATCAAAAGAATTAGAGGAACCCAATCCAAACAAAAAGTTAGACTTACCACACGCATCAGATATTAATCCTTCTAGAAGTAAAGATGATGACATGGATACTCCAGGTGTTCTACAGCAGTCACAAGCTGTGTCATGGCCTCTCCCATCAAACACATCAAGTAATATCTCCAACCAAACTCCAGCATCCCTGACGTTATCACCTCAGTCGTCCTCCGTTGTACCTCTATCAAGATATCAGCTGAAACAGAAAATGAAAGCAAAGATGACAAAAGATGAAATCAGAAAGCAAATGGAAAAAGTCCTTAAAAGTGGAAAATACAAAATGAAAGTTGGAAGACTCATCTTCTGGGACTTTGGTGGACAGTATGTCTATTATACAACACACCAGACCTTCATGACCTACAGAGCTTTGTTTCTGGTTGTATTTGATGGAAGCAAAGGATTACATGAACAGGTTCCTGATGTATTGTGTTTTCCTGGGCAGCATATGATACCAACTCCAGCAGGTAATACAGTCAAAGTGTTCATTACATGATTGACATATTCAGAAGTTTTACTTCCGTCTGCATAAATGGCTTTATACAGTCCTATTTGAGACACTTGCATATGATATCGAGATAAATCAGAAAATATCATTCAGTAAAGTGCCTATTATTTATCAGTATTGTTGAATTTAAAATCATTCTAAAACCCATCTTACATCTTTCACGGACTTAACATGTAAAGATCCGATGGATAGATAATTCTTTTTTAGCTCACCTGGCCCGAAGGAGTTATTGCTCTTTATAGTCAATTTTTAACCATTTTTCGTAAATCTTAGTTATCTTTAACAAAAATCTTCTCCTCTGAAACTACTGGGCCAAATTAAACCAAACTTAGCCACAATCATCATTGGGGTATCTAGTTTAAAATTGTGTCCGGTGACCCGGCCAACCAACCAAGATGGCCGCCATGGCTAAAAATAGAACATAAGGGTAAAATGCAGTTTTTGGCTTATCACTCAAAAACCAAAGCATTTAGAGCAAATCTGACATGGAGTAAAATTGTTTATCAGGTCAAGATCTATCTGCCCTGAAATTTTTAAATGAATTGGACAACCCGTTGATAGGTTGCTGCCCCTGAATTAGTAATTTTAAGGAAATTTTGCAGTTTTTGGTTATTATCTTGAATATTATTATAGATAGAGATAAACTGTATACAGCAAAAATGTTCAGCAAAGTAAGATCTACAAATAAGTCAACAGGACCAAAATGGTCTGTTGACCCCTTTAGGAGTTATTGCCCTTTATAGTCAATTTTTAACCATTTTTCGTAAATCTTAGTTATCTTTTACAAAAATCTTCTTTGAAACTAATGGGCCAAATTAAACCAAACTTGGCCACAATCATCATTTGGGTATCTAGTTTAAAAATTGTGTCCGGTGACCTGGCCAACCAACCAAGATGGCCGCCATGGTTAAAAATAGAACATAGGGGTAAAATGCAGTTTTTGGCTTATCACTCAAAAACCAAAGCATTTAGAGCAAATCTGACATGTGGTAAAATTGTTTATCAGGTCAAGATCCATCTGCAACAACAAAAGAGAGTTTTTAACGACCTCAGATGGCTATACAACCCTTGCACAATCAACTGAATTTTGCAGAAATCATTAATAGGATAGATTGCCCTTATATGATAATTTTGTATTACCTTTTTGGTTTTTTTTGGCAAAGGGGGAGCTGGAGTGAGGGGGGGGGGGGGGGTGGTGCGCAACAACAAAACAAATTCACAACTTTTTCATGACTTTGCATTTCTCGTTAGATAAATTTTACAAAATTCTCCCCTGAAACAACTGTTAAATTTAAACAAACTTGGTTTAAATCACCACTAGGATATCCAGGGACCACTGTGTATGATGACCCTGCCTGCCCACGTGGCTGAAATAAAACATAGGTTTCAAACGCACTTTCTAGTATTATATCCCTGAAACTAAACGACATTACAACAGTTGCATTTATCATGCATCAATTGTAAATAAAAATATCAGGTGAGCGACACAGGGTCCTTGGACCTTCTAGTTCATAAATCTAAGTAATCTTTTACAAAAATCTTCTCCTCTGAAACTACTGGGCCAAATTAATCCAAACTTGGCCACAATCATCTTTGGGGTATCAAGTTTAAAAAATGTGTGGCGTGACCCGGTCAACCAACCAAGATGGCCGCCACGGCTAAAAATAGAAGATAAGGGTAAAATGCAGTTTTTGGCTTATAACTCAAAAACCAAAGCATTTAGAGGAAATCTGATGTTGGGTAAAAATGTTTATCAGGTCAAAATCTATCTGCCCTGAAATTTTCAGATGAATCGGTCAACCCGTTGTTGGGTTGCTGCCCCTGAATTGGTAATTTTGAGGAAATTTGGCTGTTTTTTGTTATTATCTTGAATATTATTATAGATAGAGATAAACTGTAAACAGCAATAATGTTCATCAAAGTAAGATTTACAAATAAGTCAACATGACCGAAACGGTCAATTGACCCCTTTAGGAGTTATTGCCCTTTATAGTCAATTTTTAACCATTTTTCGTAAATCTTAATTATCTTTTACAAAAATCTTCTTCTCTGAAACTACTGGGCCAAATTAATTCAAACTTGGCCACAATCATATTTGAGGTACCTTGTTTGAAAAAGGTGTCCGATGACCTGGCCATCCAACCAAGATGGCCACCACGGCTAAAAATAGAACAGGGGTAAAATGGAGTTTTTTGCTTATAACTCTGAAACCAAATCATTTAGAGGAAATCTGACAAGGAGTTAAATTGTTAATCAAGTCAATATATATCTGCCCTGAAATATTCAAATGAATTGGACAACCGGTTGTTGGGTTGCTGCCCTCCAATTGGTAATTTTTAAAGAAATTTTGCTGTTTTTGGTTATTATCTTGAATACTATTATAGATAGCAGTAAACTGTAAACAGCGATAATGTTTATCAAAGTAAGATCTACATATAAGTCAACATGACCTAAATGGTCAATTGACCCCTTAAGGAGTTATTGCCCTTTATAGTCAATTTTTAACAATTTTCATTAATTTGGTAAATTTATGTAAATTTTTACCAAATATTTTTCTCTGTTACTTATAGGCAAAGTTCATTGTAGATATAATTGTAAGAAGCAAGAACGTTCAGTAAAGTAAGAACTTCAAACACATCACCATCATCAAAATACAATTTTGTCATGAATCCATTTTTGTCCTTTGTTCAATATGCACATAGACCAAGGTGAGCGACACAGGCTCTTTAGAGCCTCTAGTTCGTAAATTTTAGTAATCTTTTACAAACAAACTTGGTTTAAATCACCACTAGGATATCCAGGGACCACTGTGTATGATGACCCTGCCTGCCCACGTGGCTGAAATAAAACATAGGTTTCAAACGCACTTTCTAGTATTATATCTCTGAAACTAAACGACATTACAACAGTTGCATTTATCATGCATCAATTGTAAATAAAAATATCAGGTGAGCGACACAGAGTCCTTGGACCTTCTAGTTCATAAATCTAAGTAATCTTTTACAAAAATCTTCTCCTCTGAAACTACTGGGCCAAATTAATCCAAACTTGGCCACAATCATCTTTGGGGTATCAAGTTTAAAAAATGTGTGGCGTGACCCGGTCAACCAACCAAGATGGCCGCCACGGCTAAAAATAGAAGATAGGGGTAAAATGCAGTTTTTGGCTTATAACTCAAAAACCAAAGCATTTAGAGGAAATCTGATGTTGGGTAAAAATGTTTATCAGGTCAAAATCTATCTGCCCTGAAATTTTCAGATGAATCGGTCAACCCGTTGTTGGGTTGCTGCCCCTGAATTGGTAATTTTGAGGAAATTTGGCTGTTTTTTGTTATTATCTTGAATATTATTATAGATAGAGATAAACTGTAAACAGCAATAATGTTCATCAAAGTAAGATTTACAAATAAGTCACATGACCGAAACGGTCAATTGACCCCTTTAGGAGTTATTGCCCTTTATAGTCAATTTTTAACCATTTTTCGTAAATCTTAATTATCTTTTACAAAAATCTTCTTCTCTGAAACTACTGGGCCAAATTAATTCAAACTTGGCCACAATCATATTTGAGGTACCTTGTTTGAAAAAAGTGTCCAATGACCTGGCCATCCAACCAAGATGGCCACCACGGCTAAAAATAGAACAGGGGTAAAATGGAGTTTTTTGCTTATAACTCTGAAACCAAATCATTTAGAGGAAATCTGACAAGGAGTTAAATTGTTAATCAAGTCAATATATATCTGCCCTGAAATATTCAAATGAATTGGACAACCGGTTGTTGGGTTGCTGCCCTCCAATTGGTAATTTTTAAAGAAATTTTGCTGTTTTTGGTTATTATCTTGAATACTATTATAGATAGCAGTAAACTGTAAACAGCGATAATGTTTATCAAAGTAAGATCTACAAATAAGTCAACATGACCTAAATGGTCAATTGACCCCTTAAGGAGTTATTGCCCTTTATAGTCAATTTTTAACAATTTTCATTAATTTGGTAAATTTATGTAAATTTTTACCAAATATTTTTCTCTGTTACTTATAGGCAAAGTTCATTGTAGATATAATTGTAAGAAGCAAGAACGTTCAGTAAAGTAAGAACTTCAAACACATCACCATCATCAAAATACAATTTTGTCATGAATCCATTTGTGTCCTTTGTTCAATATGCACATAGACCAAGGTGAGCGACACAGGCTCTTTAGAGCCTCTAGTTCGTAAATTTTAGTAATCTTTTACAAAAATCCTTTCCTCTGAAACTACTAGGCCAAATTAATCCAAACTTGGCCACAATCCTCATTGGGGTATCTTGTTTAAAAAAAGTGTCCGGTGACCCGGCCATCTAACCAAGATGGCCGCCATGGCTAAAAATAGAACATAGGGGTAAAATGCAGTTTTTGGCTTATAACTAAAAAACCAAAGCATTAAGAGCAAATCTGACAGGGAGTAAAAATGTTTATCAGGTCAAGATCTATCTGCCCTGAAATTTTCAGATGAATTGGTCAACCCGTTGTTGGGTTGCTGCCCCTGAATTGGTAATTTTGAGGAAATTTGGCTGTTTTTTGTTATTATCTTGAATATTATTATAGATAGAGATAAACTGTAAACAGCAATAATGTTCATCAAAGTAAGATTTACAAATAAGTCAACATGACCGAAACGGTCAATTGACCCCTTTAGGAGTTATTGCCCTTTATAGTCAATTTTTAACCATTTTTCGTAAATCTTAATTATCTTTTACAAAAATCTTCTTCTCTGAAACTACTGGGCCAAATTAATTCAAACTTGGCCACAATCATATTTGAGGTACCTTGTTTGAAAAAAGTGTCCGATGACCTGGCCATCCAACCAAGATGGCCACCACGGCTAAAAATAGAACAGGGGTAAAATGGAGTTTTTTGCTTATAACTCTGAAACCAAATCATTTAGAGGAAATCTGACAAGGAGTTAAATTGTTAATCAAGTCAATATATATCTGCCCTGAAATATTCAAATGAATTGGACAACCGGTTGTTGGGTTGCTGCCCTCCAATTGGTAATTTTTAAAGAAATTTTGCTGTTTTTGGTTATTATCTTGAATACTATTATAGATAGCAGTAAACTGTAAACAGCGATAATGTTTATCAAAGTAAGATCTACAAATAAGTCAACATGACCTAAATGGTCAATTGACCCCTTAAGGAGTTATTGCCCTTTATAGTCAATTTTTAACAATTTTCATTAATTTGGTAAATTTATGTAAATTTTTACCAAATATTTTTCTCTGTTACTTATAGGCAAAGTTCATTGTAGATATAATTGTAAGAAGCAAGAACGTTCAGTAAAGTAAGAACTTCAAACACATCACCATCATCAAAATACAATTTTGTCATGAATCCATTTGTGTCCTTTGTTCAATATGCACATAGACCAAGGTGAGCGACACAGGCTCTTTAGAGCCTCTAGTTCGTAAATTTTAGTAATCTTTTACAAAAATCCTTTCCTCTGAAACTACTAGGCCAAATTAATCCAAACTTGGCCACAATCCTCATTGGGGTATCTTGTTTAAAAAAAGTGTCCGGTGACCCGGCCATCTAACCAAGATGGCCGCCATGGCTAAAAATAGAACATAGGGGTAAAATGCAGTTTTTGGCTTATAACTAAAAAACCAAAGCATTAAGAGCAAATCTGACAGGGAGTAAAATAGTTTATCAGGTCAAGATCTATCTGCCCTGAAATTGTCAGATGAATCGGACAGCCCGTTGTTGGGTTGCTGCCCCTAAATTGGTAATTTTAAGGAAACTTTACTGTTTTGGGTTATAATCTTGAATATTATTATAGATAGAGATAAACTGTAAACAGCAATAATTTACAGCAAAGTAAGATTTACAAATAAGTCAACTTGACTGAAATGGTCAATTGACCCCCTAAGGAGTTATTGTCCTTTATAGTCAATTTTTAACAATTTTCATAAAATTTGTAAATTTTTACTTACATTTTCCACTGAAACTACTGGGCCAAGTTCATTATAGATAGAGATAATTGTAAGCAGCAAGAATGTTCAATAAAGTAAGATGTACACACACATCACCATCACCAAAACACAATTTTGTCATGAATCCATCTGCTTCCTTTGTTTAATATTCACATAGACCAAGGTGAGCGACACAGGCTCTTTAGAGCCTCTAGTTTTTAGAGTCCAAAGTCCAAAAAGTTGGATGCACTACATAAGGAGAACATGTAAATGACAATGTTAATGATCAAAATCACATTTTTTACAAAACAGTAGGTTTTTTTTCGATTGTTGGGGACAAGTGGAGATGAAGTCGGACACGTAGAATCATCATATAAAATGTTCGACGAGACAAGTGAAAAATCATTGATAAAAAACATAAAACTTTCAAGACCAATTACAAACCCCTGAAACATGAACTATGTTTGTATTGCCCTAAATTAATGCTCGAAATACAGGGGTATAATGAAGGGTAGGCATCAATGATAAAACATGCTGACTGACGGAAGGTTTTCTATCAAGTGATAAACCTAGAACACACTTTATTACTACTTCACCAGTACTTCGGTACTGGCATGAAAAACGGATTTTTTGTGTTATTAAAATTTCCTGTTACAAAATATTAGAAATTATTATAAATTTAGGAATGAATCTCCCTCATGCAAAGCTCTGATTCCTTTCACAAATTTGGCTATACTTTTTGAACCTTTTGGATTATAGCTCTTCATCTTTTATATAAGCTTTGGATTTCGAATATGTTGGCCACGAGCATCACTGAAGAGACATGTATTGCCGAAATGCGCATCTGGTGCAAAAAAATTAGTACCGTCAATTTTATTACTACCACTGGGTCGATGCCTCTGCTGGTGGACTATTATTCCCCTAGGGTATCACCAGCCCAGTAGCCAGTACTTCGGTACTGGCATGAAAAACGGATTTTTTGTGTTATTTAAATTTCCTGTTACAAAATATTAGAAATTATTATAAATGAAGGAATAAATCTCCCTCATGCAAAGCTCTGATTCCTTTCACGGATTTGGCTATACTTTTTGGACCTTTTAGATTAAAGCTCTTCATCTTTTATATAAGCTTTGGATTTCAAATATGTTGGCCACGAGCATCACTGAAGAGACATGTATTGTCGAAATGCGCATCTGGTGCAAGAAAATTAGTACCGTCAATTTTATTTTTCACTATTATCACTACTATGTAACATAAAAGCCCAAGGTATGACTGTGCATATTATCTTGTGACCTACATCTATAAATTGGCAAGGAGGATCCATTGAAAACAAAACTTTACCCGACAAAAGAGATGATTTCAGCTTTCCAATTGTGAACTTTTCATTTCCAAGTAGCAGCATTCCAGCAGTACCTGCGTACAGTGTATATATCTCCCAATTGATATGATATTCCCGTGCTTGCATTTCCTATCATGATTTTCTTGATAGAGGGTTGAAAGTCGCAATGAAGCTATCAAACATAGAGTTCCAAATGGTGAAGTTAAAATCATCCCTTTGTAAATTGTACAGATACCATCACGAGTTGGTTGACCATTATGGAATATCCGTTTCACAAAGGATATCGGATATGGTCTTTACGTTGTAACTACAATCCCATTCCTTTTCATGAGTTAGACTATTTACCGGATTTGTTTTACTCAGCCATTAAAAAATAAACTAAACCTACAAACTTTGCCTCTTAATGTCAAAATGTCAGGTTTTAATATATGCAACAGTAAAAACAAATAATTGCACTAGTCAAAATGCACCACTTGTAATCATTTTGTATAAATAACATGTTGGAAATATTTCTTCACCATAGTATTTTTATCATAATCATTAGGGTCATTGAAAATTGACTGCTTTGTCCCTTTTATGACCCGTTACAAAGTTTTTGGGCCATATAGCTTTACCCTTCTCAATCATTCACTTATTTTGTCATGTTGTCATTCTGTCATTTCTTCATTCTCTCATTAATTTATATTTAATGCTTGATATGGTAAACTGAAAACAGCATAAATAGTTATTAAAGGTACCAGGATTATAATTTAATAAGCCAGGCGCCTGTTTCGTCTACATAAGACTCATTAGTGACGCTAAGATCAATAAGTAGAAAGTTAAAGAGCATTGAGGACCCAAAATTCAAAAAAGATGTGCCAAATACGGCTACGGTAATCTATTCCACGAATAAGAAAATTCTTTGTTTTTGCAACATTTAGAGTTTTGTTACAGAAAATTTATAAAAATGACCATATCATTGATATTCATGTCAACACCAAAGTGTTGACTACTAGGCTGGTGATACCCTCGGAGATGAAACGTCTGAATAACGATATATGTCTTTCATTGATGTTGACCTTAGACCTGTACCTGACAAACCTCAGAATCACGGTAAAATAACAGATTTTTAGTCAAAGCAGTCTTTAATTGGTGATGATCTTAGACCTGTATGTTACAAACCTCGGAATCAAGGTAAAATAACAGGTTTAATTCTGCAATGCAATTTTTAACCAGATTTTTGTGACAAAAATGTCGGTTATTGAATTGGGGATGTACGGCGGTCGGGCGGGCGGGCGGGCGGTCTGGCAATCAAATGTTGTCCGTGCATTAACTCATGAACCGTTCAACCAAAGCTTTTAAAATTTTAATATGTTGTTACTGACATTTAAATGAAGGTCAAGTTCAATAATGGCGATTTTTTACCGTTCAGGAGTTATGGTTCTTGAAAGATTGAAAAATGGAGTTTCCAGTCGTGTTCGTGCATTTACGCATGAACTGTTCTATCAAAGCTTCCCAAATTTTGATATGTTGTTACTGATGACAAAATGGAGGTCAAGTTCAATAATGATGATTTTGACTTTTACCGTTCAGGAGTTATGGTTCTTGAAAGATTGAAAAATGGAGTTTCCAGTCGTGTCCGTGCATTTACGCATGAACTGTTCTACCAAAGCTTCCCTAATTTTAATATGTTGTTACTGATGACAAAATAGAGGTCAAGTTCAATAATGATGATTTTGACTTTTACCGTTCAGGAGTTATGGTTCTTGAAAGATTGAAAAATGGAGTTTCCAGTCGTGTCCGTGCATTTACGCATGAACTGTTCTACCAAAGCTTCCCTAATTTTAATATGTTGTTACTGATGACAAAATAGAGGTCAAGTTCAATAATGACGATTTTGACTTTTACCGTTCAGGAGTTATGGTTCTTGAAAGATTGAAAAATGGTGTTTCCAGTCGTGTCCGTGCATTTTCTCATGAACTATTCAACCAAAGCTTTTAAAATTTGTATATGTTGTTACTGATGACAAAATAGAGGTCAAGTTCAATAATGGAGATTTTGACTTTTACCGTTCAGGAGTTATGGTTCTTCAAAGATTGTAAAATTGCGTTTCCATTCACGTTGTTGCATTTACTCATGAACCATTCAATCTAAGATTTCAATTTTAATATGTTGATACTGATGACAAAATGAAGGTCAAATTTGATATTGACGATTTTCACTTTCACCATTCATCAGTAATGGTTCTTGTTATATTGACAGGACACAAACAAATGTTAATACATCCGGTTTGCTGTCGTTGTGACAGCCTCTTGTTTATTGATGATGACCTTAGACATGTTCGCGTTTTTTATAAAGCTGGGTTCAAATTCATATTGAAACAATTAACGATGTTTTTATTGTTAATCTAACTACTTGCTAGATTAATCAACTTAGTGCTTGATATGGCAAACTGAAAACAGCATAAATAGTTATGAAAGGTACCAGGATTATAATTTAATAAGCCAGATACGTATTTCATTTACTCGTTAAGACTCATCAGTGACGCTCAGATCGAAATAATTATAAAGTCAAACAAGTACAAAGTTGAAGAGCACTGAGGACCTAAAATTCAAAAACGTTGTTCCAAACAATGCTAAGGTAATCTATTCCTGGGATATGACCATCCTTAGTTGTTTCGAAACATTTGGAGTTTCGTAACAGAGAATTTATAAAAATGACCATATCATTGATATTCTTGTCTTGACTACTGGACTGGTGATACCCTCAGGGACGACACGTCTAAAAACAATATATGTCTGTGTTAGAGATGACCAGGGAAAGCAAATTTTCACATAATTTTCATATGTTTCATTTTCAGTATTTTTACAACACTGGGTCAACTGTATCCTTACTTATTGTAAAGCAGTATATACAGGAATTCCTAAGATTTTATTTGTTGCAACTCATAAAGACAGAGTACCAAAGGTAAGGGAACAAAGTTATCTGATATATTGGCCTTTTTTCTAATACTATATGAAATAGTTCAACTATATCTATATCAATCTCAATATAATGTTATTCCATTAGATATTTATAAGTTTGGCAATTATGAGTTATGACCCTTTAATGAATTAATTATGTTATAATCAGTAAACGGCTTGCTGTCAATTTTCCTGTCCTCATCAATGATTGTTCTTCAGAACTTTTTTTAAGATTAATGGTATAGTGGTAAATTCCTTTTACATGAACTTAAGTATTGCATAGATTGTTCTTCACCATGAAATCTCATCACTCTCATGTACTTTCTTTAAAGGAGGATATTGAAACACGGCGTACAGAGTTATATAGCGGAGTAGAAGAGTTATTCAAAGACCACGAAGGACGAGCGCATCTGGTTATCAACAACAAAATATTTGTCAATGCCACAGACAACACAGATCCAGAGATCAATGTCCTAAAGAAAGCAATCACAGATCTTACCTTTCAACATCCATGTTGGGGAGAGTCAATGCCCAATGCCTCTGTTCCTCTTGAACTTGAGATTGCTAACCTGGTAGCAAACGGGAATCAAATATTGTCATTGTTGGAAGTTGAAGAATTAAATGCCATCAGCAAGGTGTCCGTCTTGTCTAAGGAAGAGCTCAGTGATTTCCTTCACTTCCAGCACTCACTTGGAAAGATGATCTATTTTGATACCCCACAGTTGAGAGGTTATGTGATCATAAGTCCGTTACTTCTGGTCGAAGTTATGAGATCGTTTGTTACAGGTACTATCCTATATAATATCAACATGTATACTCATAGTCCATAGTACATGTCAATAATCTCTGAATCTTTATATCGTCCGACGCCAAATATATGTCCAAACAATTCCATATTAACTATAAAAGATAAATACTTACAGTCATACAACTTGTTAAAACAATTATCGAACTTAAACTCAGAAATCATCCAATCAAGGAAAGTTTTTTTATGACTGAAATGCCTGAAATTATCACTTTTTCCCACAATCACAGAAAAAGAAAAAAAGAAAATTAAAACACGTTCACCTGGCAATTGCCACTACTTGACGTCAAAGATATTCTTCTATGAAACTATACAAAGAGTTGCAATCAAATTTTAAATAAATGATCAGTAGGGTATCTCTTCTAAAGTATGTGAGGGTGGGTTTTTTTTTCATTCTTGTCAGTAAATCAATGTACAGTAGCTAACATGTCTAAATATTTATCATAAATAATAAATGTGTAAATGGTGTCAATATCTTGAAGTATTATACTGTAGATAGGGAAAATATAAGAAGATCAAACATGATCAGAACGTTAAGATCTGCCTACTTCCAGAACTCTCATAGAACAATTTGTTTTCCTTTTTTCTATGAAAAAAATAATTAGTTTTAGTAAAAGTAAGTATATACTGCATATTGCAATATAACAGATCTTCAATATAAGACCAACAATAACTTTATGCCAGTCCTGTTATCTCGGAAACTTATTATGATAGCTACGTTAACAAAAAAATCTACACACTATTTGATCACCTTAATTAATTGTTTGTCTTATGGTAATATGTGGCGCGGACATAGATTCGTACCCTCGCTACAGTCAAATCAAATACATGAACATTGATATATCTCCTATGTCTCTGCTAAGTATGCAACTTTTTAGAGTATGAGCTATGACTAGTCGGCTCCGATTTAGAATAAATATCCGGCTAAGTTGACTCCTTACTTTTAAATAAATGTCTTTAAAAATATTAAAAATACAATTTCTCTTATAAAAGGAACCGCACAATTTGTAAATTAAAACAGAACACGTAAATCAAATATCATTGATAAATTACTTTCATAAACTAAAATGTTAAATAACTAAATTACCGAAAATCAACGAAATTCAAATTAGAAATCTTTTACACTGTTCTGCTCTACTATTTCGTAGATCTGTTTAGTAGATTTTTTGTCTCCCTTTTTTACACTGTTCTATTGTACTAATTCGTAGATCTGTTTAAGTAGATTTTTGTATCCCGTTTTCACACTGTTCTGTTGTACTTATTCGTAGACCTGTAGATTCTTGTCTCCCGTTTTCACACTGTTCTGTTAACCTAATTCGTAGATCTGTAGATTTTTGTCTCCCGTTTTCACACTGTTCTGTTGTACTAATTCGTAGATCTGTTTAGTAGATTTTTGTCTCCCGTTTTCACACTGTTCTGTTGTACTAATTCGTAGATCTGTTTAGTAGATTTTTGTCTCCCGTTTTCGCACTGTTCTGTTGTACTAATTCGTAGATCTGTTTAGTAGATTTTTGTCTCCCGTTTTCACACTGTTCTTTTGTTCTAATTCGTAGATCTGTTTAGTAGATTTTTGTCTCCCGTTTTCACACTGTTCAGTTGTTTGTTTTCTTCATATTCAATCGTCATCATTTTACTTTTACAAAACATTTTCGACTATGAAACTTCTCACAAAGCTTAACCAAACTTCATAGTTATCATAAGGGTATCTAGTTTAAAACAGGTATAATGACCTTGTCAATCATTCAATATGGAAGATAGAACATAAGGGTGAAATGCAAATATTTGTTTATTGTCATGAATATAATAAAATACAGAAAATCTGACAGGGCCATGAAATATCAAAAGGTTGAGATCTATTAATAAGCTGTCTGTTAGCAGCAACACTGTCAGGCAACTTCTGATAGAAGTTATTGGCATTTAATCACGAATGCTACCAGTCTTTTGTTTTATATTTTTTTCCTATTCAGTTAAAAACGTCAAAAATGTAAAAACCTGACATGATCAGCAAGACAAGATCTTCAAATAAGTCACATTTTTCCGAAATCGTTAGTTAAGTCTTTATAAAAGCCAGGGAATTAAAGTGACCTGAAACGATTCATTTTACCGTTTTGTGTTATAGGCTAGTTTCGTTATTGTAGATACTTTTAATACTATTCAATTATTAATTTATATTTTTCACTTAACAGATATTGCCTTTTGGCCGAAGAAAGGTCTCATACGAAATACTTTTGAAAGGATGTCAGAAAGTGGAATAGTACAAAGAAAAGATCTGTATCTTATTTGGGAACAAAAGCACTTCAAGAAACTATCCCCCTACAAAGAGTTCATATTTGATATGCTCATCCACCTTGATATTCTATCAGAGCAGCGTAGATATGATACGAAAACTGGAAATCGGTTACCAGTGGAAAACTTCTTTGTTCCCTGTATGCTCATTCAGAGAAATGACACAAGATTCATGACCCACGAATGCACACCAGAGAAAGCCATTAGTCTAGCATTTGTATTCAAAGGGACAATAATACCACCAGCCTTACCAAATCGTCTCATTAGCGCATGTCTCAGCATGTGGGCTGTGAAGACATTTGAAGAAAAACAACTCCTGTTTTCAGGATTCGTTGGTTTATCTTTCGATAAAGCACATGATATTGTAGTGTGTATTGAAGGTAACAAGATATTGCTCTACATAGTCCATGAAACCTCCAATGGACTGATCGTGCCAGATATAGCCACTGGTATCAAGGAATGCATGTTTACAACATTAGAGAGAATCTCAGATTTCTATAAGTCCACAGTCTCCTCTAGCAGGCAAAAACTACCCTTCCACATAGAATATGCATGCTCCAGGTTAGAATGCTATGTCACTGAAGAGGCAGCATTGACAACTGATGAATGGATCTGTGAGGAACATAAGATTGTACATACTAAAGACAAGTGGAATACTTGGAATCAAGACCAGGTAAATTAAGTTGATGTTATATAAAAAGATCTCTAATCAATTCACACAGAGCTGACTTGTGGTTTGCTTATGTAATCATCATAAAAAAAGAAAACAATAGGTTGAATCAACCAGACTCACAAGATCAATTTCCTATTTAACTTATATAATGAAAGATCAGGTATGTACAGTATGTAGACTAAATGAAACAGGGATGTAGACTAAATGAAACAGGGATTTCTTCTCTGAATTTTTTTTTCATCTCTTTCTTGTATATTAGATTGGTCTGCAATCTTTAAATCTTAGTATTTTGTACTTATTCTTCAAAACAGCCACACCAGAATACCTAACATTGCAGGGTAAATACTCCTTTTCGACATTATCAAACATATGGCTCAATATGTTTATAAATACTTTACAAATTACATCCTTTGAAGCCTTGCCGTGAATTATATGCAAAAGTGTTGTAGGGGCTAATTGGTTATCAAAAGTACCAGGATTATAGTTTAGTACGCCAGACGCGCGTTTTATCTACATAAGACTCATCAGTGACTCTCATATCAAAATAGTTTTAAAGCCAAACAAGTACAAAGTTAAAGAGCATTGAGGATCCAAAATTCCAAAAAGTTGAGCCAAATACGGCTCAGGTAATCTTTTCCTGGAACAAGAAAATCCTTAGTTTTTCGAAAAATTCAAAGTTTTGTAAAACAGGAAATTTATAAAAATGACCACATAATTGATATTCATGTCAACATCGAAGTGCTGACTACTGGGCTGGTGATACGGGGACGAAACCTCCACCAGCAGTGGCATCTAAAATATTGTATGTAATATTGTTAATACCTTAAACATTAAGGGTTTCACCGCTGAGTTCCCCATCCTTAAAAATACAACCCATGATTTTGCATTTATTGATTTATTACTTCTACGATCTTATTTCAGACAAAAGAACAATGTGAAATGGACTGTCAAGGTAAAAACATTAAGTGATTATTACCAAACTGAGCATTATAGTTATTCAATTCAAAACATTTTTGAATAATAGATATTCTATCATATTCTATAAATCAAATATCTAAAATGTAAGGTTTTCTAGTGGGTCAGAAATATTTTAAAATAAATACTACAAGATATGAAACAATAATGTAAAACATATATATGTCAGGAGCCTCTGGCCTTTGTTAGTCTTGTATTATTTTTATTTTAGTTTCTTGTGTACAATTTGGAAATTAGTATGGCGTTCATTATCACTGAACTAGTATATATTTGTTTAGGGGCCAGCTGAAGGACGCCTCCGGGTGCGGGAATTTCTCGCTACATTGAAGACCTGTTGGTGACCTTCTGCTGTTGTTTTTTTTCATTTTTCGGGTTGTTGTCTCTTTGACACATTCCTCATTTCCATTCTCAATTTTATAAGCTATATAGATATAGGAAGATGTGATATAAGTGTCAATGAGACAACATGAGGCTTAGTTTATGATTAGATCAGCAACATTTAGCACATGCAGATATCTATAAATGTAATTCTGAACTATTACCATCACAAACATTTTTTTTTGCAACCCTGACTATTTGGATTCTTATCTCTCATCAAATTTAAAAATTAAACATTTTGTAAAATGACTAACTATTAAGTCAATTTGTAAATTGCGAACCTTGCACATGTTGCAAGGGATTTTATATAATTATTAAGAATTACTTTTGGAGTGTCAAAAACTCGTTGAAAGTACTTGATAAATTACATGCTTATATTGGGGATTTTGAATCTGTTCAAAGTTTTGATTGTTGTACCCTATATACCACACTGCCTCACATTCTCATTAAGAAAAAATTCACACATCTAATTAAATGGGTATTTAAAAAGTCAGAATGTGAATATTTATGTTCAAACTCTTTTAGGTCATTTTTGTCGAGACTTCGACTTCAGTCGAAAAAGCGAGACATAGGGATCCTACATTCCGTCGGCCTCGTCATCGGTTTCTTTGGCGGCGTCCACAATATTCACTCTGTGGTTAAAGTTTTTTGAAATTTTAATTACTTTCTTAAACTATACTGGATTTCTTCCACATTTGGACAGAAGCTTGTTTATGATCATAAGATAGTATCAAGAAATAAATTTTGTAAAAATAAAATTCCATTTTTTCCGTATTTTACTTATAAATAGACTTAGTTTTTCTGCTGGGATACATTACGTTCACTCTGTGGTTAAAGTTTTTGAAATTTTAATGACTTTCTCAAACTATACTTGATTTCAACTAAACTTGGACAGAAGCTTGTTTATGATCATAAGATAGTGTCCAGAAGTAAATTTTGTAAAATTAAAAATACATTTTTTCCGTATTTTACATTTAAATGGACTTAGATTTTCTGCCATGAAACAACACATTCACTCTATGGTTAAAGTTTTTATAATTAAACTTTCCAATACCATTTTGGATTTGTACCAAACTTGGACAGAAGCTTGTTAATGATCAAAATAAAGGCAACAGTAGTATACCGCTGTTCAAAACTCATTATTCCATGGACAAAAAACAAAATCGGGGTAACAAACTAAAACCGAGGGAAACACTTTAAATATAAGAGGAGAACAACGACACAACACCGAAACGCAACACACACAGAAACGGACCAAGCATCAGACAAAATACCACGAGAATAACAAGTATAACATCAAAACCAAATACATGAATATGGGATAGACAAGTACCGTGACACGTCTTATCGCAATATCTCAAAAATAAGAAAAAACAAACGACACAACATTAAAATACAACACACCCAGAAACGAACAATAATATAACAATGGCCATCTTCCTGACTTGGTACAGGACATTTTTAAAGGGAAATAAAAATGGTGGGTTGAACCTGGTTTTGTGGCATGCCAAACCTCGCACTTTAATGGCAAAGTTAAATTTAACATTGAAATGACAACATAATATCACAGGACTACAATACAAATAAATAGGAGAACATATTAGACAAAGAAAAACATGATTAATAGATAACAAAAAGCATCAGGTTTAAAATTCAATACGTCAAAAACGCGCCTCGTCCACACAAAATTCACCAGTAACACCCAGATATAAAAGATCGAAAGTGAAAAAAGTACAAAGTTGTACAGCACTGAGAATCAAAAGTTGAAAAGGTTGTGCCAAATATGTCATTGTTTTTATGCCCGGGATCAGAAAATTCTTATTATATAGAACAATACATGCTATTGCAAACAGTAAATTTTATCAAATGAATATGAAACAGATATACATAATGAAACTGAAGTGTTAACTAATTACAGAAAACTAAACCCAAATAAATAAAGCTAAGTTCAACACAGAATAGACACACCCGAATAATAACAGGCGTCAACGCAATTAAAAAAAATGATGTCACATACGATGGTGAAAAGGCACAAACATTATGTCACATTTAAATTTATGAAATTTAGAAACAGCATGACGTCACATATGAAAAACTTTAATTAAAAGTAAGATAGAATTAGGACTGATTTAAGATTATATTAGAACTAAATTCTGATATTACATTTAAACAAAATGCATATTGCAATACTTATTAATAGCAATTAACTGTAATATATATATATATGTCCAGTTTGTTATGAATCCAACTTCAAACGTAAATAATCGTACAAAATTAAATATAAATAATAAAGGCGGTGATTAATTTTTCTATCCGTAACACCTAAATATAATAAAAAGACGTCAACACATTTGACAAAATCCGATGAGAATTACAAATATAATATTAAACATTAAAACTAAATACATGAATTTGGGATCTAGAAGGATATTTTGTTGAAATTTTGTACCTGTGTATCTGTATTTTACTTAGAAATGAACTTGATTTTTCTTCCAGTTAACATTACATACAGTTTGCAGTTGAATTTTTTTTATACGACCGCAAAAATTGAAAAAATTTTGGTCGTATATTGGTATCACGAAAGCTTCGTCGTCTGCGTCGTCGTCGTCGTCCGAATACTTTTAGTTTTCGCACTCTAACTTTAGTAAAAGTGAATAGAAATCTATGACATTTTAACACAAGGTTTATGACCACAAAAGGAAGGTTGGGATCTATTTTGGGAGTTTTGGTCCCAACATTTAAGGAATTAGGGGCCAAAAAGGGCCCAAATAAGCATTTTCTTGGTGTTTGCAAAATAACTTTAGTTTAAGTAAATAGAAATCTATGAAATTTTGACACAAGGTTAATGAATACAAAATGGAGGTTGGGATTGATTTTGGAAGTTTTGGTTCCAACAGTTTAGGAAGAGGGGCCAAAAAAGGGCCCAATTAAGCATTATTCTTGGTTTTCTAACAATAACTTTAGTATAAGTAAATAGAAAGCAATGAAATTTAAACACAAGGTTTATGGACGATTTCAACTTCCAAATTATCAATTTCCCATTTCTCAGCAGTAACATACCCTCTGCCCCTTCGTATGGTGTTTACATATCACAATTGATACGTTATTCTCGTGCTTGTTCACACTATACGGACTTCATATACAGGAGTGTGTTCCTTACGCAGAAACTGCTCCAACAAAGTTATGAGGAGGACAGATTAAAAATGACATTCCATAAGTTTTATGGACACCATCACGAATTGGTGGATCCATACGATGTGTCTTTAACCAAACTAGCTAAGGACATTTTTACCACATGGTAGATTGCGGTTTGTCATTATGTCCTAATCTTTTAATTACCAAACATGACTTATTCCCGATTGTGACTGTTATGCTGAGTGTGAATTCGCATTACTATAAGACGTGTTACGGTACTTGTCTATCCCAAATTCATGTATTTAGTTGAAATGTTTAATGTTATATTTGTAATTCTCATCGGATTTTGTCAAATGTGTTAACGTCTTTCTATTATATTTATGTGTTATGGTAAAGAA
Organism: Mytilus galloprovincialis; assembly: GCA_037788925.1. Taxonomy (NCBI): domain Eukaryota; kingdom Metazoa; phylum Mollusca; class Bivalvia; order Mytilida; family Mytilidae; genus Mytilus; species Mytilus galloprovincialis. Next base: position 647,681 of record JAWDJN010000020.1, read on the forward strand.
AATTACTATAGTAATCACCTCATTCATTTATTAGATTTTATTTTGTTCAACGTAATCAGTACGATATTTTACGTTTAAAGTTAGATTCAAAACAAACCAGACATAGCTTTATAATATAGTTAATTGCTACCTTAGTTTGCTATTTATAAGTATTAAAATGTGCATTGTTATTAAATGCAATATCAGTATTTAGTTCAAATATAATCTTAAATCAATCCTAATTCTATCTTATTCATTCAAATGTGACGTCATTTTTCATTTTTTTATGATCTGTTTTGAAATTTCATCAATTCCAATGTGATGTAATTTTTGTGCTTTTTCACCATCGTATGTGACGTCATTTTTATGATTTATTGCGTTGAGGCCTGGACTGAGTCGGATGTGTCTATTCTGTGTTGGTCTTTGCATTATGTATTTGTGTTTGTTTTCTGTAATTAATTAATACTTCAGTTTCATTATGTATATCTTTTATATTCATTTAATAAAATTTACCGTTTGCAAGAGCATTAATTGTTCTAAATAATAAGGATGTTTTTATCCCAAGCATAAAAACATAGCCGTATTTGACACAACCTTTTTCAACTTTTGATCTTCAGTGCTGTACAACTTTGTACTTTTTTTCACTTTCGATCTTTTATATCTGGGCGTCACTGGTGAGTTTTGTGTGGACGAGGCGCGTTTTTGGCGTATTGAATGTTAAACCTGATGCTTTTTGTTATCCATTAATCACGTGTTTCTTTGTCTAAAAAGTTCTCCTATTTATTTGTATTGTAGTCCTGTAATATTATGTTGTCATTTCAATGTTATATTTAACATTGCCATTAAAGTGCGAGATTTGGCATGCCACAAAACCAGGTTCAACCCACCATTTTTTTCTTTAAAAATGTCCTGTACCAAGTCAGGAATATGGCCATTGTTATATTATAGTTCGTTTCTGTGTGTGTTACATTTTAACGTTGCGTAAGTTGTTTTCTTTTATTTTTAGCTCACCTGGCCCGAAGGGCCAAGTGACCTTTTCTCATCACTTGGCTTCCGTCGTCCGTCGTCGTCGTCGTTAACTTTTACAAAAATCTTCTCCTCTGAAACTACTGGGCCAAATTAAACCAAACTTGGCCACAATCATCATTTTTTTTTTCATTTTTTATTGATCTTTTTGGTGTTCAAGCTACAGTGCATACATACATACATACATTTTTACAATATATAAGTGATTGACATATGGCATAGTCATACTATTGATATTTTACGAATAAGACATAGTAAAAACAAATACAAGTAAATGATGTGAATAATCGGTGTATGATACAAGTAAAAGATACTTTGGAATACATTAAATATACATGATCATATCGAGAATAAAATTTAATTAATAACTTCCATAAATTCCCCCCATCTGTCGACAAATGACTCGTGCTTGTCTTTAGAAAGATATAAATATTCTAATATCTCCAGACGTCTTTTCAAAAATTTGAGAAAAGCTTGCACAGATATAAACAATTTGTCTAATTGTGTGTACTTTACATAATGAATGTAATATTTTGCCTGTAAAATAAAATAGTTTAACACTAAGTTATCAGAATTCAATATACCAAAAATGACACTGTCTTTATTTAAAAATATTTTTCCTCCAAAAACATATGCCACCAATTGGAAAATTCTCTCCAAAATCGTTTTATTTCTATACATTCAAAAAATTTATGCTCTATAGTTTCTATTTCTTTACAACTGGCACACTCATTAGTTAAAGAAAGTTTATATTTTTCAAGGAGATAATTATGTGAGACTATTCTGTGTAACACTTTATATTGAAAAGCTTGTAGTTTGCTTTCAATAGTACATTTAAAAGCTAGTGAATACATATTGTTCCACTTTTCGTCACTAATTTCTATATTAAAACAATCATCATTGGGGTATCTAGTTTAAAAAATGTGTGGCGTGACCCGCTTAACCATCCAAGATGGCCACCATGGCTAAAAATAGAAAATAGGGGTAAAATGCAGTTTTTAGCTTATAACTCAAAAACCAAAGCATTTAGAGCAAATCTGACATGAAGTAAAATTGTTTATCAGGTCAAGATCTATCTATGCCCCTGAATTGGTAATTTTAAGGAAATTTTGCTGTTTTTGGTTATTAAATTGAATATAATAATAGATAGAGATATACTAAAAACAGCAATAATGTTCAGCAAAGTAAGATTTACAAATAAGTCAACATGATCAAAATGGTCAGTTGACCCCTTTAGGAGTTATTGCCCTTTAAAGTCAATTTTTAACCATTTTTCGTAATTTTTTTATATCTTTTACAAAAATCTTCTCCTCTGAAACAGCTAAGCCAAATTAATCCAAACTTGGCCACAATCATCTTTGGGGTATCTAGTTTACAAAATGTGTGGTGTGACCCGCCAAACCAACCAAGATGGCCGCCATGGCTAAAAATAGACCATAGGGGTAAAACGCAGTTTTTGGCTTATAACTCAAAAACCAAAGCATTTAGAGCAAATCTGACATGGTGTAAAATTGTTTATCAGGTCCAGATCTATTTGCCCTGAAATTTTCAGATGAATCAGAGAGCCTGTTGTTTGGTTGCTGTCCCTGAATTGGTAATTTTAAGGAAATTTTGCTGTTTTTGGTTATTATCTTGAATATTATTATAGATAGAGATAAACTGTAAACAGCAATAATGTTCAGCAAAGTAAGATTTACAAATAAGTTAACATGACCAAAATGGTAATTGACCCCCTAAGGAGTTATTGTCCTTTATAGTCAATTTTAAACAATTTTCATAAAATTTGTAAATTTTACTACCGTAACATTTTCCACAAAAACTACTGGGCCAAGTTCATTATAGATAGTGATAATTGTAAGCAGCAAGAATGTTCAGTAAAGTAAGATGTACAAACATATCACCATCACCAAAACACAATTTTGTCATGAATCCATCTTCTTCCTTTGTTTAATATTCACAAATACCAAGGTGAGCGACACAGGCTCTTTAGAGCCTCTAGTTTAGTGTAAAAGTCAACAACACATTGCGATAAGACGTGTCACGGTACTTGTCTATCCTAAATGCATGTATTTGGATTTGATTTTATATTTGTTATTCTCGTGGTATTTTGTCTGATGCTTGGTCCGTTTCTGTGTGTGTTACATTGTAATGTTGTGTCGTTGTTCTCCTCTTATGTTTTGTGCGTTTGCCTCAGTTTTAGTTTGTTACCCCGATTTTGTTTTTTGTCCATGGATTATTTTAGTTTGAACAGCGGTATACTACTGTTGCCTTTATTTATGACCACATAAGGAAGGTTGGGTTTGATTTTGGGAGTTGAGGTCCCAACAGTTTAGGAATTAGGGGTCAAAAAGGGGCCCAAAATAAGCATTATTCTTGGTTTTCGCACCATAACTTTAGTATATTAAGTAGAATAGAAATCTATGAAATTTAAACACAAGGTTAATAAGCATAAAAGGAAGTTGGGTTTGATTTTGGGACTTCTGATCCCAACAGTTTAGGAATAAGGGGCCCAAAGGGTCCAAAATTTAACTTTTTTTTTTTTATTTCATCAAAAATTGAATAATTGGGGTTCTTTGATATGCCGAATCTAACTGTGTATGTAGATTCTTAATTTTTTGTCCCGTTTTCAAATTGGTCTACATTAAGGTCCAAAGGGTCCAAAATTAAACATAGTTTTATTTTAACAAAAATTGAATCCTTGGGGTTCTTTGATATGCTGAATCTAAACATGTACTTAGATTATTGATTATTGGCCCAGTTTTCAAGTTGGTCCAAATCGGGGTCCAAAATTAAACTTTGTTTGATTTCATCAAAAATTTAATAATTGGGGTTCTTTGATATCCAAATCTAACTGTGTATGTAGATTCTTAACTTTTGGTCCCGTTTTCAAATTGGTCTACATTAAAGTCCAAAGGGTCCAATATTAAACTTAAGTTTGATTTTAACAAAAATTGAATTATTGGGCTTCTTTGATATGCTGAATCTAAAAATGTACTTAGATTTTTTATTATGGGCCCAGTTTTCAAGTTGGTCCAAATCAGGATCCAAAATTATTATATTAAGTATTGTGCAATTGCAAGAAATTTTTAATTGCACAGTATTCAGCAATAGCAAGAAATCTTCAATTGCACAGTATTGTGCAATAGCAAGAAATATTCAATTGCACAGTATTGCGCAATAGCAAGAATTCTTCAATTGCACAATATTGTGCAAAGGCAAATATTTTCAATTGCACAGTATTGCACAATAGCAAGAAATATCTAATTGCACAATATTGTGCAATAGCAAGAAATGTTCAATTGGAGTTATCTTTCTTTGTTCAGAATAGTAGTTGAATCAACTTAAATCATTGTTTTATACAATATACAATGTATATTCACTTTTACTACCAAATGATAAATTAAAACAATCTTTACCATTCAGTGATAACAAGCACTTTATTTTACATTTTAATATTTTATAATGTTATTTAAATGAGTTGTTATTGTTGCAACATTATAACTTTGAATTGAGATCAGTTTTGGAAAAAAGGGAAAGGGGATGTGAAAAAAAACTGGGGGTGGTTAAATTTTTCTCATTTCAGATTTCATAAATAAAAAGAAAATTTCTTCACACATTTTTTTGAGAGGATTAATATTCAACAGCATAGTGAATTGTTCAAAGGCAAAAAAAATATTTTAAGTTCATTAGACCACATTTATTTTTGTCAGAAACCTATGCTGTGTCAACTATTTAATCACAATCCAAATTTAGAGCTGAATCCAGCTTTAATGTTGTGTCCATTCTTGCCCCAACCGTTCAGGGTTCAACCTCTGCGGTCGTATAAAGCTGCGCCCTGCGGAGCATCTGGTTAAAACATTTACTAGATTCATAAACTATCTTGGATTTTTACCAAACTTGGACAAGCTTTTTACAATCAAATGATAGTATCAACAAGAAGAATTTTATTGATTTTTTTCCTCATTTTTTTTACCCAATGATTAACAGCAAAAGTAGGCGAGACCCTGGGTTCCGTGGAACCCTTACGAATTTTTTTAGTACAATAAACAAAAGAATTTTGTCAATTGGACATGCTTTGATACTATATATGGACTTGAATATTTACTCGATTACATTTTTGTTCGCTTTGGAGATTCTGTATATCGTAAGGTTATCGGAATTCCAATGGGGACTAACTGTGCACCACCTATTGCGGATCTGTTTTTGTATTGCTATGAGTTATGACAAAAATCAGAAAAGACCCATCGAAACAACATCTGATACAGAAATTTAATAATACTTTTAGATATTTGGATGATATATTGGCTCTCAATCATGACGACCTCAGTAGGTATACTAAAGAAATGTATCCTGTTGAACTTACTTTAAATAAAGCTAATGCTAACAATGACCACTGCCCTTTCTTCGATTTTCATATCTATATCATTAAAGGAAAGCGTAATACTAAAATTTATGATATAAGAGATAATTTTTCATTTCTTATCGTTAATTATCCATTTTAGATGGTGACGTTCCCTTGTCACCATCTTACGGTGTTTATATATCTCAACTTGAACCATTCGCTCGTGTATGGAACAGCGTTTTAGATTTTTAGAAGCTAAATGTATGTATTACTGAAAAATTATTACATCAGTGTTTTCGATATCACAAACTAGTCAAAATATTTACTAAATTTTATCATCAACAACGACATCATTCGTAAATGTAACTCAAAATGCAGACTTATTATACCTTCAGGTATGTCACATCCAATCCTTTATGGTAATATTCTTTTTAAAGCACAAACATGTCAGTATTCACCTCAGAATCTAACAAAACCTTTAAATATACATATTAAGAAGGGATATAGTTACGATACTGTTGTCAGGTCATTAAAGATAACATATTTTGGCTTTAATATTGATTTTCTTATAGGGTCTTTGCATCGGAACTAAGCACATTTATTCAAAAACAGTTATTGCCATGGGTTATGTTCTTCTCATATATGTAAGAATGGTATGATACTAAACCCCTAACGGGATGGATTGTGCCTGACATTCATATGATGAAGATATAATCTTTCAATCAGTTTAATTGAAGTCTGGAGCTGGCATGTCAATTATCGTCATTATACATAATCTACTCTGTATGATGGATATGTCTCTATTAATGACTCGCTGCCATTTATACAAAAGCCATTAGGTATTCATCACATTCGCAGGAAACTTGATTCATTATCCCTTTCAAAACTTCATTCTCTAGTCAATTTATGTTTGGAAACTACCGTTACAATCCCTCATTCAAACCAGTACTAACTTACAGCTATCATTTCGGATATTGCAAGTCACAGACTTTTCAAACCAGTTCGTATTGTAAAAAATGAAAAAGAGAAAAGATCTTTGCTTAATCCTTTCTTTGCAAGCAAATTAAATGTCTCGATGACGTCAACTTATGCAATATCCTTCATCTAAATTAATTCGGTCGAAAATACCTCCTTATTTCAAAGATCAGTCTGTACCATTCATTTGCTATACCTATATTAAACATATGGCAAATCAAATTTCAATTACAAACACGTTTTTCGGGATCTCAATATTGACGACTTCAAGCCTAAACCTCCTGATTGCATTTGTGCTAGTTCCCAATTCACTTATAATCTGGCTGGTCACGTTATTAAAGGTGAATTCAATATTGTCAATAACATTTCCCTTCGAAATGTGTTATCGAAAGGTCCGAAATAACGTGAGCCTAAATCCATCAATTGGAAATAAAATTTCATAATTTTGATGGATTCAGTCGAGGATAATACCAGGCAATTAGCTTAGCTCAAGAAGGAAGACAAAGACACTCTTTCCGAATGGATTAAGGCAGTGAGAACGTTGATACAAATCAAAATTAAGAAACTGAAATGTTGCAAAACACTTATCCTACATCCATGACAAATATGTTGTTGTCCTCGCAGATAAAGACCCAGACAACATCGTTTTTGTGTGTAAAACTCATAACATTAACTGCTTTGTAGACTAATTATGTATTGACAATTCACTTGGAAGCTCAACATGCTCAACATATACCCTAATGACATTAACCAAAGAGGAAATCCTGGATAATCATGGGTCTGTTCTATGTCCCTTTGGAATTTCAACTAAAGAACTGGTTCTTCCATAATGGTATTGGATACCAAAACTACATAAGTGTCCTTACAAACAACGGTATATTGCTGGGTATTCCAAGTGCTCCATGAAACCTCTTTCTAAATTATTAATATCTGTTCTATCATCAATCAAAGCCGAGCTTCAAAGTTATTGTGAAACTGCCTATTCTAGAGGTGGCGTGATTCAGATGTGGATACTGCAAAATTCCAAAGATATTTAAGAGTACTAGTACATACAATCTAACTCTCTTCCATCTTCCAATAGTATTAAAACATAAATCCTACTTTGTAAAGGATCACTCTGATTCAAACAAAAAATTCTCTGAATCTGACATTATCAAGATGCTCAATTCTTAATTGACAACACATGTGTTACTTTCGGAGGACATGTTTTTCAACAGACTGTCGGTATTCCTATAGGAACCGATTGTGCCCATCTTCTTGTCGAATTGTTACTTTATTATTATTAGACTGAATTCGTACAGGAATTTGTTAGGAAGAAAGATAAGAAGTTAGCAATATCCTTTAACTTTACTTTCCGCTATAAAGATGATGTTCTCTCACTTAAATAATTTCACGACCGTGCAAGGGCTGTATAGCCAGTCAAGGTCGTTAAAAACTTCCATTTGTAAATAATTAAAAATTTGATGACTATGTTGACCTCATCTATCCAATTGGACTAGAGATACAACAGATACAGTTAAGTAGGCTTCATATCTTGACTTGCATCTAGAAATTTGCCATGAGGGTCGGTTGAAAACAAAACTTCACGACAAAAGAGATGAATTCAGCTGTCCAATTGTGGACTTTCCAATTTTTAGTAGCAACATTCCAGCAGCACCAGCACACGGGGTATATATCTCCCAATTGACACGATATTCCAGTGCTTGTATTTCCTGTCATTATTTTTTATATAGAACGTTGCTGCTCACAAGGAAGCTATCAAAACAATCTTCCAAATGGTAAGATGAAATTATCCCTTCGAAAATTTTACGGACACCATCACGAGTTGGTTGACCGTTATGGAATAACCGTTTCACATATGACATCAGATATGTTCTTTACGTCGTAACTCCAATCCCCTTCCCTATCATGAATGTGACCTTCCGAATTAGACTATTTACCGGATTTGTTATAACATGAGCATCACGACGGGTGCCACATATGGAGCAGGATCTGCTTACCCTTCTGGAGCACCTGACATCCCACCCAGTTTTTGGTGGGGTTCATGTTGCATATTCTTTAGTTTTAAATGTTGTGTCATGTGTACTATTTTGTAGATAGATATAGGAAGATGTGGTGTGAGTGTCTGTTTGTCTGTTTCATTTTTATCCATGGCTTTGTCAGTTTATTTTTGATTGATGAGTTTGACTGTCCTTCTGGTATCTTTCGACCCTCTTTCACTAATTCAGTTTGCTCCGTTCTTGTTAATTTAAAAATGCGTTTATTAGGGGGAATGGCAAATATTTGCCTCTACCTTAACGCTTGAATGAAAAAAAAGTGCCATAACTGACCCATTAGAATAGAAATAATTCATGGGGGCTTTACTGTATACTGATTTTACCACGGGTTTGCCTATTATGTCGATATCTAACCCCTCGGTGCGCTCGTGATGAAATATTTATCATAAAGGGCCAACCCATGGTGACATCAGTATAAAATCAAACCCCAATAAATTATTTCTATTCTAATGGGTCAATTATACGGTCTTTGTTTGAGGGGATCGACGCGTTTAAGTGAAGGCAAGTATTTGCCATTCTCACTAATAAAATCAGTGAGATCAATTCAAATGCAAGCCTCCATGAATAATTTCTTTAATAAAACCTGCCACTCAAATAGTTTATGAAATAGCAAATAATTAGTACATACAGTGCATGAGGGAATTGTAGATCATTTATTAGAATTTAAGAGAGTTCCAATAGTTCAAATACGTCTTAGTGCATGTCAATACTAAGAGCATGGTGTACTTTATAAAAAAGCTGAACATCATCTTCTTTTGTAATGAGCAGTACAAAACATGGTCTGTTTTTAATTTTTTTTTATAATATAAACTCTCCTTTCAGAAAATGTAAGTAATATTACATGTTTATTGTATATATATATATATACACACATAGATTGAAAGGGGGGCCTAGATAAAATGTAAGTGTACTTGTATTGTTTAAATCTGTATTCTCATTGTTTGACCTCATGATGTAATTAATGAATCCAACGAATAAACTATAAATCAAAATCACTAAAGAAATTATGTTTTATTTGGCTGTAAATTTGTCATGGCATTTATTGCAAGAAAGAAACACAATCAACTTGTCAATCAAAACTTGATGACGATTGAATTACTGAAGGGCGATCCAGCAGTAACAAAGTTATATCAGGAGCCACTGGGTAGTCCATAGCAGCTTAAAGTAAATTCCGCCTGTCCATTCACAATACAAAAAAGCTCCAAACTCAGTCTGTTATATATGCCATGACGCTGGTTCTATAATCATTCTTCCAAAACTGAAACGATAAATGAAAAGCAGCAGAAAATATTCATAATGGGGAAAAGGGAGGGCGGGTAAATTCTATAGCTTTGGTCAAGCTCCGTGTAAGGTTTGAATTCAAATGACCAAACCACACGAGGTAAATTGCACGGACTAACATTTCGCGGGCTAAACTAATTAGCATATTAAAGTGACCAGTATAAAATGAATCGAACACACCGTCAATTTAAATCAATAATAGGCATACCAAGTTATATAATTACAATAACTGAATTTAATTATTATTGAATTAAATTCTATTATTGTATATATATATATATACACACATAGATTGAAAGGGGGGCCTAGATAAAATGTAAGTGTACTTGTATTGTTTAAATCTGTATTCTCATTGTTTGACCTCATGATGTAATTAATGAATCCAACGAATAAACTATAAATCAAAATCACTAAAGAAATTATGTTTTATTTGGCTGTAAATTTGTCATGGCATTTATTGCAAGAAAGAAACACAATCAACTTGTCAATCAAAACTTGATGACGATTGAATTACTGAAGGGCGATCCAGCAGTAACAAAGTTATATCAGGAGCCACTGGGTAGTCCATAGCAGCTTAAAGTAAATTCCGCCAAAATTACAAGTTGAGTAACTAGTTGCACAACTTGTAATCCGCCATAAAATTTACCGCATGACAAATTTAACAGCAAGAATCAACATCAATCAACTTCAACATCATTATCAACTTCGATGTCATTATCAACTCAACATCATTATCAACTTCAACATTATTATCAACTTCAATATTATCAACTTCAATATTGTCAACTTCAATATTATTATCAACTTCAATATTATCAACTACAACATTATTATCAACTACAACATTATTATCAACTTCAATGTTATCAACTTCAACATTATTATCAACTTCAATATTATCAACTACAACATTATTATCAACTACAACATTATTATCAACTTCAACACAAACATCAAAAACTTCAATATCAACTTAAATTCAATACTTTGAACTTCATTAAATTGATATTCATGTGGCAACATCAACATAAACTTCAGCTAAAATGCAATACTGTCAACATCTAAGCTATGTTATTCATTGTAAGGGAAAACCAAACAATGAGGAAATTTAAAGAAAATATATACATAACATTTTCAGAGCTCCTTGAATCTGATTTAGGAATACACCCAACTATCTCTAATCCAAACGATGCACATATAAGCTTAATATGACAGCTCCTATAACAATAAAAGAGCCAATTACCCAAATATCATTCAGGTACCCTGAAATAAAGTGTTTCAACTATACAATGCAAGGTTTGTTTTTGCATAACCTTTTTTAAAGTGTATGAAAATGTCCATCGTCTTTGTGTCTCAGCAATGTAGTCCGACATCAACCGGACAGGACAAATTGAAGTAGTTTATTCTTTTCCAGAATTGTCGTTACTGAATTACCCAGCTGATCTGTTTGCTAAGAAGGAACTTTTATAATAACTTAAGTGACCCTGAATAAGCATCAAATTATATCTTGGATCGTTTTACAATAAGATTTTCATTAAAATTTGAATTTGCAATTACTCCAAAACTAAGAAACCCAAAATTCTAGCTGAAAATGAAGCTTTGAATAAACATGTTTCATATACTGAATAACAAACTAAATTAAGCGCATCTAAAAGTCTAGTTAATATACCAATAGTAATAGGCTTACGACAGACGTGTCGCTTATGTCACTGAGCATCTTTTGAACAATAAAAGAATGAGTGTTGTCCAATAAACCATTGATCTTATGATTAAACCTAATGCCTGAAAGGTACGCATTCCCAGTGGAATAAGAATATTCATCTTTAAACATGTCAGCTACTATTAACTAAATGTGAAACGGGGCATGGCCATACGTCATACAGGTTTAGTTTATGTTTAAAGTTTTGAAATTAATTTAGTCCATTTGATACGTAAGCCAAGTATTTGAATAACTCTTGCACTACCGATAAAGAGATTTAAAACAGAACTCGACAACCACTTGTCACTCAAAATATAAGAAATGCCATTATAATTTCTAAAATATTTTCCAAACGCGTAGATTAGAAATAGGTCGATAATAAAAAGGCCCCGCAATTCTACCATTTCAATTCACTCATGATTTTTCCAAGCTAAATTTGGATCTTGTAAAACAGACTTTAATATTTTGCTTGTATGATGTGCTCGAAAAACATATTTAAAACCATTATATAATAAATTTGCCAACATGTTAACGGGGAAGTCAGTCAACATATTCCTTTAAACCGTAGTATTAACAGGGGAACAACCAAAAATACCAAATATCATACGGTGATTGCAAGCTGTAAACAAAATTATAAAATTTGAAATGATTAAATTGCATCCGTGGAACATTTGCCTGCTCACAAGGAAATCTTTAATTATTTATCGAAAAACGAGTATTTGGGTTAAAATTTCCATGTGTATTCAAAAACCTGTTTGACTGCTCTAGCACTGGACTGATACCTTGGTGCAAAATTGTTTGCATCAGGTGCCCTAGGGTAGTTTTAATACCTAGGAGCAGAATAGTCCGAAGTTACAGAACTTCGAGGATTATTCTTGTTATATGAATAATTTGTACAGTACAGCGAAGGATGGAACTGGCTACATCTTATACCTGAATTCATGACTGTATACACAATTCATACGAGTACAAACGGCCTTAAAACTATAATCGTAGCAAGGACTAATAACTGTGTGAGAAGTATAAGAAGATGTCTGTGGAACATGATTTATGCCTACTGCAATAAACTGAAGCCATAGCTGCCCATCAATGCCGTCCCATGTACGCATATGATCACGAGCTTTTCTAAGTCGAAATTGCATGTCAAATTTATAAACGTTCTCAAAAGGTACACCCCCTTATAATCGTCATGTAGCTAATCAATTCATTTGCCAATTCCGGGAATCTTTGCAATAAAATTTTCATATAATTTAAAAACCCTTCAGTCCACTCACCTAAGTTAGATAATGATTTACTTTTGAATATTTGTTTCTGTCAATTAAAATGTCTCCATCTTCATCAAAACCGAGCACTTTTTTCGGTTGATCAATTTTTGAAACAAAATGTTTTTGTAAAGTAATTGTGCCAAATCAACATATTCTAAATTTCATAATTGGTTTATAATTTTTTTTTTGTGGTACAAACACATCAACATCATTACTAGTAGGTATAACTAAAATCTCACCGTTTTGTACAGAATTACGAGCTGTGGGCTGCCCTGGGTGTACACATCCCTGATCAGGAACTTGTTGTTCAGCGGGCTGCAGAGGAAGTTTGAAGTTCAAATGAGTTGTGGTTGTAGAATTGGCTGTATTGGTACAAACGGCTGTTGTGGTAATAACGGCTGTTGTGGTAATAACTGCTGTTGTGGTAATAACTGCTGTTGTGGTTATAACTGATGTGGGGGCAATAACTGATGTGGTGGCATTAATGGCTGTTGTGGTGGCATTAATGGCTGTTGTGGTGGCATTAATGGCTATTGTGGTGGTATTAATGGCTGTTGTGGTGGTATTAACGGCTGTTGTGGAATGGTTATATTTTGTTTTACAATTTCAGCTCTCTTTGGGCGAAGCCTTCTGTTTACCGGTAGCTTTATTTGATTTTGCCTACGTACAGCACGATTTGGCAGCACCCTCTCCCCTTTTCCTCTCGGCATACTGGCTTAAACAAATAATTACAATGTTAGTCAATGCATTAGTAAAATATTATATCATTTGTCAATGTTATATCCCTTAATCAAACAATTCAATCAATATTGAAATACAAATATTTCAATTTTTACCATTGACTAATTAGTATTAAGATACAATGGCAATAACCAAAGTAGAAAAAGCCGCAAATGCTTGATTGTGGCTGTCAATGTCCAGTGGCAGATATTTCAAGTATACTCATAATGATAATATCATATTGATAACGAAAGTCATAAAATAAAATAATTATTGTATCTACCGAATATCAATTGAAGTGGCCTTCGTTAATGAGAAATATTCCTATCCTATAATCGACTATAATATATGAAAACTATGAAACAATTAGCAAAAGTTTACAAAAAGAAATGATTCATTAGGTACGGAAAGTGAATTTTTTTTTTTTTTTTTTTTTTTTTTTTTTTTTTTTTTTTTTTTTTTTTTTTAAATCAACTGATCTAAGAAAACTTCACCTCATTTTAAAGGCATTGTGAAGTCAGACATTTTCAAAACAGTTTCACTTTTATCAATACACATAATAACAACAAATAAATAGCAAATTTTCAAAATTTTCAAATACTGTTGCCTCTTTAAAAATTAATAATATTTATTTTTTTTAATCATTTGGGTTATAGCTTTTGTTTATTTTGCTTCTTTTTCATCTTGTTAGTCAATTTCAATCCTCCATATTAAGTTTTTTGGTCAAAATAGAAGCTTAAAGCATGAAAATGTCAACCACTCTCATGAAATTCTATCGTCCAAAGTCACAGAACATAACGATTTTTGTTTATTCCTTTTTTCAGAGCATCAGTTGGTATATTGAAAATGTAAAGTAAAACTTTATTAACATTTGAATGTAAAGAAACAAAATATGAAATATTACTCTTTATATACAAATGTATATGTTTGTGTGTGTGTATAAAAAAGATGTGGTATGATTGCCAATGAGACAACTCTCCACAAGAGACCAAATGATACAGAAATTAACAACTATAGGTCACCGTATAGCCTTCAACAATGGGCAAAGCCCATACCGCATAGTCAGCTATAAAAGGCCCCGAAATGACAAATGTAAAACAATTCAAACGAGAAAACTAACGGCCTAATTTATGTACAAAAAATGAACGAAAAACAAATATTTAACACATCTACAAACGAAAACCACTGAATTACAGGCTCCTGACTTTGGACAGGCACATACATACAGAATGTGCATGGTGGGGTTAAACATGTTAGCAGGCGCCCAATCCACACCCCCCCCCCCCTTTGACCTGTGACAGTACAACATAAGAACAAACTATAAAAATCAGTTGTACCATGAGAGACAAGAAAAGTTTTGAAATATGTCATCTGTCTTTGTACTGTCATGATAGTTTTAGAATGTTCCCTTTTCATTAACATTTAATGAAATATTCTTATTCTTATATAGCATGTATAGTGAATGCTTATAAATAAAGATAAACAACAACCTTTTAACAATTATTCTACTGGACTAAAATACCTTTTGCACTGAAAAACAATGAAAATAATATAACAATATTCTTATTCCAGAAATTTCAAACAAATAATTATGTCAGATAACTGTATTAAAATTCTTGTATATATAAAAGTAAAGTGAACTCATCTGTATATCAGTTACAATATTTATGCAGTGAAATCTGTAAACCAATCTCATTCAGGACTGAAGTTCAAAATGCATTGAATGTGAATAGCATTCGTTGCCATACCTAGATTCATAGATTGTTTTTCTTTATGTCCAGTGGCACCTATTTCATGCATATTTAGGACTTAAAGAATTTATATATACATTTATGTTGAAATTAGTATGTGGCTTACTCACCGGTTACTTCGCGCTGCAAGATTTGGATTTGGATTAAGAATAAATAACATGGTAAATGTTCATTAGTGTATTAAGACAGTTAAACAATTAGATATAACAACTCGCACAATAAGTATAACCATCTACTCAATTTACAAATATAAATATAAAATAATATCCAAGAAAAGATTGACAATTTACACAATGATAGAATTTAAATTCAGTTATAACACCAAAGAAAAAGTTCACGACTATTTAAAGCATTTAACAAAGTTAAAATTATTTAAGAAAGAAAAACCAGATTAACAGTTCAAATTGTTGAGCTATTATTTTTTATAAAATTTTGCTTAATTCTAAAACTAAAAAAGAATACTCATCTTTTCTCCTGTGTTTTAAATTCTATAGCTTTGGTCAAGCTCCGTGTAAGGTTTGAATTCAAATGACCAAACCACACGAGGTAAATTGCACGGACTAACATTTCGCGGGCTAAACTAATTAGCATATTAAAGTGACCAGTATAAAATGAATCGAACACACCGTCAATTTAAATCAATAATAGGCATACCAAGTTATATAATTACAATAACTGAATTTAATTATTATTGAATTAAATTCTATTATCTAAATTGAGTAAGCAAACTCGTCTAATGTTTAACAATAATCAACCATCCTTAAAATGTTTGATTCACTGTATAAACATTCATTTTTTGCACATATAGGTTTACAAGAAAGTGCCTTGAATCAGATACCAAGTGACATTGAACTTCAAAGATTTGCATCACGATGTGATGATGTCACCATAAAAGAGTTAGCCATACGTCTTGGTATGAGTTTCCAAGAATGGGATGAACTTGAAAGGAATAATCCTGACTATATTCAGATTGTCAAGTATAGAATATTGGTCAACTGGAGAGAAAAATGTTCAGGAAAATTCAGCAACATAGCACAAGCTTTATCAGAGATGAAACTAACTACACATATGTTGTGTCAGGTAAAATAACAGAGATATAAATAGCTACACATATGTTGTGTCAGGTAAATTAACAGAGATGATATAACTACACATATGTTGTGTCAGATAAAGTAACAGAGATTAAACTAACTACACATATGTTGTGTCAGGTAAAATAACAGAGATATAAATATACACATATGTTGTGTCAGGTAAATTAACAGAGATGAAATAACTACACATATGTTGTGTCAGATAAAGTAACAGAGATAAAACTAACTACACATATGTTGTGTCATGTAAAGTAACAGAGATGAAACTAACTACACATTTGTTGTGTCAGGTAAAGTAACAGTGATAAAACTAACTATACATGTGTTGTGTCATGTAAAGTAACAGAGATAAAACTAGCAACACATATGTTGTGTCATGTAAAATTTCAGAGATAAAACTAACAACACATATGTTGTGTCATGGAAAGTAACAGAGATAAAACTAGCAACACATATGTTGTGTCATGTAAAGTTACAGAGGTGAAACTAACTACACATATGTTGTGTCAGGTAAAGTAACAGAGATAAAACTAACAACACATATGTTGTGTCATGTAAAGTAACAGAGATAAAACTAGCAACACATATGTTGTGTCATGTAAAGTTACAGAGATAAAACTAACAACACATATGTTGTGTCAGGTAAAGTAACAGAGATAAAACTAACAACACATATGTTGTGTCAGGTAAATTAACAGAGATGAAATAACAACACATATGTTGTGTCAGGTAAAGTAACAGAGGTGAAACTAACAACACATATGTTGTGTCAGGTAAAGTAACAGAGATAAAACTAACTTCACATATGTTGTGTCATGTAAAGTAACAGAGATGAAACTAACTACACATATGTTGTGTCAGGTAAAGTAACAGAGATAAAACTAACAACACATATGTTGTGTCAGGTAAAGTAACAGGGATAAAACTAACAACACATATGTTGTGTCAGGTAAAGTAACAGAGATGAAACTTACAACACATATGTAGTGTCAGGTAAAGTAACAGAGATGAAACTAACTACACATATGTTGTGTCATATAAAATAACAGAGATGAAACTAACTACACATATTTTGTGTCAGGTAAAGAAACAGAGGTGAAACTAACAACACATGTGTTGTATCAGGTAAAGTAACAGAGATAAAACTAACTACACATATGTTGTGTCATGTAAAGTTACAGAGATGAAACTAACTACACATGTGTTGTGTCAGGTTAAGTAACAGAGTTGAAACTAACTACACATATGAGGCTGACTTCATGCAGGAAGTTCTTGGGAAGAAAGATAAAAAGTTCGCGATATCCTTAACTCTACTTTCCGCTATATAGATGATGTTCTTTCACTAAATAATTCAAAATTTAATGACTATGTGGAATGCATTCATCCCATCGAACAAGAGATAAAGGATATTACATATACAGTTAAATCGGCCTCATATCTTAACTTGCATCTAGAAATTGACAATAAGGGTGGGTTGAAAACAAAATTTACGACAAAAGAGATGATTTCAGGTTTCTAATTGTGAACCTTCCATTTCTAAGTAGCAAAATTCCAGCAGCACCTGCAGACGGGGTATATATCTCCCAATTGATACGATATTTCCGTGCTTGTATTTCCTATCATAATTTTCTTGATAGAGGGTTGCTGCTCAAAAGGAAGCTATTAAACCAAGAGTTCCAAATGGTGAAGTTGAAATCATCCCTTCGTTAATTTTACGGACGCCATCACGAGTTGGTTGACCGTTATGGAATAACCGTTTCACAAATGATATCGGATATGTTCCTTACGTCGTAACTTCAATCCCTTTCCCTGTAATGAATGTGACCTACCAAGTTATACTATTTACCGGATGTGTTATCACATAAGCAACACGACGGGTGCCACATGTGAAGCAGGATCTGCTTACCCTGCCGGAGCACCTGAGATCACCCGTAGTTTTTGGTGGGTTTTTGTGTTGTTTATTCTTTAGTTTTCTATGTTGTGTCATGTGTACCCTTGTTTGTGTGTTTGTCTTTTTTCATTTTTATACGACCGCAAATTTTGAAAAAATTTTCGTCGTATATTGTATCACGTTGGCGTCGTCGTCTGCGTCGTCGTCGTCGTCGTCCGAATACTTTTAGTTTTCGCACTCTAACTTTAGTAAAAGTGAATAGAAATCTATGAAATTTTAACACAAGGTTTATGACCATAAAAGGAAGGTTGGTATTGATTTTGGGAGTTTTGGTCCCAACATTTTAGGAATTAGGGGCCAAAAAGGGCCCAAATAAGCATTTTCTTGGTTTTCGCACTATAACTTTAGTTTAAGTCAATAGAAATCTATGAAATTTTGACACAAGGTTTATTACCACAAAAGAAAGGTATGGATTGATTTTGGGAGTTTTGGTTTCAACAGTTTAGGAATAAGGGGCCAAAAAAGGGGCCAAATAAGCATTATTCTTGGTTTTGTCACAATAACTTTAGGTTTAGTAAATAGAAATCAATGAAATTTAAACACAATGTTTATGACCTTAAAAGGAAGATTGATATTGATTTTGGGAGTTTAGGTCCCAACAGTATAGGAATTAGGGGCCAAAAAGGGACCCAAATAAGCATTTTTTCTTGGTTTTCGCACCATAATGTTAGTATAAGTAAATAGAAATATATGAAATTTAAACACAAGGTTTATGACCATAAAAGGAAGGTTGGTTTTAATTTTGGGAGTTTTGGTCCCAACAGAAGAAGGGGCCCAAAGGGTCCAAAATTAAACTTTGTTTGATTTCATCAAAATTAAATAATTGGGGTTCTTTGATATGCCGAATCTAACTGTGTATGTAGATTCTTAACTTTTGGTCATGTTTTCAAATTGGTCTACATTAAGGTCCAAAGAGTCCAAAATTAAACTTAGTTTGATTTTGACAAAAAAATGAATCGGTTGGGTTCTTTAATATGTTGAATCTAAAAATGTACTTAGATTCTTGATTATTGGCCCAGTTTTCAAGTTGGTCCAAATCTGGATCCAAAATTAAACTTTATTTGATTTCATCAAAAATTGAATAAATGGGGTTCTTTGATATGCCAAATCTAACTGTGTATGTAGATTCTTCATTTTTGGTCCCGTTTTCAAATTGGCCTACATTAAGGTCCAAAGGGTCCAAAATTAAACTAAGTTTGATTTTAACAAAAATTAAATTCTTGGGCCTCTTTGATATGCTGAATCTAAACATGTACTTAGATTTTTAATTATGGGCCCAGTTTTCAAGTTGGTCCAAATCAGAATCTTAAATTATTATATTAAGTATTGTGCAATAGCAAGTCTTTTCAATTGCACAGTATTGTGCAATGGCAGGAAATATCTAATTTCACAATATTGTGAAATAGCAAATTTTTTTTTAATTAGAGTTATCTTTCTTTGTCCAGAATAGTAAGCAAGAAATATCTTATTGCAAGAATTTTTTTTAATTTGAGTTATCTTTCTTTGTCCAGAATCAACTTAAATCTTTGTTATATACAATATACAATGTATATTCACTTTTTACTACCAACTGATAAATTTAAATAATCTTTACCATTCAGTGATAACAAGCAGTTTTTTTACATCTTAATATTTTATGATGTATTTAAATGAGTAGTTATTGTTGCAAACTCCATTAGAATATTTTAATTGAGATAAGTTTTGGAATAAGGGAAAGGGGGAAAAAATTGGGTTCAATTTTTTCTCATTTGAAATTTCATAAATAAAAAGAAAATGTCTTCATACATTTTTTTGAGAGGATTAATATTCAACAGCATAGTGAATT
This sequence comes from Mytilus galloprovincialis, assembly GCA_037788925.1. Lineage (NCBI taxonomy): Eukaryota > Metazoa > Mollusca > Bivalvia > Mytilida > Mytilidae > Mytilus > Mytilus galloprovincialis. Next base: position 667,646 of record JAWDJN010000020.1, read on the forward strand.
GCTCTAAGAGAAAACAAAAATTTTAAGTTCATTAAAACACATTCATTCTGTGTCAGAAACCTATGCTGTGTCAACTATTAAATCACAATCCAAATTTAGAGCTGAATCCAGCTTGAATGTTGTGTCCATACTTGCCCCAACCGTTCAGGGTTCAACCTCTGCGGTCGTATAAAGCTACGCCCTGCGGAGCATCTCGTTAGCCATGGCGTTGTCAGTTTATTTTCAATGTAAGAGTTTGACTGTGCCTATGGTATCTTTGGTCCCTCTTTTAGTACACCAGACGCGCGTTTCGTCTACATAAGAGTCATCAGATACGCTCATATCAAAATATTTATAAAGCCAAACAAAAACAATGTTGAACAGTTTACTTCACAGACAAGAGGATAAAAGATTTGCGTATTATTAATCTTCGTGAATCAGATTAATTTTTAGATACAAAAATAGATAAGCTATCCTAGACAACTCATTTTGTGAATCAAGAATGGGTTTTTTACACATTCGAAAATAATTGCTGATCAAATATATTCAATGAATTTGCAGTATCTATTTGATTTTAATCTAATTTTGTAGGTCAAACGAATCAGAAAAGTTCAATGCGGTATGTATTCAAATGATTTCTTTTTAAAATTGTTATCAATGCAAGATATATTTTACCTAATTAATTATGCATTAACTAATAGCTGTCTTCCTCCTCAACTACAAAACTCAAACTAACGATGAAGAGGGTGACTTCTAATCAGTGAAATATAAGATTTGACTTATATCATGTGAAAAACAGATGTCATATCATGTGACCAAAAAAAAGACCTCATATCATGTGACAAACTTATATCATGTGACACACATACCTTATATCATTTGACAAACTTATATCATGGCACAAACATACCTTATGTCATGTGACAAATAGATGTTATATCACGTGACAAACAGATGTTATATCACGTGACAAACAGATGTTATTTTATGTGACAAACTTATATCCTGTAACACACATAGATTATATGTTACAAGCATACTGTAGCGTTGTCGTTTTTGTATGGATTTGTGTTTGTCGATGTGTTATTTTGGTAGCGTAAATTACGTAAAATCCATCTTCAAATGGCACAAAGAAAACAAACCACAACACAAAGTTTCAATTCAAATCACTATGTAATCTGTTAAATGTATATCAGTTTGACATAATAAAACAGTTGAACAATAATCCTAATTCACTAACACAATATTACTCTCAACACTTCTAACTAACAATCTATCTATTCTCTTTCTATTATTACTATTCCACCTTGATCTCTCTCGCATCCCCTTAAATACCCCGACGGTTCCAAAGATGGGGTACCGGGCGGTTCTAAAGATACCGGGCGGTACCTTAACGGTTCTAAAGCTTGGCTACCGGGCGGTACCCTGACAGTTTCAAAGATGAGGTTACCGGACGGTACCCCGACGGTTCCAAAGATGGGGTACCGGGCGGTTCTATAGATACCGGGCGGTGAATTTAAATAATATAGAAACCGTTCAAATACATAAAAATACCGGGCATTGCCCTACAGAAATGTAATTTAACCCAAACGTATTTAAAAGAAAGGCATCTTACATAATAATAAATTATACAGTCAAACTAAAATCGCTACAATCCCCCCAACTAGCAATTGAAATTCCTATTTCAATGTAGTAAACAAAGCTAGGCTACTCACTGTACAGTTATATAATCCAAAACACTCTCAATATAGTTCAACTCAAGTCAATGTTATATGTTCACTTCAACATGCATATTAAAGTTATGATAGCAGTTCCTAACTTCACTTTCAAATCACCAACATTAGCTGTGACGAACCTTGTATTCAATGTTTTATTAAAAATAAATTCCAAGAAGTTCCAATGTTTTATTTTGAAGAATTGTCTTGAGGTTCCAATATTTTTTTCTCTCAGAATTGTCAGGCGGTTCCAATGTTTAAATCATAACAAAATGTTCAGCGGTCCCAATGATTTATCCAAAGAATGGTCCTACAGTTCCTTGATTTGTATCTGTTTCTCCGGTATGATTTCATGCATTCCCAACAATATACATGTCCAGTTTCTCCATCAGGGTCAGCAAACACACAACAATTTTGCAGCAATACCCTTTTAAATTCATCGGCTTCTTAAATTGAAAGATTCTGTATACCGCCTTGGTACATCTTTTCCATATATTGAGGAAACAAACTATTAGACGAATTACGATGCTCAACAATACCACAAACATCTTCATTTTCATCTTCTACCTCAACAGAATTGCCGATATTCAAAACTGGTACAAACACAGCAATATGTGTTCCTTTGAACAACATAATATCTTTGCTGGTTGGGTTAAACAAACTTACATGCACCATTGAGATGCATTAACTAGTACTCTTGCTAGCGCTAGTCCATATTTCGTCATGAAATTTCTATCAGGAGATAAGACACCATTTATATTTGCAAAACTTGTACTAACTTTCCTCGTTAATCCCGATCTTACAACTATTTCATGTTTAGCGGGTACTGTCATTGTTTCTAGTGATACAACTCTACTAGAACGAACGCATTCATTTTGTTCGTGAAACGGAATATTTCTACCACTTATTTCCAGAGATAAGGAATCCCAATCCCATTCACATCGAAAGGTTTGGATAATACTTTCACCAAGTAAATGATTTATTACTCCTGAAACAATAATTGAAAATTGAACACAAAATTCATCACATGATAACGTCATACTAGTAACAGGAGTTCCTAGCACTTTTAAATCACCACATCTAGTTGTGATGAACCTGGTATCTAATGGTCCTAGCATAGGTCTACTATCAGGCAAAATATTTCTGTAGCATTCTTCTGTTATGAAAGTACATCTTGCACCGGTAACAATCTTCCAACTAATTGATGATCCTTCTATTTGACCATCATACCAACTTTTCCAGGTATTTTCGTTAACATAGCTACGTTGTTTTGCCCAATATTATCTGACAATAATTCATTGTCTATGTGTTCCCCTCGTAGATAAACAAACGCACCACCACTCAACCGCTTAGGTGTTATGTGATACTCTGGAGTTAAATCTTGGTCTAATAAGTGATCCAAGTCAATCTCCATATCACCCCTTTCAGTTTGAGTGGAACGTGTCGTCCTATGTTTATCCAACGAACACTCCTTTAAACTTCTGCTAGGCCACCAGGTACCGTCGGTCGGAGCAGGGCCTATTGCTCCGACCGGTTGTTGTTTAACTGCTGGACGGTACCACCGCTAATCTGGGCGGTGTCTTCCTCTGGTACCGTCTGATTTGAAATGTTCTGATTATTTGAATGTGTCTTACTCCAACAGTACTCTCTTGTGTGTCCTCTTTTTCCACAATTGGAACACTGTCTATATATCTTATTTTGAAATCTTCAGTTGTTTATCGGACTTTCTGAATAATTGTTCTTCTTTGAACTCGGTTCATAAACATCCCTTTCTTTTTCCACTGTATAAACATTATTTCTCTTGTTAACCTTGTTCACATTTCCTTCATTCATTCGAATACATCCTTCTTGCATGGCACTTGCAACAGCTTCCTGGAGAGTCCTAGGCTTAGTTCGCCTTATAAACATGCGGAACTCCTCCGACTCACCGCAAGCGTCAAGAAACGATCTGATACTATTTTCTTGGACAAGTTCTGGATGAGATGGGTATGCACGCCTGTACAAATCTTCAATAGATTGCCCCAAATCTCTAAACGATTCCCCAGGTTTCCTTCTCCTTAGTTTTGCCTCTGAAAGGTAGCTTTCTTTCATGTTTGAATGTCCAAATCGTAACTCCATCTTATCTATCAAACTCTCCCATCTCATTTGGATATCTAAAGGCAATCCGTGCACAAATGTTTCTGCCTGTCCTCGCAAGGTTGTAAAGAACACTAACCTTTTCCTCTCTTCATTCCACGCATTTAGTGTCGCAATGTTTTCAAAGTAACGTAGAAAGTCTGCTAACACATCATCGTTACTGCCACTAAATGTCCGCTTTACCTGAACTTCGGATCGGTTAACTTGCAGAGATGATGATGAGTTCATCGGTACAATCCTTGCATTGTCTCGACTCTTTGGAATGTTCTGGTCAAAGTTCAATTGCTTACGCACGGAATCTGTTGGTCTTCTTCTGTACTAATTTTGGTTATCAAAGTGTTCCAGACGTTTTGTGGTTTCATTTATGAATAACTTTACAATTACCGAAACTAGAAATGTTATCAGTAGAGTAACCACCAATAATATAACATTTTGCTTCAGCCAACAAACAATGTCATGAAATGGAAATGTTACGGAAAAGAATCCGATCACAAGTATCAAACTTAAGATAAACCAAATCCATCTTAGAACAAATTTCTTCCATTTATGATCAATTCCGGCTGTATTAGCATTTTGTTGTCTCTGGTTCATATCAGACATTGGTGTGCTCGAAATAAAAGATTCATCCTTCCAATTACTGCTACCGTCGAAACCACCCCACCTGTGAGCTGTCGACACCGTCGAAAATGGGGTTCCAGGGACCGTCCGGTGTGCGGTTCTGGCATCTCCGGGTGTCCTTGGAATGGAATCGGGTACCCCTTGGAATTCTTGAGATGGTGAAAATAATCCTGGTGAATACTGACTTCTGTTCCTAAAGTTGTGTTCTCCAGAAACAGTTTGCTCTTCTCCAATGTTCGTAAAATCCATTGGATAAGTATTATAGTCAGTTCTATTTCGATCCATCTCCGTTAATAAAAAAACACAACTTGAACTGAAAATTGTAACATGTATCCAAATAGTTTAAGTCTCACTGATATTCCAACAATTATTCTCATTATGAATCTAAAACTTCGTGTACGGCTATCCCACCGCTGCCGCCATTTGTAGCGTTGTCGTTTTCGTATGGATTCGTGTTTGTCGATGTGTTATTTTGGTATCGTAAATTACGTAAAATCCATCTTCAAATGGCACAAAGAAAACAAACCACAACACAAAGTTTCAATTCAAATCACTATGTAATCTGTTAAATGTATATCAGTTTGACATAATAAAACAGTTGAACAATAATCCTAATTCACTAACACAATATTACTCTCAACACTTCTAACTAACAATCTATCTATTCTCTTTCTATTATTACTATTCCACCTTGATCTCTCTCGCATCCCCTTAAATACATATTTACAGGCGGTACCCCGACGGTTCCAAAGATGGGGTACCGGGCGGTTCTAAAGATACCGGGCGGTACCTTAACGGTTCTAAAGCTTGGCTACCGGGCGGTACCCTGACAGTTTCAAAGATGAGGTTACCGGACGGTACCCCGACGGTTCCAAAGATGGGGTACCGGGCGGTTCTATAGATACCGGGCGGTGAATTTAAATAATATAGAAACCGTTCAAATACATAAAAATACCGGGCATTGCCCTACAGAAATGTAATTTAACCCAAACGTATTTAAAAGAAAGACATCTTACATAATAATAAATTATACAGTCAAACTAAAATCGCTACAATACATTATATCATATGACAAACATACTTTATATCATGTGACACATTACACTGTTATTTATTTATAGTCCATGTTGACTTGAGTGCATGTCTTTATATATGGTCCAAGTTGACTTGAGTGGTCTTTACATACGGTCCAAATTGACTTGAGTGGTCTTTGTATATGGTCCAAGTTGACTTGAGTGGTTTTAAATTCACATACGATCCATGTTGACCTGAGTGGTCTTTATTTACAGTCCATGTTGACCTGAGTGGTCTTTATAAACGGTCCAAGTTGACCTGAGTGGTCTTTATTTACAGTCCATGTTGACTTGAGTGGTCTTTATATACAGTCCATGTTGACTTGAGTGGTCTTTATATACAGTCCATGTTGACTTGAGTGGTCTTTATATACGGTCCAAGTTGACCTGAGTGGTCTTTATTTACAGTCAATGTTGACTTGAGTGGTCTTTATATACGGTCCATGTTGACTTGAGTGGTCTTTATTTACAGTCAATGTTGACTTGAGTGGTCTTTATATACGGTCCAAGTTGACTTGAGTGGTCTTTATATACGGTCCATGTTGACTTGAGTGGTCTTTATTTACAGTCCATGTTGACTTGAGTGGTCTTTATATACAGTCCATGTTGACTTGAGTGGTCTTTATATACAGTCCAAGTTGACCTGAGTGGTCTTTATATACGGTCCAAGTTGACCTGAGTGGTCTTTATATACAGTCCATGTTGACTTGAGTGGTCTTTATATACAGTCCATGTTGACTTGAGTGGTCTTTATATACAGTCCATGTTGACTTGAGTGGTCTTTATATACGGTCCAAGTTGACTTGAGTGGTCTTTATATACGGTCCAAGTTGACTTGATTGGTCTTTATAAACGGTCCAAGTTGACCTGAGTGGTCTTTATTTACAGTCCATGTTGACTTGAGTGGTCTTTATATACAGTCCATGTTGACTTGAGTGGTCTTTATATACAGTCCATGTTGACTTGAGTGGTCTTTATATACGGTCCAAGTTGACTTGAGTGGTCTTTATATACGGTCCAAGTTGACTTGATTGGTCTTTATAAACGGTCCAAGTTGACCTGAGTGGTCTTTATTTACAGTCCATGTTGACTTGAGTGGTCTTTATATACAGTCCATGTTGACTTGAGTGGTCTTTATATACAGTCCATGTTGACTTGAGTGGTCTTTATATACGGTCCAAGTTGACTTGAGTGGTCTTTATATACGGTCCAAGTTGACTTGATTGGTCTTTATAAACGGTCCAAGTTGACCTGAGTGGTCTTTATTTACAGTCAATGTTGACTTGAGTGGTCTTTATATACGGTCCAAGTTGACTTGATTGGTCTTTATAAACGGTCCATGTTGACTTGAGTGGTCTTTATATGCGGTCCATGTTGACTTGAGTGGACTTTATATACGGTACAAGTTGACTTGAATGGTCTTTATATACGATCAAAGTTGACTTGAGTGCTTTTAATACCCGGTCCATGTTAACTTGAGTGGTCTTTTATATAGACGGTTCATGTAGTCGTTTATGTTGGTAAATTCGTGTGACGCACAGTTAAAAGTTCTATTTTGCTGTTTGTGTGTGCTGTCGTAAATTAATTTAAGTGTGTGTTGTTATTCTGTGGTCTATTTGTAAAAAATGTACTATTGTATTGTTTATTCATGTGTTTCTATATCCTGGGGTTTCTTGTGGGTTTTTTTGTGCTTTATTTCTGTCACGTAATGGTGTGGTTTAACCAAGTTACTCTAATAAGCGGGATATGGCTAGCCATTAAACAAGGTTCAACCCTCCATTTTTTCTTAAAATGTCATGTATCATGTCAGTAATAGGGGGATAACATTAAATAGAGCGTTTTGTGTATGTAGCATTGGCGTTTGTTTTTGTTATACTTCAGTGTTCCTGGTGTGCCATTGTTATCATCTTATAGTAGAGATGATTTGCTCGGTTTTTTATAAGTTTGTAACCCGAATTTGTTTTCTCTCATTTGATTTGTGACTTTTGAACAGCGGTATACTACCGTTGCTTTAAATTGTAGTTGGTCCAATTTGTCCATGGTCCGAAATGACTTGCATCCATGTATCATTAAGCCTTTGAAAAAAATTTTCCTCGAGCGTCACTGATGAGTCATTGTAGATGGAACGCGCGTCAAGCACATAATCAATTGTCATTCTTTGTATCAAAGATGATATACATAGGAAGATGTGGTATGAGTGGCAATGAGACAACTCTCCATCCAAGTCACAATTGATAAAAGTCAACCATTATAGGTCAAGTTACGCTTTATTTACAAATGTATTTTTATACGTATTTCCTAAACCTTGTGATTAAAATATTTACCATTCTTTAGAAAAAAACAGTAAACTATCTGTCTGTAAAGCATTAAGCATCAAAGTGTATATGTCTAATGATTGTTTTGTTTACAGATATTAGTGAAGAAAACTTGGATTTAATTCCAACAGATGAAATACTTGATGAGCTAGCACAAGTACTTGGTGTTGTATCCTTTCAACTGGGTATAGAATTGGGGTTACTCAGTACAGCATTAGACGCCATTCAGTACAACAATGGGAGGAATTTAGTTGCTCAATGTAAAGAAATATTATTCCAGTGGAGAATAGATGAGAAAGTGAGGCCAACAATACGTGTATTGGTCCAAGCTCTGGTAAATGTCGGGAGAGGCGCTAGATGTTTGGAGAAAATCATTAAAAAGGTTGGAGTGAAAGCATACCTTCCACAGGAGGAAGTTGAAGAGCAGAAACAAGGAACAGTTGCTACACTCCTTAAAAAACTAAATCTTTTTCAGAAGAAAAATTAGTAAAAAAATCTTTTTAGTTGGTTATATATAACCGAACCTTACACCAGTCTCTTCGCTTGGCTAACACCTGTGTATAATTTAAGGGAACGATTGATATCCCCCTGTTATTGTCTTATCAGATGTACTTTGATTTTTTTGGCCAAATCTAGCATTTACCGTACCTTCTTCTTTGTCTGTGATTTATTATTGCAATTGTAGAAAATGTACATAAATATGAGATTAATTATGAGATGTTCAGGGAATTTTGAATACAAATAATGCTTTCTAAAGAATCACAAACCTGCAAGGTGGGTTCTTACAAACTTCTCTGTAAACTTGTATCTAGTTTTTAGAGAATAAAGTATCTATCTATCTATCTATCTACAAACATATCCAGCCATGTATTGACAAAAATAAAAACATGAAAAGGTGCCCTTGTCAATTAAAGCAAAATGGTTAATTGTTGTTTTTCATATCCCTTTATACAGTAACTGAACCGTATGCTGTAGTAACACTTACACTGGATGATGATCCAATCAAAGTGACTTTGTGAAAAATACAAAGTCCTAATACATAATTGTTTACATAATATTTCATTCTGTAATTGGCAGACTTGGGGTAATTGTAATCGTTAATCAGCTGTAATTGATTACAATTTTTCAAGTAATCATTGTAATAATTAATCAGCCAAAAATCTGATTACATGTAATTTAATTTAATCAATTACTTTTCAAAATGCCCTGTAATCCTGATTACTTTATGATTACATTCTGATTACAATGGAAAAAATCTTGAACTGTGTTTATGGTCAATCAATGATCCTTTTTGTTTTTCTAATTTAATGAATATTTAACAAGTCAAGATAGTTTGGTTTACTTTATAAAGCATGTTAATTGATTTGTATACTTCAGTTAAATATAAACTGTAACAGTATTAAAAAATCATCAATAGCCTAAGAAGAGACATGACATTCAATTTTATGTCTCTTGTCATAGAAAAAAATATTGATCATATATTCACAATTTTTAAGATGTAAATAAATATATTTGGTAAAAAAACTGTTATATATTAGTTATATTATACTTTTCTTTAACCCTGCATTATAAACTTTTGTTAACATTGTGATTTTTGTCAAATCTGAATTGACAGGTAGGAAACAAATTAAGGTTTGTTTTTATTGCAATTTCCAATTGAGTATAGCTATAGGACAATATATGATAAAAGATTAATCAGACATGTGAAAATTTATCTAATTAGCACAAAATAAATTAAAAGTTGCCCAAATATCTTGTTTAAAATAAATAAATTTTTGGTATGTACTTGGGTTGGACATGTAAAATGCATGATTTATAGTACATATATCTTGTTGACAATCTGTTTAAACAATTCTATGAAAATTTTACATACATAGTTATTATCTGGTAACTATATTCATCCATATTTTAACTTCCACAAACTGCACCTTGAAATACATATATAGTTTGGAAGAGATCAGAAGACAAACAGCAAACTCTTTATAAAGCCATATTCAATTGAAGTCAAAATAATTCAGAGATCAATGATGATAAGGTGTAATAGGTGACACAATGTTCTTGTATGTATGTAGTGAACTTTTGTGGTTTATTAAATAGATGAAGTTTGAAGTTATCATTTTAAAATATATAAAACAAAATCATTTCTAAAAAGTGCGATAGTTATATTTAACGTTAATTCATTCACATCATTTAAAAATGTTTTTTTTTAGTTCATTGTAATCAGATGTAATCATGATTACTTTGCCAATGTAATCATTAATTTAATCAGAGACTTTCAGAAATGATGTAATCATTAATTTAATTTAATCGTACAAATGACAAAGTAATTGTAATTTAATCAATTACATTGAAAGTAATCGGACCATCTCTGGTAAATTGGTGATCGATCGCAAGCTCATTAACTTTCGAGTACTTTTTGGGTTTATCGGATTGTAATTTTGATAAACAATCATGTATATCGTAGGAATGTTGTAAATTGTATCAATAAATATATCTTTTAAATTGTACCATAAAGATGATATCATTGTGTTCCACTGTAACTGATTATACACTTATTTTGCCCTATTGTTGTAGATCGTGTTATTATTACAAGCAATTGACAAGTTTTACCATGTACATAAAAGCTTGCTGAATTGTTTCTATTTTGATTGTACAAACAGCATGCACAATTGATGTAGATTGTGTTATTGATCCATATTTTTGACAAATTATTTCTTGTAAATAAAAGCTTTTCGTTACACTAAACATGACTGGTTTTTGTTTTTACATCTAAAGTTTTAGTAAAACGATACTATGTTGCAATCAAAATATATAACTTGAAACAAAACAGACAATTACATAAGTCGAAAAGAAAACAAAACATGAAAAAACAACACGAGAGTATATACAAGAGGGAGAAAAGACACCAAAGGGGCAGTCAAACTCATTAATCGAAAATAAACTGACAACGCCATGGCTAAAAATAAAAAAAAGTGAACTCCGAAGAAATTTCAACACAGAAAGTAACTAATCACATGACAAAATCAAAAACACAGACATATAAAACTAATGGACAACAAATGCCATATTACTGACTTGGTACGGACATATTTTTATGTAGGAAATGGAGGTTAAATAGCTAGCTAAACATCTCACTTGTATGACAGTCGTTAAAATTTCATTATATTGACAATGATGTGTGGAAAAAAAAACCACACATTATGGGTAGAAATGTCAAAGATATGAGTACAGCAGTCAACATTGTGTTATAAGCTTAATCATTATAAAAACATATTTGTGTCAAATAGAATAAGACACATATTAAAAACGAGAATTAAAAGCAAATTATCACATTTTCTAAATTATTGGTAAACTTTTGAATTAAGATATACATAAAACAAAATTTAAAAATAGTTTTATAATGACCAATTGATTTTCTTTTTGTAATGAAAAAGAAATAGTAGAACTTATAAGTCAACTACATAATGGCAACGTCATGGCATAAAAAAAACAATAGAAAACCATCTACAAATTACAAAACATGTAGCATGAACTTTCTTCTCTAAATACACAAAGTCGAACGGAATCAAACATGGTTCTTATGTTATCATTTTGTCATTTATGTGGTCATAATTAGTCCCCTACCGAATAATATTAAGGGGACATCAGGTTTGCACTCAATCCATCTGTCTGTCTGTCTGTCAATATGTTAGTCCAGCCAGTCCGTAATCCACATTTTGTCTTCATGCTAGAAGATATTGATTTGATATTTGGTGTATCGTTTTATCATGAAAAGTTACCGTTCAAGTTTGAAACTTGCTCGGTCTGGTGATTTTTTGCAGACTATGGTCCATGGACTTACAAAATTGACTTAAATATTACACAGAATGCTTGTAATAGTAACTGTTAGAGAACTTCAAGTCAGAAAACTTTTTGAAATTTTCGATCTATAATGCTCTTCAGCTTCGTACTTTATTTTGCCTTTGAAATCTTATTGAATTCGATTGTCACTAATGGGTCTATTGTAAACGAAAAGCACGTCTGTCCTTAAGAAACTGTTTCTTCTTCTCGAAGTGACATTTACCATATGAGGATTCTAAAAAAATCTAAAGAACTTCTGTATAATTTTAAATCTCAATCCTTTTTCTGAAATTTGTTATATCAAACTTTTGATTTTGCCAACCCTTTCTAAAAAGAGAAAATAACAAAAATACTAAACTCACAGGATAATTTAAAAAGGAAAGTCCTTAATCAAATGGCAAAATCAATAGCATATACCACAATTCCCTCGGTGAAATAAATGTCAAGTGTCTAAAAGAAATAATACACAAAGCCTTTCAACATAAAAAATTGTAGCATACGTTATAAATTCTTTACTTTGGGATACCATACGGCATATATGGTTAATAGCGAACAAACATATAAAATATGGTACACAGAGGAACAAGTGATCGGTATGATCGAGTTTCTTATTGTCAACTTATTTGTTGAATTTGGAGGTATACTTTTTCAACAAATTGTCGGCATTCCTATATGAACGTACTGTGTGCCTCTCCTTGTCGACCTTTATTGCTTTCATATGAGTGGGAGTTCCTTCAGACACTTGTCTTCACAAGAAGATCAAAGAAGCCAGGTCATTTAATTTCACATTCAGATATATAGATGATGTTCTTTTTTATCAACACTCCAATTTTGTTTTAATGTGTTCCATTAATATATCCTGCAGAACTAGAAATTAAAGAAACAACAGACACGGCTTCTTCTTCTATCTCATAATCAGAATCAATGACAAACGAGACGATTTTTATTTTGAAATTATCAATTTCCCCCCACCTTAGTAGAAATGTCTGTCTGAGTAGAAAGTTGATGAAAAATAAAATCACAAAGAAAACTGAACTCCGAGGACAATTCAAAGCAAATATCCCCAACCAAAGGGCAAAACCCACAGCTCAAACACATCAATCGAATGGATAACACCCGCCATATTCCTGACATGGTACCGGCATTGTCTAATGTAGAAGATCGTTGGGTGAACCTGGTTTTATAGCTAAGCCTCTCACTTGTATGACAATCGTATACAATTCCATGACACTGAAGTGGGAACAAAAAAAAACAAACATACTAGGTAAAAATGTCAAAAATAGGGGTACAGCAATCAACATTGTGTTATCATCTTCATTTTATAGCTCAAAGTACGGTATTCAAAACAGACCATTGGCGCACTCCGAACAGAAAGCTATAAATGGCCCAAAATCTAACTAGTGTAAAACCATTCAAAACGGAAAAACCAACGATAATAACACTTATGAGCCACCTTAACAAAGGACAGCTACTGAACATCAGATTCCTGACTTTAGATGCTATCAAATGCAGCAGATTTAAACGTTTAAATAAGTACCAACTTTCATCCTTACCCGAAACAATAGTGTAGAATCACAACATATAAAGACCCACTATAAGATATCAATTGATATGGCTTAACTCAATCAAAAGACATATGAACACAAGCGAACTTAACCAATAAGATTGATCAATGACACAATGTAAATACAAAATCACTAAAGCAAGGGGTAAACATATAGACAACAGTAGTATACAGCGGTGAACTATTACAACAGAACATAAACCATAAATAAAGGCATCAGTAGTATACCGCTGTTAAAAATTCATAAATCGATTGAGAAAAAAAACAAATCCGGCTTACAAAAACCAAGAACAAATAAATAAAGGCAACAGTAGTATACCGCTGTTCAAACTCATAAATCCATGGACAAAAAACATCATCGGGGTAACAAACTAAAACTGAGGGAAACGCATAAATATAAGAGGAGAACAACGACAAAACACTACAATGTAACTAACACACACAGAACGGACAAAATCCCACGAGAATAACAAATATAACATCAAAACCAAATACATGAATTTGGGATAGACAAGTACCGTAACACGTCTTATCGCAATGTCAATTTACACTCAAAAATAAGAGAAAACAGACGACGCAACGTTAAATTGTAACACACACAGAAACGAACTATAATATAACAATGGCCATATTCCTGACTTGGTAAAGGACATTTTTAAAGGAAAAAATGGTGGGTTGAACCTGGTTTTATGGCATGCCAAACCTCGCACTTTAATGGCAATGTTAAATATAACATAGAAATGACAATATAATATTACAGGACTACAATACAAATAAATAGGAAAACGTATTAGACAAAGAAACACATGATTAAGGAATAACAAAAAGCATCAGGTTTAACATTTAATACGCCAAATACGCGCCTCGTCCACACAAGACTCACCAGTGACGCCCAGATATTAAAGACCGAAAGCGAAAAAAAGTACAGCACTGAAGATCAAAAGTTGAAAAAGGTTGTGTCAAATACGGCTAAGTTTGTATGCTTGGGATAAGAACATCCTAATTATTTAGAACAATTAATGCTATTGCAAACAGTAAATTTTATCAAATGAATATAACAGATATACATAATGAAACTGAAGTATTAACTCATTACATAAAACAAACACGAATACATAATGAATGACCAACACAGAATAGACACACCCGACTCAGTCCAAATAACATTGCCGCCAAATAGAATATTTTTGAAAAACCTGTATTTATAAATTCCTCAATTGTATCAAATATGAAATGTATATGATTAGGAACATCTGACATGAATTTCCTTGATAAATTATTTGTTTGCCATGCATATTATAACCATTAAACGTAGGGAATTTTTTTTATAATCAGTGTCACCATTTTTATAAAAAAAAAGTGTTTATTATGGGCCCGTAACGAAGTTGTCGGTGCCATATAGTTTAACCCTTTTCCGAAATTCCGTAATTCCGTCATTCCGTCTTTCCGCAACAAACCATTATACAGAGTTTTTTTCTAAACGCCTTCAGATATTGGACTGATTTTTGGTTTGTGAGTTAACCATGATGAGTGACAGATCAAGTGTATGTTTCGTTCTACTCCGCTAAATGTTGCTGAAATTACGGGCTTTGGACTTTGTAAAATTGTTGAAAATCACAGTTATACGGAATTTTTTTTCTAAACGCTTTCAGATATTGAGATGAGTTTTGGCATGTGAGTTAACCAAGATGTGTTACAGATCAAGTTTAAGTTTTGTTACGCTCGGCTAATTTTAGCCGAAATTACAGGCTATGGACTTTATTAAATTGTTGAAAATCACAGTTATACACACTTTTTTCATTAGATTGAAAAAATGTAGTTGGTCAAGGTTGTTATAACCTTCTATCGTCGTATTCACATACATGATTGTATTTTAGCTTTTATGAAATGACATGTATTGTCGAAATGCGCATCTGGTGCAGAAAAATGGTACCGTTAATGTTATTTTATTAGTTTATCCGTTTTTTTTTTTTTACATAAATCGTCATCCCTTTTTTACCAAGTTGCTATCCTGCCTTTTCGCAAGTTTTAGGTATTTGACAAAGGAAAGTGTGTTTTTTATCTGATTCAGTTTACCTGATTTTGAAACAAAATCCAGAAATTCTAAAAAAAATTCAGAACCAACCATGCTTTGTAAAGAGAAAAATGAAGGTGGCAAACAATGGCTCAGTGGAAGGAAATGTATTTTATAAACTCCCGCAATATACTTCATGAATTTTATAATAAACTATACTGCTATTCTCGGTTGTAAAACGAACGTAAATTATACATTATAAATATTCAAATAGTTACATGGAAAACAATAAGTTTTTATAATCGTGTTTATTCAATAAATGTTTTGATAAAGTATGAGTCCTTTCTTGAATATATGCATTCAGTCATCATTATTTTCTTAAATTTTCATTTATCAGTTTATCATATCCTACATATTCCTTAACATCATTTACCAAGGGTTAGGGTTAGGGTTAGGGTTAGGGTAAGGGTTAGGGTTAGGACAAGATTTTACAAAATCACAAATCTGTCCCTCTTTCTTTTGGAATCAACATCAAAGAAAACGAAGAAAATTTACCATCGTTATACTGGATACCAAAACTACACAAAACTTCATATAAAGAATGATACATAGCTGGATCGTCAAAATGTTCGACTAAACATCTTTCTAAAATACTGACTACTTTTCTTTCTACAGTTAAATATGGGCTTCAAAAATATTGTGATTAGATATATTTTACCAGTGGTGTTAACCAGATGTGGATTCTCAAAAATTCGAAAGATCTACTGCTTAACCTTCGATCACAATCTTTGCAATTTTGCAGCAATATAAAGACTTTTGATTTTTCGACGCTTTATACTACTATTCCCCATGCTCAGTTGAAAGATCGACGCCACCATCTTATTAAACAGAGTTTTTTTCTATAAAAATGGGAATCTTGTTTTGAGTTACAATAATTCATACTGAATCTACCAGAAAATATACTGAAGATGATATTATCGAAATGCTGGACTTTTTGATCGACAATATATTTGTTGAGTTTGGAGGATTCATATTTCAACAGACAGTCGGTATTCCAGTAGGTACTAAGTATGCAACCCTACTAGCCGATTTGTTTTTTCAGCCAATACTTGCATCTCATTTATCCCACTGAAGTTAAAATTAAGGATACTACTGATACTAGAACGAATGTGTAATACCTTGATCTTTTCCTCAATATTGACACAAATGGACGACTTCACACGAAAATCTATGATAAACGGGACGATTTCAACTTCCCAATTATCAATTTCCCGTTTCTCAGCAGTAACATACCATCTGCCCCTTCGTATAGTGTTAACATATCTCAATTAATACGTTATTCTCGTGCATGTTCACACCATACGGACTTTATATACAGGAGTGTGCTCCTAACGCAGAAACTGCTGAAACAAAGTTATGAGGAGGACAGCTTAAAAATCACATAGAAAGGACCTGTTTTCGTTTTTCACTTGTCACTTTTTCGAATTTCGGGTTGTCAAGATTTGAATTTATTTATATTCGGGATTTCGTTTTAAAGTGCAATTGAATATTTTATTACATGATTTATATTCATGTTAAAAGTTAGATTGAGATACCGATGGGGATACTCAACCACCAGTGCATCATTTACATGTTACGGAACAAAGACAAAAAGAAGAAAAATAACCATCCGATTCAGTCCACAAAACACAACACATTTTTATGCACTCTCACATTCATCTGAATAAAAAAAAATACTACATCTTTCTAGTATTTTTTTTCAACCTTTTATCCTGACAGGTGTAGAAAATAAACGGGTGTCTTCTATTCCGTCCGCAATTTAGGGAAAGTCAAGTCTTTATTTAGAATGATGGTTGAAACTGAAACTACACATATGTAAGATATAAATAGAACATGTCATTTTTGCTTTATCAAATTTAAATTTCAAAGGGATTAATATGATTTTATGTGTAGCATAGGGAAATGGAGAAAATATCAGAATTAGTCATGCCTGGAACTAGTAATTTTCAGATGTATCAAGTTTAAATCCTTTTATGTTATACTGACCTGCTCATCATTGTCATGTATGTATAGTGAAACATTTTCAAAAGCTGATGATGCTCAGTCACTGCAACTATTTAATATTTGATATTATTTCTTTTCAGATAAGGAGAAGAAAACAAATGATATCTAGTAAGTACTAGTTATAACTATGCAGATACTTACAATTGGCATACTTAGGGCTTTCACGTTATCTACTTGTCATGATTATTAGAGCATTTGTAATCCCCTCACCTAGCATATTTAAAAAAACACATTTTAAACTTTTCGATCAACATATCAGTCATTTGTGAAGTTAAGATATAAGAATATGATGACTAGAGGATCATAATGTTGCCTTACTAACCTGTGAGAAGTGATGTTTTCTTCTTTGAAACTTATTGTCCAGTTTGAACCCAAATTTATATAATGGTCATTGGTAAGCTGGTCATAAGTTTTAATATTTGTTAACATTGTTAATAATGTCACAATTCAGTGATCAGTAGTCCCACAATGTACCAGTGTTCATAAATATAGTTAAGAAATTGTTTAACCAAATGTTTACCTCATTTCTATTTTTGAAAGCATAATTCATGTGTTTCTCTTAAAGGTATTCCAGGCGATATCTTAGTTTTGATTCCTACGGATGAAATACTAGATAACATATCACCTCAGATTGATAAAATGATCTTTCAATTAGGAACCGAACTTGGATTGTCCATAACAGACTTAGAACTCATAGACAAATGTAATTGTGACTTGACCGCCCAAAGTAAAGAAGTTTTATTTAGGTGGAGGAGAGACAGATTAGTAAGACCTACAATACGTGTCCTTGAACAAGCTTTGGTTAATAGTAGAAAAGTTTCACGGTGTTTAGAGGAAGTTGTTAAGAATGATTACAGGTAACTCTAACTATTCTGCATTGTATATGTCTTGTAGTTATTTGAAAGAGACAAAAGAGAGCCGAAAGATACCAAAGGGACAGTCAAACTCATAAATCTAAAACAAACTGACAACGCCATGGCTAAAAATGAAAAAGACAAACAGAAAAACAATAGTACACATGACACAACATAGAAAACTAAAGAATAAACAACACGAACCCCACCAAAAACCAAGGGTGATCTCAGGTGCTCTGGAAGGGTAAGCAGACCTTGCTCCACATGTGGCACCCGTCGTGTTGCTTATGTGTTGCTTATGTGATTACAAATTCAAATATAGGCTCATTTCAAATAAAAAGTATTTTTGTTACTACTTTTGAATAAAATGTGTATGTTACATATATTAAACTAGGAAGACAATAACAGAAGATTTGCCATTTTTGTATCAAACTTACAACAAAATCAAAACATTAAAACTCTAAATAATCAATCGAAAATCTACAAGTTCCTTGCAATATTTTAAGGTTTTGCAGCCTGTGAAAGCTTAATGTATCTTATAACCCGTTTCAGCTATAAGAACCGTATGGGATATATTCATCAATTATATATAGGTCCCAAGGGCTAAAATTGGAAATATTTAGGTAAAAAAATCCAAATATAGTCGTTACTGTGATGCAGCTAATTTGTAGATCGCCAGACATTCACTTTATTCTCATTTTCACTTGTTCGATGATTTTTACAAAACATACACATACAGCCATTTAAACTTGCCAAGTACAATATGATTAGTTTTTTTTCAATAAAAAAGAGAAAAAAATAAAAAATGTAATAAAAAATCATAATTTTTTTAAAAACAGACAACACAAGTACTGAAAGGTAGAACCTTGTCTATATTTTTATTTTGTCTTCATTTGGTTTATAAATATTTTACAATTCGTCGCCTAGATTACATGTGCATAATAAAATATATAGGGATTATTGTGCAGGGGTGGCAGAGTAAAATATTTGTAAAGAGCTGTATATTTCAAAAGGTAGAAGACCTAGACATGTCATTCTTTACATGCAGATGCATTATATTTCAAATTTTAAATCTGGTTTTTGTTAATTATTATTTGGTTTCATAATACATGTAATAAATTAAGAAAACTTTTGGTAACAATAACTTCAATATAAAAAAGACAGTTTAAACGGAATATATATCCTCCTTTACTAGACAAGTGTAACATATGTAAAACAGTCATACGCTTAAGTTCTAGTGAATATTGAATCTGTATAATTACAGATAGAATCAGAGATAATGCAGACAAAATCATACAGGACATACAAATCAGCCAGATTTTAGACCATATGATGACACATCTGGTGATATCTGCAGACGACAGACGTGATATTGAACATTATCCTCGACAAGATGATCAGAACAAAGCATTGCTGGATATAGTGATTAAAAGGAGAGAACCTTCTTACAGTGTGTTTGTTGATGGATTACGCAATTATGGATACGAAGATATCGCTAATGATTTGATATATCATTCACAGGAAACTAGTTCAAGTACAACAGTAGTATCTACTTCAAATGGAGGTATGGCTACATGATTTATTAAAACACAAGTCGAGAAAGTTTCTACTGAAATTATAATACTGTGGTACTTCTGCATGTTCTTTTGACTTTTAACACAGAGTGCATTTGATTGATGGGGTGTAGTTGTGCAACAGTTCCTCGAACGTATTTTTATATTTATTTGACTTGATAAATTATGAAACAATAAAATATCAAATATGACAGCATGGACTGCATATATATGAGAAATATATTGTTCGTAAATATGTTCTAACATTAAAAACCTATTTACTACATCTAGATCAAAAATCATATTTGATCTTGCTGTTTATTAACAAACATGTATCACTTACAATGAAACATAATAACTTTCGAACATCTATGAATTGATACATTTGTTATCAATGTAGGAACAGTAAAGAACATAATTTGTTAAAACCTTTCCAGTGTTAAGCGCTTACAAGTTCCAAAGTTTTTGTTACACTCGAAGACGTTTCTAATGTAAAATTGTTCCAACTGTTGTAAGCTTAAAATCTGTTTTTTTCATTTCTCTTTACCGATATCAAAGTTACAAAAATGTTGATACGTCAAGTGGGTAAGAACGTATTCTTTGTATATGATTGAAAACTTATATAATGAGGAATACATTCCCATTGATTTATAAGCCAAACTGTCTGAGATCTTAGTTACTTAAAATTGACTGGTATTTGTCATGTAACGCTTATCAAAGATACCAGGCTTCCACTGTTGCCAACCACAACAGTAGTATTCCAATGATTGTAAGAAGATGATGCAAGATCTAAACTTGTAAAAAAAATGTCTCTTCATCAATAAGGTGTTGAACAAAAATGCAACGATATGATCATATTATGTAAATACAGTTATTGCTAAACAAACAATGTTTTGACATAATGCATCTGTTCTATCAAATGGAATTCTTTTTTATTCATCAGAAAAAATGATTTTAATTCCAAATAGATTAGTGATAATTGTTTGGTTATATTATATAATGAAACATTTGAAAGTGTTTGATAACATATCAGAAAACATTTGAGCCAGGTTTGATCCACCCTTTTCTACGTTTGAAAATGCCTGTACCAAGTCAGGAGTGTGGCGGTTCTTGTCCGTTCGTTTTTGGTGCGTTTTGTTATTTGTTGATTTTCCTCTAAGTTCAGTATTTTTGTGATTTTACTTTTTATAGACTTACAACGAATCAAATTTTGAGCCTCTACCATGTACGCCTATCTAAACCATGTGATATGTGTTTGTGTTTAAGCGCAATGCTATACAACGTTATGTTTGATTTGCCCTTTTAACATTTTAACTATATTAAATTATATGCAATGGTGATTATATTTTGCTAGGCCCCTCATTGGGGTGCTCGAGTGATCATATTACTAATATAATCACAGAATCATTAATTATTTTTCTAAAAAAGATATCAAATAATCAAAAATACAGTCCTAGATTGTCAAATAATTAAATAATCATAAAATATTTGGTATGGTAACCAAATAACCATTATAAAAACAGCTGAACAAACCCATGAGGACGTTTTTTGTCGGATATGATTTTGCAACAATAATAATATTCTGACTTCATGCTTGATATATTATTCCTTGTACTCAATTACCCCAAACCTGTACTATAAAATCTTATGCCAGATTTGTCACCACTTTGTCATCCTTTTTCAATGCTAATACGTTTTGCCTTCAAACAGTATACTATACATTAATACCACTGTTGTATTTAAGATGCATATAAACTTTGTTATTTACAAATTAAATATGACATGATACAGTTGTGTTTTTTGTTGTTCATGTGATTATTGCAGCACTATATGCGTGTACGAACTGTCTTATATTTGTATATATTTATACTATGTGTGTGCATTCTACTACCTTTAAAGATAAAATCAAAAGTAAACAAAGGTTCTTGTTCTTATTTATTGTGTCATGAAATGAAAGAAGCAACGACACAGTCCAACAATTAAGAACCACAGAAACAAGTTAAAGGATACAAAAGTCTTTCAAACTCATAAGTCGAAGACAAGCTGACAATGTCATGGCAAAAAATTAATGCGGCCCAAAGGCAAACAACAGTTTACAAAATGCAACATTAAAATAGACCGGAAAAGCACAAAGACTACATAAAACTGGAAGCTGAAAGCCCTTTTTTTTAACATGAAAGGTACATACTATGGTTACCAAATGTTTATCAAAATTTTTTGGTCATAATAATGATAATAGAAAAACACAAATAAAAGAACAATATACCACGTTATTAAGATGATAAACAATGTCAGTTTGCCGAATCTGTACTATATTACAATCTGGTGGAAGTCACTTAACTCAATCTAATAAAGCCGTATAGCTAAGCTTTTTATCTTTATCTATACGTTTTAAATTTTTTGCCCG
Organism: Mytilus galloprovincialis; assembly: GCA_037788925.1. Classification (NCBI taxonomy): domain Eukaryota; kingdom Metazoa; phylum Mollusca; class Bivalvia; order Mytilida; family Mytilidae; genus Mytilus; species Mytilus galloprovincialis. Next base: position 689,778 of record JAWDJN010000020.1, read on the forward strand.
ATCTGCAAATCTGCATTTGAGAGGAAATGAAAATTGACCAATTATATATATCTTATGAATAAACTTATCATAGATACCAGGATAAAAAATGTATACGTCATACTTGCGTTTCGTCTAAAAAAAAGACTCATCAGTGACGCTTGAAACAAACAATGTTTAAAAAGCCAAAATAGAGAACTAAATAATGAACAAAACATATGGAGAAGCTATGGATAAACCTTTCGAAATTAGAAAATCTTGTTCTTGCCGATACTGATCGGTTTTGCTGTTGTTGATATACATTTTCAAATAAATAACGACATTTCAAATCGTAATGAACTGATTTCATCATATCTCAGAAAACCAGTAAAAACTAAGTAGTATAATTGTCAAATCTCTAATTATTAATAAATCATTTGAATCTTTAAAATGTGTACATAGTTCAATTAATATCTCTGCCGAAACCGGATCCTATTTATTAGAGGTTTTTGGTTCGTTTGGAAGCTTTAACGATGGAAGTAACAAACGAGATCAAATCACCCCCTCTGGTTGTATCATACAAACATAACTCATAACGCCAGTCAATACAATGTTTTCCCGCTTTACTACGAACCACGTGAAAATATCATTATTTGAGTGTAAAATGTTCATTAAACAAACATTCCTCAATTTATTATTATCTTATTTGAGACCTAGATTATGTGACGTCATATGTATGGTGTTGGCATTAAACATGATGGTGTCAGACCACCAATTACTCCCTCCAATTTAGAACGTATGTTAAAGTAGTCCTACTTTGACACAAAATAGTGCTTTTGATGTCATTGTTTACTTAAACTAACCAACAAATTTGCAGAAATGAAACTTTTGGTGAAAGGGAAATATATTTATCCCATTTTGAGCCAAAATTCACCTGTCTATGAGTTTGCATTAAAAACTCAGGATTAATGCGCTACATAGTACACTAATTTAAGATTTCCAGAAAACCGGGAGTTATTTTGGTAGTACGTGTCTTTTCAAAATCAGAAATTTGTTACAAGACTTTAAACATTGGTTGAAGATTGGCATGTAGGAAGGTGATACATGTACAATTCAGGATATACCTGGTTTCCTTGAAGTTAAACTTAAGGTAAAATATTTAGAAAGCTGTGAAAATTGCAAAATTTGGTTGAACAGATAGGGATTTTTAATTGGTGGTCTGACACCTTTAAGGGAAATGCGGTGAAACCCCAAATTCAGAAAACAATTGATTTTTTTTACTTAACTGATCATATGAAGTGATAGTAGTCACATTTCAATCTTTTTGGGGGCAAAAAGTCACATATTGCAAATTTAGAGCCTTAGACCTGAATTTGTGCTATTTTTAGCTTTTCCCACCCTGACAATATGCTTTCACATAAAAAAAAATGTCCCAAATTGTTATAAATGCACAGCAAGATGTTTCTGTGGTATTAACATTAAAACATGGTTATTTTACCACCAAAAAAGTTCTTGTCATCAAGATTTAATGAAATTATTTGATTTTTATCCCTTATATCATTGCGTCATAGCATGTATTTGACAGATAACATAGCCTGATGTAAACATTTCAAAAACTCACAAAAATCCCATTTATTATCTCAAATGAAAGTTTTATGCCTTAAGTTGTATTAACTGATAGAAAATAAAAACATTTAAATGACCATGACTGCACTTTTGATCATTTAATAGTCCCATTACTTACACCAGGTGTAAAAAAGGGGGGTCAATATTCCTTGACTCTTCAATACCTTGAATTGTTTACTTAACCCATTGTAAAAATTGTGGAAAGTCTTTTAAGAAGTAGAACAAACAAGAAAAAAATCAACAAAACTGATCTTGATATTGAAAGTTTATGTTCCTGTAGTCCAAAATGAAATTTTCAAGTATTTTCTATCAAAGTCATACATTACAGTCAGTTTAAATTGAGCTGTGAAATTTGTAATATAAGTCACATTATGCTCAGATAGGATGTTTCTGACTTCAAATTGACTAAGGTTTAAGAATAAAGCAAAGCAAAGATTTCTGAGCAACTTTTTTGGCTCTTTAGGTGTCAGACCACCAATTACTCCCTCCAATTTAGAACGTATGTTAAAGTAGTCCTACTTTGACACAAAATAGTGCTTTTGATGTCATTGTTTACTTAAACTAACCAACAAATTTGCAGAAATGAAACTTTTGGTGAAAGGGAAATATATTTAGACCATTTTGAGCCAAAATTCACTTGTCTATGAGTTTGCATTAAAAACTCAGGATTAATGCGCTACATAGTACACTAATTTAAGATTTCCAGAAAACCGGGAGTTATTTTGGTAGTACGTGTCTTTTCAAAATCAGAAATTTGTTACAAGACTTTAAACATTGGTTGAAAATTGGCATGTAGGAAGGTGATACATGTACAATTCAGGATATACCTGGTTTCCTTGAAGTTGAACTTAAGGTAAAATATTTAGAAAGCTGTGAAAATTGCAAAATTTGGTTGAACAGATAGGGATTTTTAATTGGTGGTCTGACACCTGATATCGAATGTTTTATGGCTTCTTATCCATTTCAGAATGTTATAAAACTTGATAAAAAGAATAATGCGAGGTGAAACATGTGAATTTAACGCTTATTGTAATACAATCAAAAAGTAAAATCACAAAAATACTGAACTTAAAGGAAAATCAATTCGGAAAGTCCATAATCACATGGAAAAATCAAATAACAAAATGCATCAACAACGAATGGACAAGAACTGTCATATTCCTGACTTGGTACATTTCAAATGTAGAAAATAGTGGATTAAACCTGGCTTTATAGCGCTAACCTTCTCACTTTGATGACAGTCTCATCAAAAACCATTGTTACAAAATAATTGCATCATAAATATATTTTAATGGACCTTGGATTTTCTTTTTGACGTTTCATCTGCCATTTAAAACATTGACCAGGCGTATAAAACACTTTAATGTCTCATGTTCTTCTTCAATGGATGATGTTCTTTGAAAAATCACCTGGTTCAGGTATTTCGTTTTACATGTTGAGGCAACTGTATTTCATTGATGTTAAAGTCTCATCAATCCAAGGATAAAGGAAGAACTCAAAGAATTGCATTAATCGGTTCTTAGTTTTGAGATCTCTAGAAATTGCTGTACTGACTGGCAACAACTGGCAAAAGAATAAACAAAAAACAACAGAACACAACACATAACATAGTTGGCTATATACTAAGCACCACGAACCCCACCATTTACTAGGATTCATATCGGGAGCTCCTGATGGGTAAGCAGATCAGTCATTAGTTTTCTATGTTGTTTTGTGTGTACTACTCTTTGTCTGTCATTCTTTTTTATTCATGGCGTTGTCAGTTTATTTTCGACTTGTGAGTTTGAATGTTCCTTTGATATCGTTCGCCACTGTACTACAACAGTAGTTTACAGATGTTCAATTCTTGAGAAGGGATACGCTAATAAACAAGCCCTGACGTAATCATATCTTCTCCAAAATCAACGAAGCATTACATGTATATCACCCGCTAGTTGGATTCAATCGTTCAATATATCACACTCGGGATAAGGACCCAGTCGATAAAATAACAGATCAGACAACTATACTGGTATATACATATCTAAGTCAAGGCCCTTTTTACTTTGATAGTCAGTATGGATGTTCTCATTGTTGAACCCTGAACGATGACCTCTTACATCATTTGGATATTGGAAAAATGTCTCATATGCATTCATACTACAACTTATTTTTATACTGACATCTGACAATCATTTTGGGACTTGCTAAAGCTGCGGTACTTCAGCAAATCCTTAGAGACCTCCCGACCTCATAACAATTTTGGACAAAGACAGAATGATAACATATCCTGATATGCATCCTATATCACGGCACTTAGATCACTTTTACTAGGCAATCAACATAATCATGATTATTGAATACAAGTATTATAAACAATCATTTAAGTATATGGCAATCAAATGTGATGATAAACTATCTCCTTCACTAGAACTTTATATCTGGAGCTTTGAACTTTTTGATACATATTCAATTGGGATTGAAGCATATGTCTATGAAAGGCAGATAACTTGAATATATGGTAAACTGGTAATAAAACATTATATTAATATAGAAATAAGGCTATTTTTTTCTTTTTTGATTGCATGGATTGGTCGCTATTGCTTAAATGTAACAATACATCAAATAGAAAATAGTTTCACATAGGAGTTGGTCAGTACAACATAAGAATAAACTATAAACATCAGCTGATACAAAACAGAACACATCTAACAAAAAAAAAACCGGATTGGATGTTGTGTGTTATTAATAAATCTCTAACAACAACAAAATGACAAAGTACAAATATTTGGGACTCAAATGTCTGTCATAGACCATCATTTCTTAAATGGTCAAACTTTTCTGTATATCCCTCACCTCCCAATTGACAACTTTTCGTTCTAGACCCTCCTAAAAATCTTTTATGCGTTTGGTTTCCTTATAAAGGTTTTTAAAATATTTGTAGTTTGACATTGTTCTCTGAGTAAAAACAAAAGAATCAGAAGACAAGTTAGACTTGTCAACATTTCTTTTATGAGTTCGGTTTCCTAATGAATAAGGCAACAGTAGTATACCGCTGTTCAAAACTCATAAATCCATGGACAAAAAACAAAATCGGGATAACAAACTAAAACCGAGGGAAACGCATTAAATATAAGAGGAGAACAACGACATAACACTAAAATGTAACACACATAGACAAAATCTCACGAGAATAATATATATAACATCAAAACCAAAGACATGAATTTGGGATAGACAAGTACCGTAACACGTCTTATCGCAATGTGAATTTACACTGAAAAATAAGAGAAAACAAACGACACAACGTTTTAATGTAATACACACAGAAACGAACTATAATATAACAATGACCATATTCCTGACTTGGTACAGGGCATTTTTAAAGGAAAAAATGGTGGGTTGAACCTGGTTTTGTGGCATGCCAAACCTCGCACTTTATGAAACCTTATACTGTAAACAAACTTATATTGTTTTTAGCCATTTGCATCAACAGTTTCATTTCTACATATGTGTTTTAACAGTGCCTATGTATGTTGTTTACATTCAGCCATTTGCATCAACAGTTTCATTTCTACATATGTTTTTTAACAGTGCCTATGCATGTTGTTTTCATTCACACGGTTCTCTACTTAGTCTATTTATAATTTCTGAAATAACAGCGCCAATAATTTATGAAGTTTCTATTCTATTATCTCCCTTGAATCCCTCATCAACTATGAATTTTCCATGTTGTCTTGTCTGTTCATAAGGATCAATAATTCGTCTATAAGAGTTTCCTTTGAGCTGATGTACAATGTTTCTACAACTACATCACCTTCCTGTTAATTGTTCATTAAACTTTACTTCTATAACTAAAATTATCCCATAACAAGGCATTGTTATATAATGTCAGTCAGACCTGTATATACTTTTTGTTAAATTATGATAGACATTTCTCCTATGCATATACTTTTCTCATATGCCCTGGTTTTAGTTTTTAAAAAGTCCCTTATACTGGGACCCTTTCCAATGTACTGAAGGCTTATAGTGAAAAGCATATGTTTGACCTTTCATTTTTTTTATATTAGCTTCCCTGATGTTATATAACACATGTTTTTATAATGTATTCTGTAAGAGTTGTTTCTTTCTACTATTCTTGTTGCAATATAATAGCAAGAGAAGGTTACTGTGTAGGAATGTCTGATCCAACTATTTCAGCAGTTATCATTCTTGAGTTCTTGATTTCATTGATCTCGAATATCCAACTGATCTTACGTTTTCTGGTATATCTTCATCAATATACATGAACAATAAACATGAACTATTTGTCGTTCGAAAAAAACAACAAACCATCATAAAGTATTGCATTTGAGTTACACAGATATTTTGTTTCTGAAAAAGTACTGCGTAAAAGTAAACCTTCATGAATTCTTTCTGACAAATGAAATGGCTGACCATCCAATCATGGAGAGCTTTACCATCTGCGATAGTGTACTCTAACTTTGTTAAACAGGCAGAATGCATGTACTTAAAAACCTATTAAAGTACTGTAAATTCAGAAATCTTTGCGGCAATGATTGTGACAATTTATGAAGAAATTACAAACAATGTGAAATTAGATATTGTAATATCAGTGAATGTTTCTTACAAATTATGTTTTCAAACTTAAAATGTGAACTTTGTTCTTGTACTATTTTTTCCATATTACATAATTATTTCTTTGATAATTGCTGTATCTTTAATATTAAATTCCAGGGATGTGTTTTACTTGATTTTAGTCTCTGTTGCATTATTATAAATGATTGTTTGTGGCTTTTAACTAGCTTTCAGTAGCTTCGAAAACTCTCAAATCGTACTTTCTTGTTCATTTGACCTGTTGATACAATTGGTAATTTTTTGTTTGTTATTTAATGTTAACTTATTCAGTGTTATATCTCGTCTCTCTATTTTGAATGTTTACCAGATTTGAGAACTGTTTGGTATGACTATACATTTTCACTTTGTTCTCGTACTTTGAACAACACAATTAGTTTCTGATGTAACAAATGTGTCCATTCTCCGTTTATCTGTATACCTTACAACAATTGTTTTTCCATAACCCGTAGACATTATTCTATATGGCGGCATTTCATTCGAAGGTATGGTTTTCTTTCTGCAATTGTTAAACATCTAACCCCTTACGATAATGATTTTGAATTTACACTATGTCATTAATAAAATGTATTCGTTCAGTGCATGTTCACTTGTGTTAATATGTCTTTTGATTCAGTGAAGCCATTTCAATTAAAGTATAGTGTGTCTTTCTATGTCGTGCAAATATAAACCATAAAGAGACCACACACTTAATTTTAGTCACTTATGAAAATTCTATGAATTCAAGATTGGAGTTCATAGAAACAGTATAAATAACTCCATTCAGAAATAGTGATTTTATTTTTACAACAATTAATCACTCAATATCCTTATTTTTTAACTAATAATCCTGGGTGTTTTCGCCAAATTTAATGTCAATATGTGTTTCAATAGCATGTGCAACAACATCTCTCACAGTTCCATTACACGGCGTCTCATACTCTGTACAAGCCTTTAGTCAATGCAATCTATTCCATTCATCAACAAGTAATCTCTTACATTGACAAGATTTTGCAATGTTGTACCTCTGTCATTTAGATTTCTACCAGTGGCATCCCGGGCGTGTTCGATAGGGTTTATATGTGGAGACATTGAATGCCAAAATATAGTGCCGATAGCTTATTGCTCTTTGGACTCGGTTACAATCCTTGTTCTATGAAGTCTACTAGCATTGTCGTTCATGGAAACGGGTCTTGACATGAATATTAATTTTATGGTAGTTTTTAAAAATTTACTGTTTTCGAAAGTGTAAATTATTCGAATAACTAAGGATTTTCTCAATCCAGGCAAATATTACCTTATCCGTTTTTGGCACAACTTTTTGGGAATTTTGGGTCTGCAATGCTCTTCAACTTGAGACGTGTTTGCCTATCTAACTTTTTTTTATATATAAGTCACTGATGAATTTTATGTATCCGAAACGCGCGTCTGGCGTGACAAATGATAAGCATGTTACCTTTGTTAAATATTAATACCACTTGGTCGATGAAACTGCTGGTGGAAGTTTTGTCACCGAGGGTATCACCAGCCTAGTAGTCAGCACATCAATGTTGACACGAATATCTAGTATATGGTCATGTGTATAAATTTACTGTTTGCGAAAGTGTAAATACTAGGGATTTCCTTATCCCGGCCATAGATGATCTTAGCTGTATTTTTTTAAATTTTTGGTCTTCAATGCTCTTCAACTTTGTACTTGTTCGGCTGTCTGACTTTTTTATCTGAGCATCACTAATGAGTATTGTGTAGACGAAACGAGCGGCTTTGACCCTGATGACGGGAGTGGGTGATTATTAAATTGAGGGACCACAATTTTTCTAAACACCAAATCCATGTATGTCTTTCCGTATATGTTAGAATGCAGAAAATGCATAGAAAGCTTAACAGCTTCAACGGTAGAAGTATCAACTCCCATACTATAATAAAATTGAGAATGGAAATGGAGAATGTGTCAAAGAGACAACAACCCGACCAAATAAAAAAACAACAGCAGAGGGTCACCAACAGGTCTTCAATTTAGCGAGAAATTCCCGCACCCGGAGGCGTCCCTCAGCTGGCCCCTAAACAATTATATACTAGTCCAGTGATAATGAACGCCATACTTATTTCCAAATTGTACACAAGAAACTAAAATTAAATAATACAAGACTAACAAAGGCCAGAGGCTCCTGACTTGGGACAGGCGCAAAAATGCGTCGGGGTTAAACATGTTTGTGAGATCTCAACCCTCCTCCTATACCTCTAACCAATGTAGAAAAGTAAACGCATAACAATACGCACATTAAAATTCAGTTCAAGAGAAGTCCGAGTCTGATGTCAGAAGATGTAACCAAAGAAAATAAACAAAATGACAATAATACATAAATAACAACAGACTACTAGCAGTTAACTGACATGCCAGCTCCAGACTTCAATTAAACTGACTGAAAGATTATGATTTCATCATATGAACATCAGGCACAATCCTTCCCATTAGGGGTTTAGTATCATACCATCATAACATATATGAGAAGAACATAACCCGTGTCATGCCAATAACTGTTTTTTAGAATAAATGTGTTTAGTTCCGATGCAAAGACCTTATCAGTGACTCAATATTTACGCCAAAATATGCAATCTTTAATGACTTGACAACAGTATCGTAATTATATCCTTTCTTAATAAGTCTATTCAAAGGTTTTGTAAGTTTCTGAGGTGAATACTGACAACTTTGTGCTTTATAAAGAATATTTCCATAAAAAAATTGGATGTGAAATACCTGAACGTATTAGAAGTCTGCATGTTGAGCTATATTTACGAATGATGTCTTTATACCGATGATAAAATTTAGTAAATGTTTTGACTAGTTTGTGATATCGAAAACCCTGGTGTAATAATTTTTCAGTAATACATAAATTTCTCTCGTTAAAATCTAAAACATTGTTACATACACGAGCGAATCGTACAAGTTGAGATATATAAACACCGTAAGACCACCATCATCGATACAGTCGATTGGGTGAATGTTGTTTAGGTCATATTTCGTTTTATATCACGCAAAACTCATATTCTGCCGTGGACTGGTCGTAACAGAAACTGACTCTAATCTGATAGATGATGTTTTTTGAAAGCTTCTCATGTGCAAGCGTCGATGGTCATTTCCACAATGAAACCTAACTGTACAGTTCCTGGCTTTTAGGGCAAGTCTCTTGTCAATACGACATGTTCTTCATTTGCCTTTATGAAGTCTACAGACCAATGTTCTAAAAATAACATGACCACCTAGAGGCCAGAAGTGTTTAAGCTGCGATACAGGGGTAAATGGGTTGGCTTTAGCACGACGAATCAGCAGTCTTTCATCACGACGGGTACTTAAACGAGGTCGTATGGACTTATGTCCATTATTAACAGTTTCTGTGACGTTGTAAAAGTCTACCAATGACTAAGTGATGAACTTTGAAATGGTAACTTATGCTCCTTGTCAACATCACGTTCTCAAAGTCTAACACTGACAGTGCGTTGAACATACCACATCTTCGTTTTTATAATGAAATGGTTATCTATGCTCCTTGTTCTCCTACTGGCATTGGACATGACAATTGCTTGTCAACGTTCAGTCACAGATAAGACTTAATGTCTTGAAGGTCAAATTTCATCACGACAAATAGCAGCTGATAGTGTATAATTATCAACCCACCTAAAGGCACAATAACTAATAGCAGTTGAAAGTATATTAAACAAAACTAACATTACAAACATACCGAAATCTGAGGAAATTTCAAAAAGTCCAGTCCTAAATTAACTGGCAATATCGAAAAGCTCAAACATATCGAACGAATGAATAACACAATATCAATATCTCAAACAATTAAACGAATGTATAACACTGTCATTATGAAAGTCCATAACTAACTGGCAATATCAATAACGTAAACACATCAAACGAATGAATAACACTGTCATTTTAAAAGGCCAGCATCAACTGACAATATGAAAAACTCAAACACATCAAACGAATGTATAACACTGTCATTTTAAACGTCCATAATCAACTGGCAATATCAATACCTCAAACACATCAAACGAATGTATAACACTATCATTTTGAAAGTCTAGCTCTCAGTAAAAACTAAAATCACTAAAATACTGACCTCCGACGGAAATTCAAAACGGAAAGTCCCTAAACAAATGACAAAATCAAATGATGAAACAAACAAAACGAAAGGTCAACAACTGTCATATTCCTTACTTCATACAGGCATTTTCTAATGTAGAAAATGGTGGATTGAACCTGGTTTAAAGAGATTGACCTCTAACTTGAATGACAGTCGCATCAAATTCCATGATATTTACAACGATGCGCGAACTAAAAACACAAAATAGGTAAAATTGTCAAAATAAGGGTACAACAGTCATCACCGTGTCACAATCTTAATTAGAACAACAACAAACACATATTTTACAAAGAAGCGCAAACAATCAACTTTTAAATTCAACCACCACATTCATTGTGTACTTATATATGCATTTTTAATCAACCAATAATAGATTGAAATATAAGTCCCGTGACTGCATGGTAAAGTTAACATTAACTCTAATGTAGAGTTGCTTGGTTGCCGTTAGAATGTTAACGTCACAGTTGAAGAGATATAAATAATGTTGTCGTTCAAAGTATTTTCAAAATTATAAGAGACCAATAACATAATGCGAGTACTATCAGATCTTTACTTTGTGTCTTTTTGTTGTGGGTATATACAAGTACCCGGCTCGTCCACTCTGTGTAGTACTTCTATTTGAATCCATTGATGAGTTAAGTCATTTCCAACTTATTTCGATAGTTCGTTCTTATGTTGTAATGCTACTCCACTGTCCCAGGTTAGGGTGAGCGTTCCATCCCGCTAACATGTTTTACCCCGCAACATTATGTATGCATGATCCTTTCCAATGTCATGAACCTCTGATTCAGTGGTTGTCGTTTATCGATGTGTTACATATTTGTTATTCGTTCATTATTTGTACATAAATTAGGCCTTTAGTTTCCTCGTTTGAATTGTTATAAATAAATCGTTTCGGGGCTTTTTATAGCTGTTTGTGTGCTATGGGATTTGCTCATTGTTGAACGCCATATGGTGACCTATAATTGTAAATACCTGTGTCAGTTGGTCTCTTGTTGGGAGTTTTCTCATTGGCAATGATACCACATCTTCTTATTTATTATTAGTTTAATTTGTTGAATACGAATCCGATTACGCTTTTATTCTAACCGTGTAAAAAAGACAAATATTAAACAAGTGTTGCTTTTGATATTCACATATCCACATTTTTAAGTTAAAATTTGCGTCGATATCTGAATTTGGTGCATGTAGCAACACACGCGTACATGCATGATGATACGATAGACAATAGAAAGGAAAGCATTAATTGTTCTTTTACCATTCACAAATTTATCACTACGTTTTACTTTTGAGAAGGCTTCTTATGATAAGTGCAAGGCGCCAATTGATGTCGAGTGTTGACTGACTTATATTGCCACGAAACAGTGTATGAAGTCATTAGAATAATTGGTCAATAATAATAAATTTCATCACAAATTTGGAGTCGATAATTTTGTTTATGAATTATTTAACATAATTTAGACTCTCACTCTCTAAAATTGATCTTAGACAAACTTGCTTATCTGGTAGGCAACGTTTTGTTATCTGGTAGGCAACGTTTTGTTATCTGGTAGGCAACGTTTTGTTATCTAGTTCCAAACGTGTTTACTTATTCATGCATTATGTTTAGATTTGAGAGGTCGTGATGAAATTAAATTCAGAAGAGACCAGTTTACCTTACTATGTCTGCAAAATTTTACGTGTTAGTTGATCTTGACTTGCTGATCATTTTTGTGATTTAAAGTGTATCTTAATTTATTATGATTTTCTATAATATATGACAAAATGAAAAATAGGTAGTGAAAATCGTCTTTAAGGTATACCGGGAGTATAAAATAAAAATGATAGAATTTGTTCAGACTTTGCCAAAACGTAGTATCTATTGTGAAATGTTCAAAAATGTAACAAATATGATAGGGAAACGAATATTTTCTCAAGATACAGGTTTTGACAAAATGACACATTTTGTATGGATTACACAGGGAAAAACAGCATTATGTGATCTGAAGCTAAACTAAACGATAGAATTTAAAACAAATGATAGAAGATACCTTTTATAAAATGCTTTGAGAATATTAATAGGTAAGATATGGTCACCGTGCGCTTTTTCCTAGCTCAAATTGAAAATAGCAAAAATTCTTGTAGACTCTTTCTGAAAATGTACTATTTTATAGTTATCTCTCCTAAAAATGCCAGTTTAAAAACATCACTTATCAAACAAACAAAACCAAATTTTGCTACATTAATTACAAATTTTACCTTGGGTTCTCTGTTAATTACAATCCAAAAATGTGGAAAGACAGTACATTAAAGGGCAATAACTTCAATAAGAAGTCGCCTTCATATTGTCTTTATTGTAGATTTAAGATATGAGGCAAAAAACGCAAACAAATTAAAAATGGTCAAATCATTATCAAAGGACCTTTCTGTAATAAATAGTCTCACTTGTAGAACTGATCTTACCGATCATCATAAAGTTTTTCTGTCTCTATTATAATTTTCAAAATAGAAGGCAAAAACAAAAAATAAATGGTAAAAATCATTAAAGGCAATAAATCCTATAATAAATGGGAAATGCGTCCATGTGACACAGATAATGACTCCGCTTGCATTTATAAAGGGACAACTTAAGAACGGATCGAGTGACACTATCCAAATTTGTACTTGATCTTAATTCTGTTGTTATAGGTATTGTGTATTTGTGTCATAACATTTGCCTGAGACGAACTTAAGTTAGAAAACAAAAACGATAAAGTCAGCATCTTCCCCATTTATAAAGAGGCATAACAGGAATAGTGAGGCCACCGAAATATATATTTGACCTGTGTTTTGTAGTAATACACATTGTACATTTCATACCATTTTTTTAAGTTAAAGAACGGAAATAAAAAAAAATCAACAGTCTTTCTATTTGCAAAGGGGCATAACTCTAGAACAGTAAAAGTGAAACCACCAAAATTCAAAACATTTCTGAGTTATTGGGAATTGTGTTAAAGTTTTATAACATTGGGTTGAGGCAAACTATAGTTAGAGAATAGAAATCAATTTTGAGACATTATCTGACCGTTTTGACATGTATGGACAATCGGTAGAGCTCAACATCCTGCTATTGTCAGATCTCTCTCATTTGAGTTTAAGTGATTTCAAAATAAAAGACAAAACTTTAATCTTACCCCATATATTATATTTCAGCCATGTTAGTTATCTTGGTTGGCAGGCAAATTAATAAGGCATATTGTTTTTAAATGGTGATTGTTGCCAAGTTTGTTTGAATTTGGCCCAGTTGTTATAGAAGATTATTTAGTAAAAGTTAACGCTCGACGACGATGACGACGACGACGGACGACGGACGCCAAGTGATGATAAAAGACTATTTGGTCAATAGAGCCAGATGATCTAAAAAATAAATCAATATGTTTTTGGAGAAAAATATAATAGCATTGCATTTTTTATAGTACTCAGTATATGTTATAAAAAAATGTACATGTGCATGATTTGAAATTTGAGTTTTGAAATATTTCTTATTAAACACAAAACGCAAAATTTATAAATATGCACGATAACACTTAACATTTCTGCCTGTATTGACAATATGCGCAATCACTTTTGTATGTTTAGTTTTGTAATCATGAAAAAAACCATGGTGTTTTGATGTTCAATATGAAACTTGCAAAACATATACACATTTTTATATCGGACATAAAGCAAATACGGCGGACAAAAAGCAAAACGGACTAAAAGCAACGGACAAAAAGCAAAAGTATGGGACAAAAAGCAAAATTATCGGAAAAAAGCAAAACGGACAAAAAGCAACGGACAAAAAGCAAAAGTGTCGAACAAAACGCAAAAGTTTCGGACAAAAAACAAAATTATCGGACAAAATGTGACGGACTAAAAGCAACGGACAAAAAGCAAAAGTGTCGAACAAAAAGCAAAATTATCAGAAAAAAAGCAAAACGGACAAAAAGCAACGGACAAAAAGCAAAAGTGTCGGACAAAAAGCTAAATTATCGGATTAAAAGTAAATTGCGGACAAAAAGCACCGCACCGGACGCATGACACACGACGTTTAAAGAGTTTGAAAACTGGTGTTCGCAAAATTGTATGAAATTAAATGCCAAAAAGTGTAAATCAATGATTATTGGTTCAAAACAAAGGCTTTGTTCAACTGGAAACAGTTTAGATATCAATATCTCAAATGAACAAATAGAAAATGTAGATTGTGAAAAACTTCTTGGTTTATATATTGACAAAAACCTAAATTGGAATCAGCAGATAGATAAAATGTCATGTACTATATCAAACAGAATCAATTTATTACAAAAGATAAGAAAATATTTACCTATGCATATACGTATTATCTATTTTAATGCTTATATTCTGCCATTATTTGATTATTGTTGCAATATATGGGGAAGCTGTTGTGAAAGTGGAATAAATAAACTTAATAAGTTATTAAAAAAATCTGCTAGGGTTATAGTAGAAGCTGACATAATGACATCATCCAGTTTATTGTTTAATAGTTTACACTGGTTAAATGTGGAAAAACGCATTCAATACCAAAAGGCAATACTTGTATTTAAATCATTAAATGGTATGGTTTCTAACTATTTACAAGAACATTTTCATTTTACTGATAATCAAAATTATAACTTACGTTCAGCTGATGAAAAACTATTAAATGAGAAATACACTTGTATCTTTTAAAACAAAATGTTACAAATTTTTCATCAATTGTGCAAATTAATATGCTTTTTCATTATTATTTAGATACAATTGTATATTGTGTATAATATAACTTTATAATACTCTATGTACTTATAAATATGTTATTATTATTTTGAGGACTCTCAGGAAGATTAGTTTTAACTAATGGGATCATCCTCTTGAAATAAAGATTATTTATTTATTTATTTATTTTATTTAGTATTTGTCTAAAATATTGTACTGGAATAGCATGGTAAAACAAACTGTCTACAATCCTATATTTTTTTTATCATGTATCGTCAATATTTAATATAATAAGTCCGGTGACGGTTTTATTTTACACTTTAATGACATAAGTGGTGTACAAGTAATAGAAGAGCAGTTTATCACTGCCTCGTTCTGAATAATTGTTTGCTTCCTGCTCTTCTATTCATTAGGAGGAAATACATTAAAAAGGCGACGAAATTATCTTTAACAAGCAATATGTAAAAGTTACAGCAATATAAGGTCAGTAAGCTTGTTTTGTTCTATATATATGTATTTTTATTTTTATATTGCCCACTTATTTAACGACATAGATGATTGTTAGATGAGCCTCATATTAATGTAATCTCGCTACTTTGGCTTATATTTTATACATTTGACGATATTTGTAAGAGAAATTGAAAGACACAAATAAGATTAGCATCGGAAAGATGAAAACAAAGGTTGATAAAAAAAGTGTAGAATTATATCAGTCTTAGGCTGGACCTTTTGTAGAAACAACTATATGTTGAGAGAAATTTAAAAAAAAAAAACACACACGTTTCACTGGTCTTTTATTCTTAAAACGTTAATAATAAATTTATCTTGTACCATTTACTTTGCAATATCATTTGACAGACAGTGTCGAAATACTAGTTCGCTAAATATGTAATATTTGATAATCAGTAAACATGGTTTGTTACATGTAGCTGAATCTATTTAACTAATGTTGTCAGTGTTCACTGATTTCCCCATTTGACAATTTGAAACAAATGTTCTCACTTGACTGATCAATAAGAAGGAGGCTTATAATATGCATGTTAAGTAACATGTTCAAATAAAACAAGTCAAGATGGTTGTGTATCAACATAGTGAAATAGGATTCATATTATACACCAACGACAATTAAAGAGGGGGTGAGCATGTTAACAACACCTCGATTTTGGCAAAAATGCAAAAATGCTGATAACAGTTAACAAATTTGGTTGAAAACAGTTAACATCTTTAATTTGTCTCAAATAACAGTTAACAACACCTTATAAAGTGCCAAAACAGGTTAACATAAAAATGTATGCCCCCCCCCCCCAACCCTCGTTAAATAGTATTTATAAACCTAAACCAATAAACCTACCATACAAAAACCAAACCTAGAGCCAGAATGATTTACTCTTTAATGAAGGAATGCACGTCTTTATGGTGTTATTATTCTAAGTTTAGTTCCAAAGGGTATATTGTTATAAAGGTCTTAGGGTTTACCATATTACATTGTTTGATACCTAAAACGAGACAACATGTAGTAGACATGTAAATCAACCGATTGACTTTTATGTCTGTCTCAATGACATCAGACAACAACAAAAATTTCATCAATTGATTAGGTTTTCTATTCGTTCATTGTTTGTACAAAATTAGGCCTTTAGTTTCCTCGTTTGAATTGTTCTAAATAAACCATCTCGGGGCTTTTTATAGCTGTGTGTGCGCTATGTGATTTGCTCATTGTTAAATGCCATATGGTGACCTATAATTGTAAATTCCTGTGTCAGTTGGTCTCTTGTGGAGAGTTTTCTCATTGGCAACGATACCACATCTTCTTATTTATTATTAGTTTAATTTGTTGAATACGAATCCGATTACGCTTTCATTCTAACCGTGAAAAAAAGACAAATATTAAACAATTATTGCTTTTGATATCCACATATCCACATTTTTAAGTTAAAATTTGCGTCGATATCTGACTTTGGTGCATGTAGCAACACACGCGTACATGCATGATGATACGATAGACAATAGAAAGGAAAGCATTAATTAATCTTTTACCACTCACAAATTTATCTCTACGTTTTACTTTTGAGAAGGCTTCTTATGATAAGTGCAAGGCGCCAATTGATGTCGAGTTTTGACTAACTTATATTGCCATGAAACAGTATATGAATGTATGAAGTCATTAGAATAATTGGTAAATAATAATATTTTTTTTTACAAATTTGGAGTCGATAATTTTGTTTATGAATTCTTTAACATAACTTAGACTCTCACTCTCTAAGTTAAAATTACTCTCAGACAAACTTGCTTAATTGGTAGGCACCGGTTTTTTTTTTATCTAGTTCCAAACGTGTTTACTTATTCATGCATTATGTTTATGTTTGACCTTTGGTTAGAGGTCGTGATGAAATTAAATTTAGAAGATACCAGTTTACCTTACTATGTCGGAAAACTTTTACTTGTTAGTAGATCTTGACTTGCTGATCATTTTTGTGATTTAAAGTGTATCTTAATCTATTATGATTTTATATAATATATGAAAAAAAGAAAAATAGGTATTGAAAATCGTCTTTAAAGTGGTATGGGAGTATAGATTAAAAATGATATAATTTGTTCAATCTTTGCCAAAACGTAGTATATATTGTGAAATGTAAAAAAGATAACAAATATGATACTGAAACGAATATTTTCTCAAGATACAGATTGTGACAAAATGACACATGTTGTATGGATTATACAGGGAAAAAAACAGCATTACGTGATCTGAAACAATAAATTGAAAACAAATGATAGAAGATAGCTTTAGAAAATGCTTTGAGAATATTAATAGATAAGATATGGTCACCTTGCGCCTTTTCTCTGCTCAAATTCAAAATAGCAAAAGTTCATGTAGACTCTTTCAGAAAATATACTATTTTATAGTTATCTCCCCTACAAATGCCAGTTTAAAAACATCACTTATCAAACAAACAAAAGCAAATTTTGCTACATTAATTACAAATTTGACCTTTGGTTCTCTGTTAATTAAAATCCAAAAATGTGGAAAGACAGTACATTAAAGGGCAATAACTTGAATAAGAAGTCGCCTTCATATTGTCTTTATTGTAGATTTAAGATATGAGGTAAAAAACGCAAACAAATTAAAAAAAGGTCAAAATCATCATCAAAGGACATTTTCTGTAATAAATAGTCGATTACTGATTTCGAGCCTGTTGTCTCACTTGTAGAACTGATCTTACCGATCATCATCATTTTTTTCTGTCTCTATTATAATTTTCAAAATAGAAGACAAAAACAAAAATAAATGGTAAAAATCATTTAAGGCAATAAATCCTATAATAAATTGAAAATGAGTCCATGTGACACAGATAATGACTCCGCTTGTATTTACCTTTGTAAAGGGACATAAATTAAGAACGGCTCGAGTGACACTACCCAAATTTGAAATTGATTTTAATTCTGTTGTTGTAGGCATTGAGTATTAGTTTTATAACATTTGCCTGAGACGAACTTAAGTAAGAAACCACAAACGATAAAGTCAGCATCTTCCCCTTTTATAAAGGGGCATAACAGGAAAAGTGAGGCCACCGAAATATATATTTGACCTGTGTTTTGTAGTAATACACATTGCACATTTCATACCATTTTTTTGAGTTAAAGAACGGATCCGAAATAAAAAAAAATCAACGGTTTTCTATTTGCAAAGGGGCATAACTCTAGAACAGAAAAAGTGACACCACCAAAATTCAAAACATTTCTGAGTTATGTGGTAATACGAATTGTGTTAAAGTTTTATAACATTGGGTTGAGGCAAACTATAGTTAGAGAATTGAAACCAAGTTTGAGACCTCATCTGACCGTTTTGACATGTATGGACAATCGGTAGAGCTCAACATCTTGCTATAGTCAGATCTCTCTCATTTGAGTTGAAGTGATTTTCAAAATAATAGACAAAACTTTAATCTTACCCCATATATTATATTTCAGCCATGTTAGTCATCTTGATTGGCAGGTAAGTTAATAAGGCATATTGTTTTTCAATTGTTGCCAAGTTTGTATGAATTTGGCCCAGTTGTTATAGAAGATTATTTAGTAAAAGTTAACGCTCGACGACGACGACGACGACGACGACGACGACGGACGACGGACGCCAAGTGATGAGAAAAGACTATTTGGTCAATAGAGCCAGATGATCTAAAAAATAAATCAATATGTTTTTGGAAAAAAAAATAATAGCATTGCATTTTTATAGCACTCAGTATATGTTATAAATAATGTACATGTGCATGATTTGAAATTTGAGCTTTGAAACATTTCTTACAAACTATTAAACACATAACGCAAAATTTATAAATATGCACGATAACACTTAACATTTCTGCTTATATTGACAATATGCGCAATCACTTTTGTATGTTTAGTTTTGTAATCATGAAAAAGGCATGGTGTTTTGATGTTCAATATGAAACTTGCAAAAAATATACACATTTTTATATCGGACATAAAGCAAAATCAGCGGACAAAAAGAAAAACGGACAAAAAGCAACGGACAAAAAACAAAAGTGTCAGACATAAAGCTAAATTATCGGGAAAAAAGCAAAACGGACAAAACGCAACGGACAAAAAGCAAAAGTGTCGGACGAAAAGCAAAATTATCGGACTAAAAGAAAATTACGGACAAAAGCACCGCATCGGACGCACGGCACACGATGTTTTAAGAGTACTTATCTCAAATATTGTACTGGAATTGCATGGTAAAACAAACTGTCTAAAATCCTCTATTTATTTTATCATGTATCGTCAATATTTGATATAATAAGTCCGGTGACGGTTTTATTTTACACTTTATTGACATAGGTGGTGTACAATTAATAGAAGAGCAGTTAATCACTGCCTCGTTCTGAATAAATGTTTGCTTCCTGCTCTTCTATTCATTATGAGGAAATACATTAAGAACGCGACGAAATTATCGTTAACAAGCAATATGTAAAAGTTATAGCAATATAAGGTCAGTAAGCTTGTTTTGTTCTATATATATATATATATTTTATTTTACCCACTTATTTAACGACATAGATGATTGTTAGAAGAGCCTCATACTAATTTAATTTCGCCACTTTGGCTTATTTTTATAACTTTGACGATATTTGAAAGAGGAATTAAAAGATACAAATAACATTAGCATAGGAAAGGTGAAAACAACGGTTGATAAAAAAAGTGTAGAATTATATCAGTCTTAGGCTGGACCTTTGGAGAAACAACAATATGTTGAAAGAAATTTAACACACGTTTTACTGGTCTTTCATTCTTAAAACGTTAATAATAAATTTATCTTGTACCATTTACTTTGCAATAGCATTTGGCAGACAGTATCGTAATACTAGTTCGCTAAATATGTAATATTTGATAATCAGTAAACATGGTTTGTTACATGTAGATGGCTCCATTTAATTAATGTTGTCAGTGTTCACTGACTTCCCCTTTTGACAATTTGAAACAAATGTTATCAGTTGACTGATCAATAAAAAAGAGGCTTATAATATGCTTGTTAAGTAACATGTTCAAATAAAACAAGACAAGATGGTTGGGGATCAACATAGTGTACAAAAATGCAAAAATGCTGATTTTTTTTTGAAACAGTTAACAAATTGGGTTGAAAACAGCTTTAATTTGTTTCAAATAACAGTAAACAACGCATTGAAAAGGGCCAAAACAGGATTACATAAAAAGGTATTGCCCCCTCATTAAATAGTATTCATAAACCTAGACCAATAAACCTACCATACAAATACCAAGCCTAGAGCCAGAATGATTTACTCTTTAATGAAGGAATATACGTCTATAGGTGTTATTGTTTAGTTCCAAAGGTATATAGTGGTTTAAAGGTTTTAGGGTTTAATATATTACATTTTTTGATACCTTTAGGTTGCACTTTGTAAATACAGCTGTTTCTCAAAACATGCCTCTTTTGGGGAGAACTTGAATATTCAAAGAAAATCAATTTTGTTTACATATTGGTTCCCAGTTATGCTCTCTGTGTTCCATCTCACAGAGACATAACTTGGGAATGTTACCAGTAAATTTACATGTGCATATTGTTTACATTGAAATCTGTGGTAACCTTTCATTCGAGGTAGGGGTAGTTAAGAAAATTAGTGTTAGTTTAAACTCTGAGAAGTTCAGGGCAAATAAACGTTGAAAAATGCCGCACAGCCCTATATTTTGACCTTTGAAAAAAATTGTGGTGCATAAGACATGTAAATCAACCGATTGACTTTGATGTCTGTCTCAATGACATCAGACAACAAAAAAGATTCCACCAATTGATTATGTTTTCTTTCCCAATGACACAACCCAACCTATACAAATCCTGTGATTGTTTATACATTCTGTCTCAATGACATCAGACAACATATAAAATAGTCCTCCGGTTTATTATGCTGTATGTATTATTGACACGAGGCAACATATACCATAATTCTCTGATTAATTATACAGTCTGTCTCAATGACGTCAGCCAACATATTAAATAGTCCTCCGGTTTAGTATGTTGTATGTATTAATGACACAAGACAATATATAATATAATCCTCCGATTTATTATGCTGTATGTATTAATGACACAAGACAATATATTATATAATCCTCCGATGTATTATGTTGTATGTAATAATGACACAAGACAATATATAATATAATCCTCCGATGTATTATGCTGTATGTATTAATGACACAATACAATATATAATATAATCCTCCGATTTATTATGCTGTATCTATTAATGACACAAGACAACATATAATATAATCCTCCGATTTATTATGCTGTATCTATTAATGACACAAGACAATATATAATATAATCCTCCGATTTATTATGCTGTATGTATTAATGACACAAGACAACATATTATATAATCCTCCGAGTTATTTTGCTGTATGTATTAATGACACAAGACAACATATAATATAATCCTCCGATTTATTATGCTGTATGTGTTAATGACACAAGAGAATATATAATATAATCATCCGATTTATTATGCTGTTTGTCTCAAAGACACTAGACAATATGTTATATAATCCCTCGATTGATTATCAAGACTTATCAATTACACCAGACAAAATGTAATACAATCCACCGATTGCTTAACATGTCTGTCGCAATGACAACATAAAATATGCAATATAATCCATCGATTGATTATGCTGTCTGTCTCAATGACACCAGACAACATATGATACAATCCCCTGACACCAGGTAACATATAATGTATTTCACCATTTGATTATGCTGTCTGTCTCAATGACACAAGAAATACATCGATTGATTATCATGTTTGTCTTCATGACGTCAGACAACATATAGTAGATCAACGTTTTTGAAAACAACAGAGAGAGAGGGCATCACTACTGTTGTACATTTTAATAAAACACCGTTATGCAGAATTAAGAAAAAACAAAAACATAACTGTATCAATGCTGTTTACAGTTTAGAATTAAAATTTATGCAAACAAATGGAGTTAGAATTCATTGAACGCACAAAATGACTGGATTCTACACCCTTGTTTTATGCGCTTTCGAAACAAAGTGTGTTTATACATTTAACATCTTGTAATAACTTTTTTTTATTTTCTTATAATCTCTTAATATTCTAAATATTACCGCTTAATATGAAAATAATTACCCCTTACTTTACTAAATATTACACCTTAATATATTAAAAATTACCCCACAATACCCTTAATATTTACTACACCCATAATAACATGCATTAAAACGTACATTATATAAGGTTAAAATCAGAAAATGTAGAGAATTTAACATGTCTACTTAAAACCTACGGATGCTGTCAAGTGTAAATCTTTATATTTACAACCTATATCTTCCTGTTATGATGAGTCAACATTCAACTTATAATGTTATCACGTAGAAAGTATTATGTTTATATTCAAAACCTTGCTTCAAGGTCGAACTAAATGTAAAATGACAGAGTATATAACGATCAGAAATAAGTTATACATTACCCAAGTGATCACTTTTACACTGGCCGAGTGTCATCCTCTATATTTCCCTAGTTGTTTGTTTGAAGATAATTTAAAAGTTAACGTTGGTATTATGCATATTGTACGAGTGGTCGTGTTGTTTATTGGCCAAGTTTTACAAAATCAAGTGATCATTCAGTAGATTTACCAGTAGTTATCTTATAAATAAAGGCGACAGTAGTATACCCTGTTCAAAACTCATAAATCCATGGACAAAAAAACACAATCGGGGTAACAAACTAAAACTGAGGGAAACGAATTAAATATAAGAGTAGTATTACTTGTATATTTACCCGAGTGTTATCTGATTTATTTCCCTAGTGGTTACTTTGTATATTGATCGAGTGTTATTCATTATATTATTAAACTGGTCGTTTTGTAAGATTGACCATTGCTTATCTAATCATTACATAAGTGGTCCTTGCGTAGAGAATTGGCCGTCTGTCATTTTTTTTTAGATTTGCATTTTGGCAGTTGTCTTATATATTACCTTGTACGTAGTCGTTTTACACATGACAACATGTTACCATCATTTTGGTAATTAGCCGATGGTTATTTATAATATATCTCAGTGGTTGTATTGTCGATTGGCCGTTTGTTAACGTTTATAAAACATGGTTGCTCATTTTGTTGATTAGTCAAATGAGAACTTAAACGCGTGGAAATTTAGTTTGAATGATTGAGCGTTACCTAATTTGTTACCCGATTAACATTGATTCAGATTGACCGAGTGCTACCTGACATATAACCGAGTCTTACTTGGTTGATTGGCAGAGTTTTGTTCTTATTTATAAACCATTATTTTTTAGTTTGAGCTAGGGTAAACGCAGTCAGGTTATAATGTTTACTGTTATTGAGGGCTTATTGCCCTGTTCAGAAAGAACCAATCAAGTTTGAAAGCGGTCTTTGTATATCCACAAGCATACGTTCCATACACTGTGTTGGTCTATGTTTTTCAATAACCGTGACGTATTAACAAAAGTATTTTGACACAAAAAGTGAACAGATAAACGACAGGAAAATAAAAATCGTCTTTGAATATTATACATTCCCCAGTCAACAGAAAACGACTGTTTTAACATATGAAAAAAACTAATGTTGAATAATGTCGAAATAAAAAACAATTCTTTGTTAAAATACGTATAAAATATCATTAAAACGCTTTTAATAAACGAATAAACCCTAACATGTTAGTTCGTAGTGAAAATGATCATAGAACATTAATTAAACTATGGAATAATTGTGCTTTAAACTTACTATCAGTTTTTGTGAGTACTCCTATTTACAACTAAAGTTGCTGCGTGACTATTGCTTTTGCGTAAGTTGGTTTTTCAGTGCTTCGAACCAATTGATCAAGTTAACTTATTAGTACAGTGCATTTCTTTTTTCCATGTTAATGAAAAATTGAGCGGTAACAGTCATATTTCACCCCGCCATTTACTTTATATGCCTGTACCAAGACAAAGGCCTGTTATCAGTGGTTCATGTCTGTCATATTTGCTGTTTATAATCTACTTTTCTATATAAATGTGGCTGTTAGTTTTAATGTCTGAATTGTGTCACACTTTTTACTAAACAGGATAGGTATTTCTCATTGTTGAAGGCCGTCAGTTGTCATCCAATTTTGTTTGTCTTCTTTCTTTTAAAAAATGTATACCTGTCCCAAAGCCTCGTTTAATTCATTATATACTTATCGCGAATTCAGAATAATATTTATCTGTTCTGTTCTGGAGACCGTTTCAATGTGTTGCATGTTCTTCACATGGTACTGTGTTGATGATGTTTGTGGAGACGAACAGCGCGTAAGCCGCACGAAATGTTAAAACTGGTAGAAACAAATTGTACATATACCATCTACACGTGCATGGTCATTTGTTTACAATGAAATGCGTTATACCAAGTCTTATGGTATAGGTAAATGCGCCTAGTCCGACCTTACATAAATGAATTCGAACTTAAAAAAAGTACTGCCTACAAATCATAACAAAAACAAATAAATGGATGAAACCTTGGAACCTTATCAACGTTTCGGAATTAACTACCCGCTTTAGTGTTGACTTACATTTTATGCAGATCAAGTCGAATATGTATTTTACATTGATTGATAATGATATGTTAGCATGTATGTTCACTTGACAAAATTGGAGGATACACTGTATATACAATCATAATCATTATCAGGACTTTGTTACTGTTAATTCAGAAAATTATGCAGATGATTATACTTTTGCGATAAATCAACGGGGTTATAATTGCAATAGTTGAAACTTGCATTAGGAAATATTGTATTTGAATAGAACAAAATCGCAATAATAACATGAATAAAGGCACGCACTAATTTCTGAATTAACAGTATTCCAAGCTAGAATAAAGAAATGATTTACAGGACATTATACGATGAGTCGAATGTAGACGAAACGCGAGTCTGGCGTACTAAATTATTATCCTGGAACCTTTGATAACTAGTTACACCACTGGTGCGATGCCACTGCTGTCGGACGTTTTGTCCTCGGGGGTTTCACCCGCCCAGTAGTCGGCACTCAGGTGTTGACATGGATATTAATAATGTGGTATTTTTTTGTAAATTTTCTGTTTACAAAACTTTGAATTTTCGAAAAAAAGAAGGATTTTCCTATCCCAGGCATAGATTACCTTACCCGTATTTGGCACAACATTTTAGAATTTTGATTTCTAAATGCTAGACTTTGTACTTTTTTGGCTTAATAATTATTTTGGTATGAGCGTCACTGATCACGAAATGCTCGTACTAATATATAATCCTGGTACCTTTGATAACTATTGACCATCAAATTGAAGTTTGAAATAATATAGAGGTAATTGTCATTACCTGTTACTCCTCCTATATACATAACACTACTTACTGATAAAATTGAGAAAGGAAATGGTGAATATGTCAAAGCGACAACCACCCGACCATAGAGCAAACAACAGCTGAAGGCAACCAATGGGTCTTCAATGTAGCGAGAATTCCCGCACCCGTAGGTGTCCTTCAGCTGGCCCCTAAAATATGCATAATAGTACAGTGATAATTATGAACATGCATATTATAATACTGTCATCGAATAAATCATTACTTCCCTCCCCCTTTTTAATTTTTAACGCTTAAACGCGTGGAAATTTAGTTTGAATGATTGAGCGTTATCTAATTTGTTACCCGATTAGCATTGATGCAGGTTGACCGAGTGCTACCTTACATATAACCGAGTCTTACTTATTTGATTGGCAGAGTTTTTTTCTTGTTTATAAACCATCATTTTTTAGTTTGAACTAGGGTAAACGAAGTCAGGTTAAAATGTTTACGGTTATTGAGGGCTTATTTCCCAGTTCACAAAGAACCAATCAAGTTTGAAAGCGGTCTATTTTATATCCACAAGCATACGTTCCATACACTGTGTTGGTTTATGTTTTTCAATGACCATGACGTATTAACAAAAGTATTTTGACACAAGAAGTGAACAGATAAACGGCAGGAATATGAAAATCGTCTTTGCATATTATACATTCTCAAGTCAACAGATAACGACTGTTTTGAAATATAAAAAAAAACTAATGTTGAAAAATGTCGAAATAAAAAAAAATTCTTTGTTAAAATACGTATAAAATATCATTAAAAAGCTTTTAAGGTGGTACCTAACACTACAGGGAGATAACTCTGTAAAATCAGCAAAACGTTTTAATTACGTTGTGTTGTAAAGGGAATATTAAGCTTTTCAACGATCAAAATAAGTGTTTGTCAAACTGCTATATAACCAGTGTAATTTTTCTGATTAAACGATTGGTTCAAATTTTTTGAAATTTTTATATTTTTGTCAAAGGGTCAAAGTAATGACTTTGTCAAAACTTTAAGAAAATTAAACGAGCCAGATTAATTTTAGTTAAGGTGTTGGGTACCACCTTAATAAACAAACAAACACTTACAGGTTAATTCGTAGTGAAAATGTTCATAGAACATTAATTAAACTATGTAATAGTTGTTCTTTAAACTTACTATCAGTTTTTGTGAGTACTCCTATTTACAACTAAAATTGCTTTGTGACTATTGCTTTTGCGTAAGTAGGTTTATCAGTGCTTCAAACGATATGATCAAGTTAACTTATTAGTACAGTGCATTTCTTTTTTCCATGTTAATGAAGAATTGAGCGGTGACAGTCATATTTCACCCCGCCTTTTACTTTATATGCCTGTACCAAGACAAAGACCTGTTATCAGTGGTTCATGTATGTCATATTTGCTGTTTATAATCTACTTTTCTATATAAATGTGGCTGTTAGTTTTCATGTCTGAATTGTGTCACACTTTCAACTAAACAGGATAGAATTTTCTCATTGTTGAAGGCCGTCAGTTGTCATTCAATTTTGTTTGGTTTATTTTTTTTTAAACTGTATACCTGTCCCAAAGCCTCGTTTAATTCATTAAATACTTATCGCAAATTCAGAATAATATTTATCTGTTCTGTTCTGGAGACCGTTTCAATGTGTTGCATGTTCTTCACATGGTACTGTGTTGATGATGTTTGTGGAGACGAACAGCGCGTAAGCCGCACGAAATGTTAAAACTGGTAGAAACAAATTGTACATATACCATCTACACGTGCATGGTCATTTGTTTACAATGAAATGCGTTATACCAAGTCTTATGATATAGGTAAATGCGCCTAGTCCGACCTTACATAAATGAATTCGAACTTTAAAAAAGTACTGCCTACAAATCATAACAAAAACAAATAAATGGATGAAACCTTGGAACCTTATCAACGTTTCGGAATTAACTACCCGCTTTAGTGTTGACTTACATTTTATGCAGATCAAGTCGAATATGTATTTTACATTGATTGATAATGATATGTTAGCATGTATGTTCACTTGACAAAATTGGAGGAGATATACAATCATAATCATTATCAGGACTTTGTTACTACATTGGTCAGAGGTATAGGGGGAGGGTTGAGATCTCACAAACATGTTTAACCCCGCCGCATTTTTGCGCCTGTCCCAAGTCAGGAGCCTCTGGCCTTTGTTAGTCTTGTATTATTTTAATTTTAGTTTCTTGTGTACAATTTGGAAATTAGTATGGCGTTCATTATCACTGGACTAGTATATATTTGTTTAGGGGCCAGCTGAAGGACGCCTCCGGGTGCGGGAATTTCTCGCTACATTGAAGACCTGTTGGTGACCCTCTGCTGTTGTTTTTTATTTGGTCGGGTTGTTGTCTCTTTGACACATTCCCCATTTCCATTCTCAATTTTACTGTTAATTCAGAAAATTATGCAGATGATTATACTTTTGCGATAAATCAACGGGGTTATAATTGCAACAGTTGAAACTTGCATTAGGAAATATTGTATTTGAATAGAAAAAAATCGAAATAATAACATGAATAAAGGCACGCACTAATTTCTGAATTAACAGTATTCCAAGCTAGAATAAAGAAATGATTTACAGGACATTATACGATGAGTCGTATGTAGACGAAACGCGAGTCTGGCGTACTAAATTATTATCCTGGAACCTTTGATAACTAGTTACACCACTGGTGCGATGCTACTGCTGTCGGACATTTTGTCTTCGGGGGTTTCACCCGCCCAGTAGTCGGCACTCAGGTGTTGACATGGATATTAATAATGTGGTATTTTTTTGTAAATTTTCTGTTTACAAAACTTGGAATTTTCGAAAAAAAGAAGGATTTTCCTATCCCAGGCATAGATTACCTTACCCGTATTTGGCACAACATTTTTGGAATTTTGATTTCTAAATGCTAGACTTTGTACTTTTTTGGCTTAATGATTATTTTGGTATGAGCGTCACTGATCACGAAATGCTCGTACTAATATATAATCCTGGTACCTTTGATAACTATTGACCATCAAATTGAAGTTTGAAATAATATAGAGGTAATTGTCATTACCTGTTACTCCTCCTATATACATAACACTACTTACTGGACATGCATATTATAATACTGTCATCGAATAAATCATTACTTCCCTCCCCCTTTTTAATTGTTTTTCCTTAAACTAAGAAAAATCAGATTGACTGTAAGTGGATAGTTGTTTCATTTGCAATCCTATAGCATCTTATTTAGTTTGTATTGGTTATCTTCAGACTCATGTATATGTTTTAAAAATATGAGCTTTTTTTAATTCTCAATAGTTAATCAAACTGTAATTACATGTTTTCAATATTGGATAGCATTATGTCTATAAATTGTCGAGAACAGTCTTTTTTTTTTAATCTGTAATGTTCGTTGTCGGCACCAGAACAGATAACAGCAATGCGTTATTTGAGTATATTGCTTCATAAATGCTATTAATGGTTTCAAAACCGGTATTCTTTTATGTTTTCTGAATTTCAAATACGTAACATTTTCAAGATGCATGAACACAATTGAGATATGTTGTTTAAACGTTGAAAATCATGTCAGTCACATATTTCTTTGAACATTTTTTAGATTATGTTGATAACACAAAGAAACAACATTGCCTTAGACAGATTACTCATATGATTTGCTAATTTTCCCTTTGTTACCAGTTGAAACTGATTGTCCTACAAATTAAGCTACAAATACACCGTTTAATGAAGTAGATATTTACTGTAAAAAAATCATTATTATGATAGTTGTTTTCAATTCGTATGTTGCGCTTGAGATTTTGATTCTGCCAACTTATAAAGTACTTTTCCTTTTGTTTTTCTTTTGGAGTTCGATTTTTTTGTTATTGTTTTTTTTTTCAAAACTTTTAAAGAAAACAATATAACTAAAAAATGTTTGATGAGTATATCTAAATAAATAATTTTAAGAGAACTACCTGTGCCCGTTAAGACTGTACAGAGAAAGGAGAATGACAGTTTGAATGGTTTTACATCTAGTTATTTTAAGGGCCCTTTATAGCTTGCTATTCGGTATGGGCCAAGGCTTCTTATGGAAGACCATACTTAGATCTATATTTGTTGACTTTTATAAAGTATGACTTGGATGGAGAGTTGTATCCTTGGCACTCATACAACATCTTCCTATATCTATTGAGCTTTTGATTTTGCTTTTTGATAAATCACTTTATTTGAATTTGCATTGGAGTTCGGTATTTAGGTTATTCTACTTTCTACAAAACATTAGGATTGTTTTCAACATCGATTTAATAAGACATTTAAATAGCCTGATTGGAATTTGTGGACAATTCTATATCATTTCTAGGTTTATATGAGTATACACGTGTTGCATGCCAATTTTACACAACCGCTATGAATAATTATATTTTAAGACAAATGCTTGCAGTACATTTTAAGTGATTATCGGCCAAAATCAACCTATTTAGCCAAATGTCAAGCTTAACGCAGTGTCAACCTAACTGTTTACCAAAATAACTGTTCAATACCAAATATGTCATGCTAAATTGAAATGTACTTACTGCATCATATTGTGTCATATTAAATAACGTACCTGTCTGTACGATGCAATTGGACTGAAGACAACTCGCTGCGTTGTCAATTCGCCCAACTGATGGAAAACAGTTTATCTGTTGCTTAATAAAGATGTCAACTCAACCCTAAACTTCATAGGACTGGAATCTAGTAAGAAAGAAATTAACCATAATTAACAAGATCCAAAACTTGATTTAATAATGAAAACTATATGCAATCCTTGTTTTTTTCAAGATTTCGAAACACGTTAGGTTTATCGCATTGAGTGAATACTGTAATATATAGATTTAAATAAAAACAAGTAAAAATTATCAGTCTCCTCCACCCGTTATATAATAGATGTATAGTAAATAATTAATTGAAAGCATCAAATAAATCAACATATAAGGTCAAGCCAATCTAATGAAAATATTATGATGTATCCACTTGTAACCTACGGAAGATGTCAATTTAGATTGTTGATATTTACACCCTTCATCTTCCTGTGATGATGCGTCATCATTTAACTTATGATTTTGTCACGTAGTACTTCTTTGTATATACTTGTTTTCAAGGTCGAAAACAATGTACAACAATAACAAAACATGTTGCAGTCTGATTTATCACAAATATTTCCCAAGTGTTGTCTCTTTATTATGAGATTGACCATTTATATTTCGTAAACAATTACTTGTATTCGTTTATAATGCGAAATCATTGTGCCTTTTTCACGATGAGATATTTCAGAGAGCTGGTGGCTGATGTTTTCTGTTGGACGTTTTAATATTCAATTCAGTGAGAAAAAAAAATCGCTATTAATACAAATAAACTCATCATAGATACCAGGACTAAATTTTGTATATACACCAGACGCGCGTTTCGTCTTTAAAAGACTCATCAGTGACGCTCGAATCCAAAAAACTTTTAAAAAGCCAAATAAAGTACAAAGTTGAAGAGTATTGAGATCGAAAATTCCTAAAAGTGTTGCCAAATACAGCTAAGGTAATTTATGCCTGAGGTAGAAAAGCCTTAGCATTTAAAAAATATCGAAATTTTGTAAACAGTTAATCTATAAATATACTAGGCTTGTGATACTCTCGGGAAATAAATCTCCACAAGCAGTGGCATCGACCCAGTGGTTGTAAATAAACTTATCATAGATACCAGGACTAAATTTTGTATATACACCAGACGCGCGTTTCGTCTTCAAAAGACTCATCAGTGACGCTCGAATCAAAAAAAAAAAAAAAAAGGCATGATAACTAAAAGCACACACTTCACATAAAGAGAACGCTTCCCCGTCCCATCGTAATTATGTTTGTAGTAAAATCTGGAGGACACATACTTAATTAAATCATAATTTTAAAGATGCTTTTGATATGATCAAAATGTATTATCACAAAAAAAAGTAAAATCACAAAAATACTGAACTCAGAGGAAAAGCAATTCGGAAAGTCCATAATCACATGGTAAAATCAAATAACAAAACGCATCAAAAACGAATGGACAAGAACTGTCATATTCCTGACTTGGTACAGGCATTTTCAAATGTAGAAAATGGTGGATTGAACCTGGTTTTATAGCTAGCTAAACCTCTCACTTGTATGACAGTCGCATCAATTTCCATTATATTGTCATCGATGCGTGAACAAAACAAACAGACACAATAGGTAAAAATGACAAAAATAGGGGTACAGCAGTCAACATTGTGTTATCATCTTAATCACTATAAAAACAACAAATGTAACGAAGAGGCACAAAAAGGCATACATCAAATTAACATCCTCATTTTGATTATATTATACGATTTTATTTGTCTATGTAAAATCCACCCATCAAGGAAGGAGGGTTTTGAGTACTGGTGTAAAATTGCGCGTTTGAAATTCGCACAGGTAGACATGAAATAATTTTGTCGTTCAAAGTATGACGATAGAGGAAAGTTTGTATTTATATAGAATTTACATTTGTAATAGGCGGTACCAAATCAATATGAAAACATAATTATGTACTGACTTGTTGGTCTTTTTGGTTCTGACTTGAATCACCACTAACGATTGGTGCCTGTTGCGTTTTGATAATTAGAAGATAACTTCAACTGGTATTTGCACCCACCAAATCACTAATTGATGGCGTTGGCGCCTAAAATATGTCACAACTATCTCTATACGTCAAACAATGCATTTAAAATCTATTACACGTTATCTGAGGTTTGGCGTCCGTTTTCCTAACACACATTGTAAGTTGATGCCATGAAAATTGGTGATGTTATCTAATCAAACTAAACGTTACACATGATGTTTCATTAAGAAGATGTGGTATGATTGCCAATGAGACAACTGTCCACAAGAGACCAAAATGACACAAACATTAACAACTTTAGGTCACCGTATGGTCTTCAACAATGAGCAAAGCCCATACCGCATAGTCAGCTATAAAAGGCCCCGATAAGACAATGTAAAACAATTCAAACGAGAAAACCAACGGCCTTATTTATATAAAAAAAATGAACGAAAAGCAAATATATACACATAAACAAACGACAATCACTGAATTACAGGCTGCTGATTTGGGACAGGCACATACATAAATAATGTGGCGGGGCTAAACATGTTGGCGGGATTCCAGCCCTCCCCTAACCATTTGCTAACATAAGAACGATATATGTTTGATATTCATTTATTTGTAAATGCATTCTTACATGTAATCTAAATATACGCACCTTCAAAATGCCGCCTAATTGTAAATATTTTGTCTTGAATTAAAATTCAAATCATTATCACCCATGACAGACTGATATGGGAAAACAAATCAAGGACAAACCCAGCAAATTTTTGAAATATCACGTTTCTACTTCTTACGGAAACTCAATGCCAAGTTCAATATACAATTTATATCTTCTTGTTATGATGAGTCAACATTCATATCATAGTGTTATTAGGGAGTACATGTAGTACTTATACTCTCTTTTAAAATATGTTTAAAACATGTCGTCAAAAATATAATTACTCGAGTAAGCCGATTGTTTTTCATTCATAATTTCTGAAATTCTCAAATGTTTTTTTCACTAGTCAGATTAATTGCTAAATATTTTTGCCCGTCCTATGTGAGAAGACTGTATGTCAGTGGATGTAGCCAATTGATGTATGTGACAATTTCTTGAATTGTTTTGTTATAGATTGACAGTTTGTTGATGTTTCATGTGGATACCTTTTATAGTCATTTATATAGTATGGGGTTTTCTCAATGTTGAAGGCCATGCTTGTGTCTACAATTCTTAACACCAATTACATTTGACATCTGAAGGACAGTTTTTTTCTGGAAATCATAAAACATCTCTTACTTTTATATCAGTCATGTTTTCTAAAGCGAAATCAGAACCAGTAACTTAAAGTAAAGACTTCAGTGTAACCAGCAGTCATTGATTATTAAGTTTAATAACGGCGCACTCATGTTTTTTAAGATGAAATCACTCTAGTTTGGAAATATTACTTATTCTGTTGCACTCGTATTTGTATTATCATGTTGTTGAATAAGTGTTACCCGCTCAACCAACAGTGAGAGTTGTGCGTGCAAATACAAGTATTAGAATATACAGATTTGTGGATAACGGATAATATGCATTTTATATATCTTTTTGGACTTTTTTTATGTGAATCGTCAAGAGAATATGTACACGCATGAACGGGATACATCATGTCCATTTCACAATCTGGTCAAAACAAAGTCGTTTTAAAATGTGTAACATTGAAATGATTGTGAATAAATTGATACATACACTATCATATTTGACTGATATTGTTATTATATGACACGAACGGATACACAGACTATCATAATTGTCTGATATCGACTATCATGTTTTTCCATTACATTCTTTATAATAACGATTGCCTAATGATATTTGAAACTGAGTTGAACGTTTAAACAAATTTATAAAAACATATTTGTGCTATCTCCGAAACTTAATTAGGAAAACAGTGACTTTTCGCATTCATAATTTTGGTATAAATCATATTTTCAAAAAATATTTTAAATTGTGTGACATTCGGTTTTGTTTTACCTGTCTTTGTAAAAATCATGCAGAGGGTGATTCATGACATGTCATAGAAGTATTTGTTTTGTTCAATATAACTTTGGTTGATAGGTAAAATTATGTCTTTATTTTTCCTATATAATGCTCGTTGCAATAGTGACCGTCAAAACAACATTTTGCCTGAATATAGATGAAAAAGACGCTTTTGAAAATTGAAAATAAAGGAAATTTAAAGTCCGATAAAAACAAAACAAAAACACAATAAGATTGTTAACTACATTATGAACAAACAAACCCCAAACTATACAAAAACATTAAAATTATGAATTTACTAAATAGTTTGTTTTCACAGCAACCATTGAAAAATGTGTTGAAATTCGAAAATGAAAAAAATATTGTTAATTATCAATGAGAATATATGATTTATAGAGATATGTGGGTGCAGAATAAAAATTGTTTTCTCTGGGTATGGTGCATCCTCTTTTCTGTTTATTAAATCTATTCTTCCAAGTTTAATTGTGAGTATTTTGAGCTTTTAATAATAAAATTGAGAATGGAAATGGGGAATGTGTCAAAGAGACAACAACCCGACCATAGAAAAAAACAACAGCAGAAGGTCACCAACAGGTCTTCAATTTAGCGAGAAATTCCCGCACCCGGAGGCGTCCTTCAGCTCTCCCCTAAACAAATATATACTAGTTCAGTGATAATGAACGCCATACTAATTTCCAAATTGTACACAAGAAACTAAAATTAAAATAATACAAGACTAACAAAGGCCAGAGGCTCCTGACTTGGGACAGGCGCAAAAATGCGGCGGGGTAAAACATGTTTGTGAGATCTCAACCCTCCCCCTATACCTCTAGCCAATGTAGAACAGTAAACGCATAACAATACGCACATTAAAATTCAGTTCAAGAGAAGTCCGAGTCTGATGTCAGAAGATGTAACCAAAGAAAATAAACAAAATGACAATAATACATAAAAAGCAACAGACTACTAGCAGTTAACTGACATGCCAGCTCCAGACTTCAATTGAACTGACTGAAAGATTATGATTTCATCATATGAACATCAGGCACAATCCTTCCCGTTAGGGGTTTAGTATCATACCATCATAACATATATGAGAAGAACATAACCCGTGTCATGCCAACAACTGGTTTTTGAATAAATGTGTTTAGTTCCGATGCAAAGACCCTATAAGTGAATCAATATTAACGCCAAAATATGCAATCTTTAATGACCTGACAACAGTATCGTAACTATATCCCTTCTTAATAAGTCTGTTCAAAGGTTTTGTAAGTTTTTGAGGTGAATACTGACACCTTTGTGCTTTATAAAGAATATTTCCATAAAAAATTGGATGTGAAATACCTGAACGTATAAGAAGTCTGCATGTTGAGCTATATTTACGAATGATGTCCTTATACCGATGATAAAATTTAGTAAATGTTTTGACTAGTTTGTGATATCGAAAACCCTGGTGTAATAATTTGTCAGTAATACATAAATTTCTCTCGTTAAAATCTAAAACATTATTACATACAAGAGAGAATCGTACAGCTTTATTTAAAGTAAGTTCAACAGGATAAATTTCTTTAATATACATATTGAAGTCGTCATTATTGAGAGCCAAAATATCATCCAAATATCTAAAAGTATTATTAAATTTGTTGATCAAATGTTGTTTCGATGGGTCTTTGCTTATTTTTGTCATAAATTGTAACTCATAGCAATACAAAAACAGGTCCGCAATAAGTGGTGCACAGTTAGTCCCCATTTAAGCATGCCATTTCTTCAAAGGGTGAAGGCAGTAGTATAAACCTCCATCCCCTATTTTTAGATATTATATTTCTTCGAAAATACTCAAATAAAGGTTAAGGGTTATGCACAACCATTTGTCTTACCTGAGACTGATGCTGTCAGTTTAAAAGAGGAATGTTGAATTCCAAAACACAACTAAGTATATATATCAAAATAAGAAGATGTGTTATATTTGCCAAACTTAATGACAGTTTCAAAGTTTTGATTTTATTATTTTCAATATTTAAGACAATTAACATATTCTGCTTGATCTGTCTTTCTAAATGGTTACATCTACAAAAATTAGGCCTATTTTCCAGTATAACATGTAAGATATTGGAAAGTCAAAAATAATTCTTTAGATCCTGTGTCTATATAATCTAAAGACCTTATGTTTAAGTTTCATAGAATTCGAGAACAATGTTCATCCAATTTGTTAAATGTATTGATAACAAACACTCAAAGTTTGCCATCTCACCATAAGTAAAAACATAGTATTTTTTGTTGGCATTGTTCAAAATTAATGGATTTCTAATGCATTAAGGTAAAAAATCGCTATTTGTAAAAATGCATAGTAAATGATTAGATAGTTTTATAAAATGTGAGTAGTCTAAGATTAATGATATCTAGTTTTTTTATGTTAAAACAAGTGCAATTATTTCTATGGTAATGACAACCATGAACCGTTGTTGCGCAAACAGGTTAATGCAGTGTAAACAGATTTAGCACTTATTTTCGATGATTGCGTCGAGATCAACATTTGACGTCAGGTTCCTTAACTATGTGGAATGAAATGGGTTCCAAGACTTTGTTGATGTCAAAGCTGGAACTTGTCAAGTCGTTATAAGGCACCTTTTGTTAGGCGTGATTACGTTCGAATTATTAAACAGAATGTTTAACGTATTAATGTTGACCGCTATATTTATCCTCTCTATTCTTGTTTTTTTACAAACTTTTAATTTCTACGAGTCAGCGCATAAGGTCGTTATGTGATTTGGTACTGAAACAGGTCATGTTTGACTCCGCCGCATTTTTGCACCTGTCCCAAGTCAGGATCCACTGGCCTTTGTTAGTCTTGTTTTATTTTTAATTTTAGTTTCTTGTGCATAATTTGGAGCCTAGTATGGCGTTCATTATTACTGAACTGGTATACATAAAACAAATTAGGGGCCAGCTGAAGGACGCCTCCGGGTGCATTGGAGACCTATTGGAAACCTTATGCTGTTGTCTGTTCTATGGTCGGGTTGTTGTCTCATAGATACATTCCCCATTTCCATTCTCAATTTTATAAAAGACGTTTTAAAAATTTTGCATCGATTTATAGCTTATAAATAATTAAGAATAATGACGCCTTTTTCTCCATAAGCCATTATTGTTTTTTAGAGAATTTGATTATTTTGTAAGTATTCTTCCTAACGTGTCTACGTGTTTACGTGCATCACTGATATTTAGATTTTAAAGTTCGTGATTAAATTTCAATTCAGAACAGACCATCAGACACACGACATTTTAAGAGCATTTTTCTCATATATTGCCCTAGAATTGTATGATAAAAAGAACGTGTTTGTAATCCTATATTTCTTTTTATCATGTATTGTCAATATCTATTACGGGCAGTCAGACAACATATAATAGAACAATGAGTTTTGAAAACAACAGAGAGATGGCACTCCTTCTGCTGTACATTCGAATGAAACTCATTTATATAGAACCAAGAAAAAAAAAAAACAGAACTGAAATAATGCTATCTAAAGTACAGAATTAACACAAACATACATGTAAACAAGTGGCGTTAAACTTCATTGAACACATGAAATAAATGGATTCGATACCGTTGTTTGATAAGCTCTCGAAACACGTTGAATGTATACATGTTATATCTGGCAATAGCTTTTTTTATTTTCATATAAACTCTTAATTTTCTAAATATTACCCTTTATAATACAAGTTTATTACCCCTTAATATACTAACTATTACCCCTTATATATAAAATATTACCCCATATCACACTAAATATTTACTACACTCATAATAACATGTATTGAAAAGAACATAAGGTTGAAATCATCTGATAGATAGAGTATAAAGTGTCTACTTAAAACCTACGGATGATGTCAAGTGTAAATTTCTATATTTACAACCTATATCTTCCTGTTATGATGAGTCAACATTCAACTTATAATGTTAGCTCGTAGTACATATGATGTTTATATTTAAAACCTTGTTTCAAGGTCGAACTCAATGTAATATGACAGAATATCTAATGGTCAGAAAATATTTATAGAGTACTCAAGAGGTCATTTGTAGTTTGTTATATTCTCTACATAAGCTGATATAGTGTACTTTTCAATACATGTTATTATGAGTGCAGTAAATATGCAGTGTGCTATGGGAAATATTTAATATATATGGGGTAATATTTAGAGTACTAAGGGTATGTGCCTGTCCCATTTTAGGAGCCTGTAAAACAGTGGTTGTCGTTTGTGTATGTGTTACATATTTTTTGTTTCTTCATTTTGTATACATAAATAAGTCTGTTAGTTTTATCGTTTGAATTGTTTTAGAATATCATTTCGGGGCCTTTTATAGCTGACTATGCGGTATGGTCTTTGTTTATTGTTGAAGGCGGTACAGTGTCCTATAGATGTTACTTACTGAGTCATGTTTGTCACTTGTGGAAGGAGAGTTGTCTCATTAGCAATCATACCACATCTTCTTTTTCTATAGTATACGAGTGGTCATGTTGTTTTTTGGCAGAGTTTTAAAAGATATATACAACACGAGTGGTCATTCCGTAGATTTACAAATAGTTATCTCATTACTCGAGCAGTATTGCTTGTATATTTGCCGAGTTTTATCTGATTTATTTCCCAAGTGGTTGGTTATTTTGTATATTGCTCGAGCGTTATTTATTTTATTATCCAACTGGTCGTTTTGTTAAATTTACCACTGCTTATCTTATGTATTACCTAAGTAAACATTGTGTAAATTGGCCGATTGTATTTTTTTGTAGATTTGCCGAGTTTGAACTAATATTTTTACCGAGTGGTATTCTTGAAGATCGGCATAATGGTATCTTACATATTGTGCGTCTGTTTTTTATTTGTATTTTGGCAGTTGTCTGATATAGGGACGAAGTCCCTTATTACATTGAAAAATCAATAAAAAAAAAGATTGGTTTCAAACTTTTTTTTGTCGTGTTTTGAATTTCCGCATTTGCGCAGAACGCAGACATCTACTTCCTTATTCCGGTCTCGTTGTCGTAAAATTGAGAATGGAAATGGGAAATGTGTCAAAGAGACAACAACCCGACCAAATAAAAAACAACAGCAGAGGGTCACCAACAGGTCTTCAATGTAGCGAGAAATTCCCGCACCCGGAGTAGTCTAGTAAAATATAGGAACTCAAGGAACACTATACCAATATTTAATTTTTAATAATTCTTTGTCTTTTATATGAATTGACGTTACCTAATGCATTGCGTTTCTTTGTTTACATTGAACATGAAGTCATAACTTAAATAACGTCACAAGTAAAATCCCGAACAACAGAACCAAAATCGGAAACGTTACGGTATTTCCGTTTCTTTTTTTAACAAATATTTATTTACAAAAAAAAAATCATTCATACAAACTTCGTCCCCATTCACAGGTAATGCCTGCCTCATATTATATTACCTATTACGTAGTCGTTTTACAGATGACAACATTTTACCGTATATATTATCAAGCCGTCCTTTTTGGTAATTGGCTAATACTTATCTGGGCGTTTTTCAATAAAAACGTATTTTCTTGTCCTAGCCACTTTAAAAAAAATGTGTTTGATCTTTGCAAGTAATTTTTTGTGCAGTCAGTACATTGAATTAGATTTAACATTTTGAAGCAAAGAAACAGTTTATTTTTAGAGAGATTGATATTGACTCCTGAATGGTCCAAACCAACCAAAATGGCATGTCCCTAGACCGCCTGTTCAACATTCATACTCTAAAATATCGTAAAAAAATGAAGAAATAAATGTTATTTTTACTTTACATAAGTTCTTTAATAATTCAAAAGTATGTTCAGAGCCAACATATTTTAATAAACAGCTTTCAATATAGGATTTTTAATTTCAGAAGGTATGTCCCTCACAAAATGTCCACTACGAAACGAAGTCATTAAAATTTGCCAATAAACAGTTTTAAAAAATCAATGTAATTGTTGCTTGCAAGAGATATAAACATTAGGGTCTTACAAAAGAAGTGATGCTTGAATAACGGCAATTAAATTGTTGGTAAGAAAAATTGAGCACATCAAATGGACCAGAGTGATACCGTATTTTTGTTAATGTCCACTACGAAACGGGTCAAATCTCCTTCAGTATCTGGTTTTAAAATTATGAAAAAAATATCAGTGTACAGCTTAATAAATGCTTTGATGAATACAATCAGTCTTGTTACTATTGCAATATAGGGATTGTGGGAAAAAAATAAAGCATGCGAATACGTCCCCTACGAAACGGTCCCCTACGAAACAAGTATGGGAGAAAAACGTTTCGTAGTGGACACTACCACTACCATGCAGTCTTTTTTAAATCTTTTTTCAATTATATTCGTGCAAAACAAATAACAAGGGTTAGTTTCATGTAATTTTTATTATGTTTTTATTAACATATAATAGGGTTGATGTCAACTACGAAACTTTTTGTCCACTACGAAACGGTTTTGTCCACTACGAAACGCATCAAAATGTCCACTACGTAACATGAGTTGTACCTTCATATGTGAAGTACTGTCTAATCTTTATCGATAAAAATGGTTTTCCAATTCAGAAAAAAAATGAGATTTTGCTAGTATTAAAAGTAAACAAGCTGGAATGTCTATAGGAAACATTA
This sequence comes from Mytilus galloprovincialis, assembly GCA_037788925.1. NCBI lineage: Eukaryota > Metazoa > Mollusca > Bivalvia > Mytilida > Mytilidae > Mytilus > Mytilus galloprovincialis. The sequence goes on from JAWDJN010000020.1 coordinate 730,974, forward strand.
AAAATTGCAAAAAATATGTGTGTTTAGAAGAAGTTTCGTAGGGGACAAAAGTCCCCTACGAAACAGTACACAAATTAAGAAAATAATATCATTTTAAAGAATATTTAAGATTGCACTTTTTGTTTACAAACAGGTCTATAATAGAGGTATTCAAAATAACTCTTGAAATTAATTTTTAGAAAAGTTGATTTTCCATTTTTTTTAGGTCTGAAAGTTACGCTTATATCGAAAAACTCCCATCTAGAATATAACCTCAGTGGTCGTCTTGCCAATTGGCCGTTTTAGAGCGTATATACAGCATGGTTGTTCACTTTGTTAATTTGTCAAATGAAATCTCCTATTAACCGAGTGGAAATTTATTTTGAATGATTGAGTGTTATGTAATTTGTTACAAGATTAGCATTGATGTAGATTGGTCGAGCGTCACTGATGAGTCTTTTGTAGACGAAAAGCGCGTCTGGCGTAAATACAAAATTTAGTCATGGTATCTATGATGAGTTTATTTACATATTTCCGAGTGTTATTTGGTTGATAAGTAGAGTTTTTTCTCATTTATAAACTGATTTTTTGTTTGTTTGAACTAGTGTAAATGCAGTTAAGTTAAAAAAGTTTAGTGTTATTGAGGGCTTATTGCTCTTCTCAGAATGAACCGCTACAGTTTAAAAGCAGCCTTTTTATATCCACAAGCATACGTTTCATACACTGTATTGGTCTATGTTTTTCAATAACCGTGACGTATTAACAAAAGCATTTAAAAAAAGAGGAACAGATAAAATACAGGAATGAACTACACACTTCAGTGTTGACTTACATTTTATGCCGATCAAGTCGAATATGAATTTTACATTTATTGATTATGATATATTTGGGGATGATGCTCACTTGACAAAATGAAGGTAAATATGGAATCCTACTCATTTAGTTTCACTTTGTTACTGTTTGGGGATGATGCTCACTTGACATAATGAAGGGAAATATGGAATCCTACTCATTTAGTTTCACTTTGTTACTGTTTGGGGATGGTGCTCACTTGACAAAATTAAGGGAAATATGGAATCCTACTCATTTAGTTTCACTTTGTTACTGTTTTGGGATGGTGCTCACTTGACAAAATGAAGGGAAATATGCAATCCTACTCATTTAGTTTCACTTTGTTACTGTTTGGGGATGGTGCTCACTTGACAAAATGAAGGGAAATATGGAATCCTACTCATTTAGTTTCACTTTGTTACTGTTTGGGGATGGTGCTCACTTGACAAAATGAAGGGAAATATGGAATCCTACTCATTTAGTTTCACTTTGTTACTGTTTGGGGATGGTGCTCACTTGACAAAATGAAGGGAAATATGGAATCCTACTCATTTAGTTTCACTTTGGTACTGTTTGGGGATGGTGCTCACTTGACAAAATGAAGGGAAATATGGAATCCTACTCATTTAGTTTCACTTTGTTACTGTTTGGGGATGATGCTCACTTGACAAAATGAAGGGAAATATGGAATCCTACTCATTTAGTTTCACTTTGTTACTGTTTGGGGATGGTGCTCACTTGACAAAATGAAGGGAAATATGGAATCCTACTCATTTAGTTTCACTTTGTTACTGTTTGGGGATGGTGCTCACTTGACAAAATGAAGGGAAATATGGAATCCTACTCATTTAGTTTGACTTTGTTACTGTTTGGGGATGGTGCTCACTTGACAAAATGAAGGGAAATATGGAATCCTACTCATTTAGTTTCACTTTGTTACTGTTTGGGGATGGTGCTCACTTGACAAAATGAAGGGAAATATGGAATCCTACTCATTTAGTTTCACTTTGTTACTGTCACTTCATATGTCAATGATTTATTATTGCGATCAATGCAACACCATTTCAATTGCAAAACTTTAAACCGGCTACATGTTAAACCTTTTAACGCGCAACAGTTTCTGAATTAAAAGTATCCCTAGTTTAAATAACGAAAGATTAAACAGGACCTAATATTATTGAACATCAAAATGCAGTTTAAAATCTGATAAATGACATTAAATATACCTGCTTTTTCTCTTATATAAATTATAAGACTCATTGGACAAGCATTTCACAACATATCATTACTTGCCTCCTCCTTATGGTTTGTGTTTGCTGACACAAAACTAAATCAGCTTGACCTTTGCAATCCCACAACATTTCATTGATTGTGTGTTAGTTATCTTTATACGCATTGATGTGTTGTAATTATGTGGGTTTTTTTTCAAATCTCAACAGTTAATAAATCTTCTTGTTACTTGTTCTAAAATCGGTTAGCATCACGTTTATAAAGTGTCGAAAGTAGCCTTCTTTTAAATTTGTATCGTTCGCTGTCGGAACTAAAGTTATAAATCTTGATATCAGCAATACTTTATTAGAATATATTGTTTCATCATTTCTTACTAATGCTTTTGTGTTATGCTAAATGTTTTAATATCGATATTCAAGGAATCAATTTCACATATTATTTAAAGACAAAAAAACACTTAGGACATATGAATCCCTGACAACTCGACCCTAATAAACTGTTAGATACCTATATGTAAAGACATAAAACACGTAGGACATATGAATCCCTGACAACTCGTCCCTAATAAACTGTTAGATACCTATATATAAAGACATAAAAACACGTAGGACATATGAATCCCTGACAACTCGTCCCTAATAAACAGTTTAATACCTATATGTAAAACATAAAAACACGTAGGACATATAAATCCATGACAACTCGTCCCTAATAAACTGTTAGATACCTATATGTTAAGACATAAAAACACGTAGGACATATGAATCCCTGACAACTCGTCCCTAATAAACTGTTAGATACCTATATGTAAAGACATAAAAACACGTAGGACATATGAATCCCTGACAACTCGTTCCTAATAAACAGTTTAATACCTATATGTAAAGACATAAAAACACGTAGGACATATGAATCCCTGACAACTCGTCCCTAATAAACAGTTTAATACCTATATGTAAAGACATAAAAACACGTAGGACATATGAATCCCTGACAACTCGTCCCTAACAAACTGTTAGATACCTATATGTAAAGACATAAAACACGTAGGACATATGAATCCCTGACAACTCGTCCCTAATAAACTGTTAGATACCTATATATAAAGACATAAAAACACGTAGGACATATGAATCCCTGACAACTCGTCCCTAATAAACAGTTTAATACCTATATGTAAAACATAAAAACACGTAGGACATATAAATCCATGACAACTCGTCCCTAATAAACTGTTAGATACCTATATGTTAAGACATAAAAACACGTAGGACATATGAATCCCTGACAACTCGTCCCTAATAAACTGTTAGATACCTATATGTAAAGACATAAAAACACGTAGGACATATGAATCCCTGACAACTCGTTCCTAATAAACAGTTTAATACCTATATGTAAAGACATAAAAACACGTAGGACATATGAATTCCTGACAACTCGTCCCTAATAAACAGTTTAATACCTATATGTAAAGACATAAAAACACGTAGGACATATGAATCCCTGACAACTCGTCCCTAACAAACTGTTAGATACCTATATGTAAAGACATAAAAACACGTAGGACATATGAATCCCTGACAACTCGTCCCTAATAAACAGTTTAATACCTATATGTAAAGACATAAAAACACGTAGGACATATGAATCCCTGACAACTCGTCCCAAATAAACAGTTTAATACCTATATGTAAAGACATAAACACACGTAGGACATATGAATCCCTGACAACTCGTCCCTAATAAACAGTTTAATACCTATATGTAAAGACATAAAACACCCAGGACATATAAATCCCTGACAACTCGTCCCTAATAAACAGTTAGATACCTATATGTAACGACAAAAAACACCCAGGACATATGAATCCCTGACAACTCGTCCCTAATAAACAGTTAGATACCTATATGTAAAGACATAAAACACGCAGGACATATGACTCCCTGACAACTCGTCCCTAATAAACTGTTAGATACCTATATGTAAAGACATAAAACACGCAGGACATATGAATCCCTGATAACTCGTCCCTAATAAACTGTTAGATACCTATATGTAAAGACATAAAAACACCCAGGACATATGAATCCCTGACAACTCGTCCATAATAAACTGTTAGATACCTATATGTAAAGACATAAAAACACCCTGGACATATGAATCCCTGACAACTCGTCCCTAATAAACAGTTAGATACCTATATGTAAAGACAAAAAACACCCAGGATATGAATCCCTGACAACTCGTCCCTAATAAACAGTTAGATACCTATATGTAAAGACATAAAACACGCAGGACATATGAATCCCTGACAACTCGTCCCTAATAAACTGTTAGATACCTATATGTAAAGACATAAAACACGCAGGACATATGAATCCCTGATAACTCGTCCTTAATAAACTGTTAGATACCTATATGTAAAGACATAAAACACGCAGGACATATGAATCCCTGACAACTCGTCCCTAATAAACTGTTAGATACCTATATGTAAAGACATAAAACACGCAGGACATATGAATCCCTGACAACTCGTTCCTAATAAACTGTTAGATACCTATATATAAAGACATAAAAACACCCAGGACATATGAATCCCTGCCAACTCGTCCCTAATAAACTGTTAGATACCTATATGTAAAGACATAAAACACGCAGGACATATGAATCCCTGCCAACTCGTCCCTAATAAACAGTTAGATACCTATATGTAAAGACAAAAAACACCCAGGACATATGAATCCCTGACAACTCGTCCCTAATAAACAGTTAGAAACCTATATGCAAAGACATAAAACACGCAGGACATATGAATCCCTGACAACTCGTCCCTATTAAACTGTTAGATACCTATATGTAAAGACATAAAAACACGCAGGACATATGAATCCCTGACAACTCGTCCCTATACTTAAAAGTAATTTAACAGTTCCCCAAACTTGGTTTACTAATAATTACATTAGATGTATGTTTCACTATAAAACGTAATTCTGATTGGCTAACTGCACATCACGTGTTATTCCTTAACCAATTGCATTACCCAATAAAACTTTTCATTCATGATAACACGACGTCCCACAATAAAGTACACAGGTGAATTAAATAAAAAAAAAGGATAAAATTCGTGTTTCCATGATCCTAGCTAAAGAATGTAATTATAAGTATTGAATACTTCTTTTTGTAACTTCATAGGGTTGTAAAAGCGTTGACCGTGGTACATTTTTTAAAATGAAGCGCTTCCGCGCTTCATACAAAATGTACTTCGGGCAACGCTTTTACACCCATATGAAGTTACAAAATAAAGCATTCAATTCTTAAATGAACACTATATGCAATCCTTGTTTTTTCAAGTTTTCGAAATCTGTTGGGTTTAATCGCACTGAGTGATTACTGTTATCAGTCTCTCCCAACTGTTATATAGTAAATGTATGATAAACAAGGCATTGAAAGCATTGAATAAATCAACAAATAAGGTCAAACCAATCTAATGAAGATAGTGTAATATATCCACTTGTAGCCTACGGTAGATGTCAAGTTTAAATTGTTAATATTTACACCCTTCATCTTCCTGTGATGATGTGTCATTTAACTTATGAGTTTGTCACGTAGTACTAATATTGTATATACATATTTTCAAGGTCGAAAAAAATGTACAACAATAACAAAACATGTTGCAGTCTGATTTAACACAAACATTTCCTAAGTGTAGTCTCTTTATTATGAGATTGGTCATTTTTATTTCGTAAACAATTTCTTGTATTCGTTTATAATGCGAAGTCATAGTGTTTTTTTCCTGATAAGATATTTCGGATAGCTGGTGGCTGATGTTTTCTGTTGGACGTTTTAATATTCAATACAATTCAATATAAAATTTTAAGCACATACCATGTTGTTGATGCGTCCGTCCTATGTAAGAAGACTGTAGGTGAGTGGGTGTAACAATTTGATGTCTGTTACAATTTGTCTTGATTTTTTTTGTTTTTTATTTAGTATATGGGTTTCTCATTGTTAAAAGCCTTGCGTTTGTATACAATGACTTACATCTATTTCATCCGACATTTGAAAGATAGTTTTGAGATTGACAATCATACCACATCACTCACTTTGATACCAATCATGTTATTTTCAAAGTGAAATCAGAATCTTTAACTTAACGTAAAGCCTACAGGATAACAAGCAGTCATTGCCTTGATATACAAACCAAATCAGTGTAGCTCCTGGTGAAGTATGATTATTAATGAAATAAGGGGGCACTCGTGTTTCTAAGATAAAACCACTCTAGTTTATAAATATTCCTTATACTGCTGCACCCAAATTTGTATTAGATATTGTTGGATATGTGTAACGTAGCCAATCAACAGTGAAAGTTGTGCGTGAAATTATTATTATTTGAATATAAAGATTTTCTGATTACGGATAATACGCATTTTTATATCTTGTTGTACTTTTTTATGAGGTAAATCGTCAAGAGAATATGTTCACGCATGAAGGGGTAATATGATGTCCATTTCATAAGCTGGTCTAATGAAAGTTGTTTGAAAATGTGAAACATTGAAATAAGGTGTTTTTAAAAAAAAACACTAGACTTATATTTATAGGTTAAAATTTGGATATAGTTTACTATTGAAATTGTATCTACAATTTTATTAGAAAGGTCATAATGAAGACTATCTACACAGATGAACGGGACATATAATAGCCGATTCACTTTACATAAATCATTATGCTTCTCATTTTTTTTTAAACTGGACTATTTATGGGAAAGCGTTTACGGTTAAACCACAAAGGGGTTGATCTCCTCATTTTCTGAACTTGAACGTTATTATATGACACGGACAGATACAAAAACTATCACAATTGACGTATTAAACAAATTTATGAAAACATCTTTCTGCTATCTTCGAAACTTTAATTAAGACAAAAGTGGCACCGACCTCTAGACATTCATAATGTTTTGAAAAAAAAATGAAAATGCGTGACACAATTTTCATTTAGTATGATTCAAATGATTTTCATTACAACTTATTATAAATCTTTAAACAATAAACAATTTGATATTTAAAAATGAAGATTTGTAGATTCTACAACATTTTAGAAGTAGGTTGAAATGACAGTAAGCTTCAAACGTAACTTTCAGGGATTTCGTCATGTTATATTTGATTGACATAAGTGTTATGAACTTTTATCATCAAATTGTAATCTATTTGTCTAAATCTAAACAAGTTATTAAATATTTCCCTCTAAACAGGATGTTTTTCTCGTCATTTATGAATTCTCACAAATTGTTATATCCATCCCCAATGAAATTTAGGTTTAGTGTTTTTCTTGGAAGTTTTATTATAGACACAACTTATGATACTAAAATAGGACAAGTTGCTAATATCTGATAACGTGTTAGGATAACATAATAAGATATTTATAACATGCATTTTAATTTCAAAATTATGATCCTTTGAGTATAATTCCATTGTTTTTCATTACCGCAATCACTTACTTTTAATGAATTTTTTGAAACAATAACTAATTGAGACATAACAATAAACAATTCTAAATTCTGTCACGTTTTAGAAATATGTTGAAATGGTAGTAAGCTTTATGATAACCTTGCACGGATGCTGTCATGTTATTTGATGAAAGTAATCGTTATGAACCTGTGATGAGTAAATTGTAATATATTTGTCTAAATGTTAACAAACATTAAGATATTATATCAGTACATACATTTCAACTTCCTCATAACAGGATATATTTTTCTCATCAATTTTAATTTTTGATAAATTGCTTTATCCGTCCCCAATGAAAAATAGGTTAAGTGTATTTCTTGGAAGTTTTATTATGACCACAACTTATGAATGCTCATGAACGTATAAAGACAAGTTGCGAGTATCTGATATCGTGTTACCTTAGCCGTATTTTGCACAACTTTTTGGAATTTTGGATTCTCAATGCTTTTCAACTTTGTACTTGTTTGGCTTTTTAAATATTTTGATATGAGCGTTACTGATGAGTCTTATGTAGACGAAACGCACGTCTGGCGTAATAAATTATAATCCTGGTACCTTTGATAACTAGTTAATGACTAACATATGTGTAAAAGAGGGACGAAATATACCAAAGGGACAGTCAAACTCATAAATCTAAAACAAACTGACAACGCCATGGCTAAAAATGAAAAAGACAAACAAACAATAGTACATATGACACAACATAGAAAACTATAGAATTAAGAATAAACAACACACGAATCCCATCAAAAACTAGGGGTGATCTCTGGTGCTCCGGAAGAGTTAGCAGATCCTGCTCCACATGTGGCACACGTCGTGTTGCTTATGTGATAACAAATCCGGTAAATAATCTAATTATAACATGCGTTTCAATTACTAAGTTATGATCATTGCTATGAAGACACATAGTCACGGATTGCTTATTATTTGTCCTTATTATGAAATCGAAAAACAAAACAACATGTTTCCTGACAGATAATTGATGGATTGGAGATACAAATACTTAAAGAATGTATCTTAAAGTAATAAATATAGATGACTGGGGATTGTTGTAGAATGGTTTTGATAATAAGATTCTTATCTCAGTGTGTCCATCTTGTATCTGACCGACATTTTAATTAAGACAAAATTAAAATAGTCGTATCGGTGTTTTCTTACTGAGTTGATGCTCTTCTTGCTTGAGACTATTTATCTTGTATCCGAAGATTGAAATTTTTTCACCGTATCTACTTTAAAATGCAACACAACGAGATATTTTGAAGTTTTGTACAATTATGTTATATTAAGATAATTGCCTTTGTATGTTATATTGTGATGCTAAACTTCAGAAACGTATATGTATATGCATCATTTGTTCATCTTGTTTAATATATTGGAATCGCCTTTTCCTTGCATCACGTGGCAAATTGCATTGTTGTAAATTATGATGAAGGACATTTTGACAGTGATCACGAAGATGACATACTTAGAATAAATGTCGTTATAATTTTATTTATTTTTTCCTCTTTTTTCTTAGTTTTCATTGGGTCAGATGGTGTTTAGTTACTTACTTAAATGTTTTGTTACAGATATCAATTTTGCATTATTACCAAGAACACATTGTTTAATATGGCCATCAAGCAACTTTAAATTCTTACCCGTCCTCCAATTATGTACCTTATTTTAGAATTGACATCGCCGTTGTGTTATATATTTTATAAGTACTAAACAATGCCAAAGTCCAACAAGTTACAACTTCCATTTATCATTTAAATACATTGTAAATTGGGATTGAAAAAAAGTAAAATGATAAAAAAAAAATACCGAATTCAACGGAAAATTCAGATCGGAAGTGCCATATCAAATGGAAAAAAATCAAAGGCTCAGACACATCAAACGAATGAAAAGCAATTGTCATATTCCTGACTTGGTAAAATGTTATTGATTTGAATGGATATGCCGGAAGTTAGTTTTTTGAAATTTTACCATTTGATGAAATGTTGACATTAGAAGGAGGTTAAAGTCCAATAAACAAGTCAGGGGATTAACAGGTTATCTCTGAGTGAAATATGTAAAGAATTGTCACAAAGGGTCATTCTAGCTATATTCTTATAAAATCATTAAATTTGTAAATTACTTATATTGAATTTTCGCACAAAGGGACAAATATGGCAACATCTGTTCTTCAAGAAAAATGCTCATTTGAACACTTGATATCATTATTTCCTTGATTTAGGATTTCTGCTCCCAAGGAAGCTATTAATAGTTCAAGTGGTGATTTGAAAGTATTTTTATCTGTCGCCCCTCCCTTGATTCGAGATTTTAAAAACCTTCAAGATAGCAATTTTTGAAAATGTTATCTTTTAGAATGGATTAAGACTATAAGTATAAGCTCTTTACCTAAATTATTTATTTCTATATGATAAAATTCTGACATGACAAATCACATTCTCGCATAGCGGTTGTTAAAATGCAAACGTTTATACAAATTATGATCTTTTTACTGACAAAATTCAATGATTATACAATTTGTTTACCAAATAAATATCCTATTTAAATATACCAGACATTCTAATAACTTTGCATGACCACCATTTACTTTAAATTGCAACTTACGTTTTGTACTTTTCAACGTTGATGTATAGCTAATAATGCACGATTTATTTTCATTAGTTTGAGTGTGTTATCAAACAGTTACATTAACCTGAGGAATACCCAGGTTTGGTGTTTTGTTCGATTTACTTCCCTTGCATATTTAACCGCCCTAATGCTGTAAAAACATTATATTTTCACACATCACACTTTATTCCATCAATATTCACTCCGGTACGTTTTTGACAAGTCAGTTGCTTGTATTGCATTCTGGAAAGAGTTGCTCCACGGTTTTCGTTTAACGAATGTATTTTGAAAGGGTAAGCAGATCCTGATCCACAAGTGCACCAGTCATATAGTATTAGTACAAACCCTGTGATACATCTAATTCGGTAGGTCACTTTCGAAGAACAGAGTACTTGAATGCAGCTACGACCATTGGAACAATACCGTCGTTATCTTTGAAATAGATATTTCGTACTGGTCAACTAAATCATGATGGCGTCCTTAACGGATTCGAAGGGTCGACTTGAATTTCTCCATCTGGAACTTTTGTCCAATAGCTTTCTTGTAAGCATCAATCCTAATCTGAAACTTAAGCCCAAAATATGAAAAAAAAATGGTAAAAAAATAGAGAGTAGCCCGAATCAGGGCTTCTAGAGAAAAATAATGAGTGGTGTCACGGGGTATGACTATAAATATCTTGTAGAGGAGAAACAGGCGCTTCTTTTGCGTAAGATATCGAAGGGCGCTATGTTCAAAAACTAGAGCCCAAAATTTGAAAAAAATGGTAAAAAAATAGGGGCGTCGGCCTATTCCGGGGCTTCTAGAGAAAAATAATGAGGGGTGTCACGGGGGGTGACTATATAGGTCTTGTAGAGAAGAAACAGGCGCTTCTTTAGCGCAAGGTATCAGAGGGCGCTATGTTCAAAAATCTGAAACTAGAGCTCAAAGTTTGGGAAAAAAAAGGTATAAAAAAGGGGAGTCGGCCTATTCCGGGGCTTCTAGAGAAAACAAATGAGGGGTGTCACGGGGTATGACTATATAGGTCTTGTAGAAGAAAAACAGGCGCTTGTTTTGCGCAAGGTAACGAAGGGCGCTTTGTTCAAAAATCTGAAACTAGAGCCGAAAATTTGAAAAAAATTGTAAAAAAATAGAGAGTAGCCCATGGCTTCTCGAGAAAAATAATGAGGGGTGTCACGGGGTATGACTATAAAGATCTTGTAGAGAAGAAACAGGCGCTTTTTTTGCGTAAGATGTGAAAGGGCGCTATGTTAAAAAACTAAAGCCCAAAATTTGAAAAAAATCTGAAAAAAATAGGGGGGTCGCCCTATTCCTGGACTTCTAGAGAAAAATGATGAAGGGTGTCAAAGGGTATGACTATGTAGGTGTTGTAGAGCAGAAACAGGCGCTTGTTTTGCGCAAGGTATTAAAGGGCGCTATGTTCAAAAATCTGAAACTAGAGCCCAAAATTTAAAAAAAATGGTAAAAAAGTAGGGGGTAATCCTATTCCAGGGCTTCTAGAGAAAAATTATGAGGGGTGTCACGGGGTATGACTATATAGGTCTTGTGAAGGAGAAACAGACGCTTCTTTTGCGCAAGGTATGAAAGGGCGCTATATTCAAAAATCTCAAACAAGAGCTAAAAATTTGAAAACAATTGGTACAAAACAGGAGTCGGCCTATTCCGGGACTTCTAGAGAAAAATAATCAGGGTGTCACGGGGTATGACTATTCAGGTCTTGTAGAAGAGAAACAGGCGCTTCTTTTTGCGCAAGGTATCGAAGGGCGCTATGTTCAAAAATCTGAACCTAGAGTCCAAAATTTGAAAAAAAAATGGTAACAAACAGGGGGGTTGGCCTATTTCAGGGCTTCTAGAGAAAAATATAGATGGGTGTCACGGGATATGACTATAAAGGCCTTGTAGAAGAGAAACAAGCCCTTCTTTTGCGCAAGGTATCGAAGTGCGATATGTTCAAAAATATGAAACTAGAGCACAAAATTTGAAAAAAAAATGGTAACAAAATAGGGGGGTCGCCCTATTCCAGAGCTCCAAGAGAAAAATAATGATGGGTGTCACGGGGTATGACTATATAGGTCTTGTAGAGCAGAAACAGGCGCTTCTTTTGCGCAAAGTATCGAAGCCGCTATGTTCAAGAATCTGAAACTAGAGCCCAAAATTTGAAAAAGTTGTAAAAATAGGGGGGTCGGCCTATTTCAGGGCTCCTAGAGAAAAATAGTCAGGGGTGTCACGGAGTATGACTATATAGGTCTTTTAGAGGAGAAACAGGCACTTCTTTTGCGCAAGATATCGAAGGACGCTTTATTCAAAAATCTTAAGCTAGAGCTCCAAATTTGAAAAACGTTTTAAAAATAGGGGGGTTGGCCTATTCCAGGGCTCATAGAGAAAAATAATGAGGGGTGTCGTAGGTTATGACTATATAGGTCTTGTAGAGGAGAAACAGGCGCTTCTTTTGCGCAATGTATCACAGGGCGATATGGTAAAAAATCTTAAGCTAGAGCTAAAAATTTGAAAAAAAGGTAAAAAACAGGGGAGTTGGCCTATTCCAGGGCTTCTTGAGAAAAAAAAAATGAGGGCTGTCACGGGGTATGACTATATAGGTCTTGTAGAAGAAAAACAGGCGCTTGTTTTGCGCAAGGTATCGAAGGACGCTATGTTCAAAAAATCAGAAACTAGAGCCCAAAATTTGAAAAAAATGGTAAAAATATAGAGAGTAGCCCAGGGCTTCTAGAGAAAAATAATGAGGGGTGTAACAGGGTATAACTATAAAGATCTTGTAGAGGAGAAACAGGCGCTTCTTTTGCGTAAGATGTGAAAGGCGCTATGTTCAAAAACTAAAGCCCAAAATTTGAAAAAAAATCTGAAAAAAATAGGGGGGTCGCCCTATTCCAGGGCTTCTAGAGAAAAATAATGAGGGGAGTCACGGAGTATGACTATATAGGTCTTGTAAAGGAGAAACAGGCGCTTCTGTTGCACAAGGTATGAAAGGGTGCTATGTTCAAAAATCTGAGGCAAGAGCTAAAAATTGAAAACAAATGGTACAAGACAGGGGTCGGCCTATTCCGGGACTTCTAGAGAAAAATAATGAGGGTGTCACGGGGTATGACTATTCAGGTCTTGTAGAAGAGAAACAGGCGCTTCTTTTGCGCAAGGTATCGAAGGGCAGTATGTTCAAAAATCTGAACCTAGAGCCCAAAATTTGAAAAAAATGGTAAAAAATAGGGGGTTGGCCTATTCCTGGGCTTCGTGAGAAAAATATAGATGGGTGTCACGGGATATGACTATATAGGTCTTGTAGAAGAGAAACAAGCCCTTCTTTTGCGCAAAGTATCGAAGGGCGATATGTTCAAAAATATGAAACTAGAGACCAAAATTTAAAAAAAAATGGTAACAAAATAGGGGGTCGGCCTATTCCAGAGCTCCAAGAGAAAAATAATGATGGGTTTCATGGGGTATGACTATATAGGTCTTGTAGAGCAGAAACAGGCGCTTCTTTTGCGCAAGGTATCGAAGGGCGATATGCTCAAAAATATGAAACTAGAGCCTAAAATTTGAAAAAAATAGTAAAAAATAAAGGGGACGGGTCGCCTTATTCCAGGGCTCTTAGAGAAAAATAATGAGGAGTGTCACGAAGTATGACTATATAGGTCTTGTAGGGGAGAGACAGACGCTTCTTTTGCGCAAGGTATCAAAGGGTGCTATGTTAAAAAATCTGAAACTAGAGCTCCAAATTTGAAAAAAAATGGTAAAAAACAGGGAGGTCGGCCTGTTCTAGGGCTTCTAGAGAAACATATAGAGGGGTGTCACGGAGTATGACTATATAAGTCTTGTAGAGGAGAATTAAGCGCTTCTTTTGCGCAAGGTATCAAAGGGCGATATGGTCAAAAATCTTAAGCTAGAGCTCAAAATTTGAAAAAAGATGGTAAAAAACAGGCGGGTTGGCCTATTCCAGGGCTTCTAGACAAAAATTATGAAAGGTGTCACGGTGTATGACTCTAAAGGTTTTGTAGAAGAGAGACAGGCGCTTTTTTTGCGCAAGGTATCGAAGGGCGCTCTGTTCAAAAATCTGAATCTAGAGCTCCAAATTTGAAAAAAAAATGGTAAAAAACAGGGGGTCAGCCTATTCTAGGGCTTCTAGAGGAAAATATAGAGGGGTGTCACGGAGTATGACTATATAGGTCTTGTAGAGGAGAAACAGGCGTTTCTTATGCGCAAGGTATCGAAGGGCGCTATGTTCAAAAATCTGAAACTAGAGCTCAACATTTGAAAAAAATGGTAAAAAATAGGGGTATGCCTATTCCAGGGCTCCTAGAGAAAAGTAACGAGGGGTGTGACGGGGTATGATTATATAGGTCTTGTAGAGGAGAGACAGGCACTTCTTTTGCGCAAGGTATCGAAGGCGCTATGTTCAAAAATCTGAAACTAGAGTCCAAATTTAAAAAAAAAGTACAAGAATAGGGGGGTCTCCCTGTTCCAGGGCTCCTTAAGAAAAATAATGAGGGGTGTCTTCGGGTATGACTATATATATCTTGTAGAGGAGAAACAGGCGCTTTTTTTGCGCATGGTATCAAAGGGCGGTATGGTAAAAAATCTGAAGCTAGAGCTCAAAATTTGAAAAAAATGGTAAAAAACAGGGAGGTTGGCCTATTCCAGGGATTCTAGACAAAAAAATGAAGGGTGTAACGGCTTTATAGGTCTTGTATAAAAGAAACAGGCGCTTCTTTTACGCAAGTATCGGAGGGCGCTATGTTCAAAAATCTGAAACTAGAGCCCACAATTTGAAAAAATGGTAGAAAATAGGGGGACGGCCTTTTCCAGGGCTATGTTCAAAAATCTGAAAGTAAAGCCCAACATTTGAAAAAAGTGGTAAAAATATAGGGGGGTCGCCCTATTCTAGGGCTCCTAGAGAAAAATAAAGAAGCGCCTGTTTCTCCTCTACAAGACCTATATAGACACCCCTCATTATTTTTGTCTAGAAGGCCTGAAATAGGGCTACTCTCTATTTTTTTACAATTTTTTTCAAATTTTGGGCTCTAGGTTAAGATTTTTGAATATAGCGCCCTTCGATACCTTATGCAAAAGAAGCGCCTGTTTCTCTCCTACAAGACTTATATAGTCATACCCCGTGACATTCATCATTATTTTTCTCTAGAAGCCCTTGAATAGGGCGACACCCCTATTTTTTTACCATTTTTTTCAAATTTTGGGATCCATTTTCAGATTTTTGAACATAGCGCCCTTCGATACCTTGCGCAAAAAAAGCGCCTGTTTCTCTTCTACAAGACCTATATAGTCATACCCCTTGACACCCATGAGTTTTTTTTTTCTCTAGAAGCCCCGGATTAGGGCTACCCACCTCTTTTTTTACAATTTTTTTCAAATTTTGGGCTCTAGTTTCAGATTTTTTAATATAGCGCCCTTCGATACCTTGTGAAAAAGAAGCGCCTCTTTCTCTCCTACAAGACCTATATTGTCATACCCCGTGACACCCCTTATTATTTTTCTCTAGAAGCCCCGGAATAGGCAAACCCCCCTGTTTTTTTTTTCCATTTTTTTCACATTTTGAGCTTTAGTTTTAGATTTTTGAACATAGCGCCCTTTTATACCTTGCGCAAAATAAGCGACTGTCTTTCTTCTACAAGACCTTTATAGTCATACTCCGTGAGACCCCTCATTTTTTTTCTCTAGAAGCCCCGGAATAGGCCGACCCCCTGTTTTTTACCATTTTTTTCAAATTTTTAGCTCTAGTTTTAGATTTTTGAACCTGTTTCTCCTCTACAAAACCTATATAGTCATACCCCTTGTCACCCCTCATCATTTATCTCTGGAAGCCCCGAAATAGGACTCCCCCCCCCCCTACTTTTTTACCATTTTTTTCAAATTTTGGGCTCTAGTTTCAGATTTTTGAACATATCGCCCTTGGATACCTTTTGCAAAAGAAGCGCCTGTTTCTCTTTTACAAGACCTATATTGCCATACCCCGTGAGACCTCTCATTATTTTTCTCTAGAAGCCCCGGAATAGGCCGACCGCCCTGTTTTTAACCTTTTTTTCAAATTTTGAGCTCTAGTTTCAGATTTTTGAACATAGCGCCCTTTGATACCTTGCGCAAAAGATGCGCCTGTTTCTCTTCTACAAGACATATATAGTCATACCCCATGACACCCTCATTATTTTCCTCTAGAAGCCCTGGAATAGGGCTACCCCCTACCTTTTTACCATTCTTTCAAATTTTTGGCTGTATTTTCAGATTTTTGAACATAGCGCCCTTCCATACCTAACGCAAAAGAAGCGCCTGTTTCTTTTCTACAAGACCTATATAGTCATACCCCGTGACACCCCTCATTATTTTTCTCTAGAAGGCCCGAAATATTCCGACCTTCCTGTTTTTTACCATTTGTTTTCAAATTTTGAGCTCTAGTTTCAGATTTATGAACATAGCGCCCTTTGATACTTTGCGTAAAAGAAGCGCCTGTTTCTCTTCTACGAGACTTATATAGTCATACCCCGTGACACCCTCATTATTTTTCTCTAGAAGCCCTGGAATAGAGCGACCCCCTTACTTTTACCAATTTTTTCAAATTTTGGGCTCTAGTTTCAGATTTTTGAACATAGCGCCCTTCGATACCTTGCGCAAAAGAAGCGCCTGTTTCTTTTCTTCAAGACCTATATAGTCATACCCCGTGAAACTCTTTATTATTTTCTCTAGAAGCCCCGCAATAGGCCGACCCCCCTGTTTTTTACCATTTTTTTCAAATTTTGAGCTCTAGTTTCATATTTTAGAACATAGCGCCCTTCGATACCTTGTGCAAAAGAAGCGCCTGTTTCTATTCTACAAGACCTATATAGTCATACGCCGTGACACCTCTCATAATTTTTCTCTAGAAGCCCTGGAATAGGGCTACCCCCTACTTTTTTACCATTCTTCAAATTTTGGGCTTTAGTTTCAGATTTTTGAACATAGCGCCCTTCGATACCTTGCGCAAAAGAAGCGCCTGTTTCTCTTCTACAAGACCTATATAGTCCTACCCCGTGACACCCCTCATTTATTTTCTCTAGAAGCCCCGGAACAGGCCGACCCCCTACTTTTTTACCATTTTTCTCAAATTTTGGGCTCTAGTTTCAGATTTTAGAACATAGCGGCCTTCGATACCTTGTGCAAAAGAAGCGCCGGTTTCTCTTCTACAAGACCTATATAGTCATACCCCGTGACACCTCTCATTTATTTTCTCTAGAAGCCCCGGAATGGGCCGACCCCCCTGTTTTTTACCATTTTTTTTTCAACTTTTGAGTTCTACTTTCAGATTTTGAACAAAACGCCCTTTGATACCTTGCGCAAAAAGAAGCGCCTGTTTCTTTTCTACTAGACCTATATAGTCATACCCCGTGACACCCTTCATTATTTTTCTCTAGAAGCCCCGGAATAGGCCGACCTCCTGTTTTTTACCATTTTGTTTTCAAATTTTGAGCTCTAGTTTCAGATTTTTGAACATAGCGCTCTTTGATACTTTTCCCAAAAGAAGCGACTGTTTCTCACCTGCAAAACCTATATAGTCATACACCGTGACACCCCCCTATCATTATTTTTCTCTAAAAGCCCTGGAATAGGCCGACCCCCCTGTTTTTTACCATTTTGTTTCAAATTTTGAGCTCTAGTTTCAGATTTCTGAATATAGCGTCCTTTGATACCTTGCGCAAAAGAAGCGTCTGTTTCTTCTCTACTAGACCTATATCGTCATACACCCTGACACCCATCATTATTTTTTTCTAGAAGCCCTGGAAAAGGACGACCCCCCTGTTTTTTACCATTTTTTTCAAATTTTGTTCTCCAGTTTCCATAGGCGGATTTAGGGGGGGGGCCGGGGGGCCGGGCCCCCCCTTTTTGGGAAAAAAATTGGTTGCTTATATAGGGAATCACTGAAGCGTGACTGGAGCGGGCCCCCTCTTAGGTCAGTCAGTGGGCCCCCACTTATGAAAATTTCTGGATCCGCAACTGGTTTCAGATTTTTGAACATAGCGCCCTTTGATACCTTACACAAAAAAGCGCCTGTTTCTCTTCTACAATAGTCATACCCCGTGCCACCATTCATTATTTTTCTCTAGAAGCCCTGGAATATGGTTCCCCCCTACTTTTTTACAATTTTTTTCAAATTTTGGGCTCTAGATTCAGATTTTTGAACATAGCAACCTTCGATACCTTGCGGAAAAGAAGCGCCTGTTTTTCTTCTACAAGACCTATATAGTCATACCCCGTGACACCTCTCATGTTTTTTTCTCTAAAAGACCTGGAATAGGCCGACCCCCTGTTTTTTACCATTTTCTTTCAAATTTTGAGCTCTCGTTTCAGATTTTTGAACATAGCGCCGTTTGATACCTTGCGCAAAAGAAGCGCCTGTTTCTCCTCTACAAGACCTATATATATATATATATACATATAGTCATACCCTGTGACACCCATCTATATTTTTCTCTAGAAGCCCTGGAATAGGCCGACCCCCCTGTTTCTTACCATTTTTTTCAAATTTTGAGCTCTAGTTTCAGATTTTCGAACATAGCACCCTTTGATACCTTGCGCAAAAAAAGCGCCTGTTTCTTCTCTACAAGACCTAAACAGTCATACCCCGTGACACCCCATATTATTTTCTCTAGAAGACCTGGAATAGGGCTACCTCCCTACTTTTTTACCATTTTTTCAAATTTTGGGCTCTAGTTTCAGATTTTTGAACATAGCGCCCTTTGATACCTTGCACAAAAGAAGCACCTGTTCTTTTCTACAAGACCTATTAGAAGCCCCGGAATAGGCCATCCCCCCCCCCTGTTTTTTACCATTTTTTTTTCAAATTTTGAGCTCTAGTTTCAGATTTTTGAACATTGCGCACTTTGATACCTTGCGCAAAAGAAGCGCCTGTTTCTCCTCTAAAACACCTATATAGTCATACCCCGTGACACCCCTCATTATTTTTCTCTAGAAGCCCTGGAATAGGCCGACCCCCTTTTCTTCAAATGTGTATGTTAGTTTAATTAAACAAAGACATCACAGGTGCTATATTTTACAGGGTAGTACTTCTTTTACATACGTTCTAAATTGAAGTGGGTGTATTGGTGACCCTACACCTACAAATAATCCGTTGAAAGATGCATATTTTTTGTGGTCCTGAACATTAGCCTTAAAAGAGATGTGACTTGTTTAATCAATAAATGGTATAAAAACCATTTCAAAATTGAGTTGAAATTGCAATATTTGGACTGATTTTCTGCCTTTTTGAATATTTTTTTATTTAACGGCCGTTGCTGTCTTATTCATTTTTTGGGTTTCTCGATATATCGCCGTATTGTTCGCTGGCTTATTGTTTCCTAGCTATTGTTCGCTAGCTTCTGCTTGGTTAACTATACATCAAGTTTTCTGTCACAAACAAATGGTTTTAGCCGCTACAGGTAAAAAATATCCTACGGATTTACGCCATAACCCTCTAGGATATTAAAAATTTTCTTCAAGATTTTGTTCTTCAAAAGGATTGGAAAATCCTTAGGAATATGTGTTATCCTTTAGGACAATAATATCCCTCAGGACAAAAAAATCTAAATCCTATATGATGGTTTTTCTCCTATAGCATTTCTAGGTGTAAAAAGATTATAAAGGAATAAAGTTATTTAATTGATTGACTGATTGTTGATTGCTTTACGCCGCATCAGCACAGAAAGACTATATCGAGGCAAACGTCTTTTTAAGCAGACAAAACAGATTCCTATCAGGGAACATTCATCTTAGATGATTAAAGAATATCTTATGGGATTAAAATAATCAATTGGGATTAAAGTGTTTCCTATAATAAAAAACTTAACAGATTTTTTTTCTTCTAGAAAACTTTCATATTGGAGATTACTTATTAGATGTTAACTTATGTTCTATAGGACAAAAAGTAATCCGACGAGAGAAAATGTATGATATAGAATAACAATTCCATTTCAATGGTGAGTGATGGGGGAAGTTTTCATTGCATATTTATGTACATATTTGCCATGAGGTGACTATATAAATATAAACTTGCAGAACTGTCTTCGGCGCGGTCTCACGTTTAAGTGAAGTTTCCTCATGATATTATGAGTTCGACCTTGCATTGAATCTAACGTAATTATCCTTCAAATCGTGTTGCAGAAATATGAATGTTACAACAAGACTGCATGTTTCTTATATTTATCAGTGCATTTCGAAATACATCATTTTGAGACGTTCGCCGGTTTTTTTTAATACTTTTTTGGTTTGTCGTTCTGCTTATTAATGTTTTCAGAATTGGAGATTAATATTAGATCTGGGCTTAAAAAACTGAAACATCAGAACCTCATTATAGTGGGAGATATTATGGACATAAATGTGCAAATCGTGATACAAGCATGAAATTTGGTATATGGGTGGACAAAATGATAGTTAAAAAAAATCAGCTGCTGGCCTTAAAAAATTCTCGTTTTTTCAAGATGGCCTGCGCTCATTTTGCAAATGGCGTCATATCCAATTGGTTACATTTCGTAAGTCATTAGAAACCTGTGTAATAGGTATAATCAAATGTCAGTTTTGATAAAACTTAAAGAAGGGTTCCTAAAGTACGAAAAAACAATACCTACATGAAAAAAAGAGTGACTTCCTGTCCTAAAATGGCGGCAAAATGTGAAAAATGTCAATTTTATCATTTCTATCAACTTAACAAGAGATATAATTGCTTTTTATAATTTCAAATGCATATTTAGTTTATTAAGAAAGACAGGTTGCTTATCTTATAATTATCTGACAGTTACCAATACACAAACATGTACACGGAAGGCCTGTACGGTGGCATTTACAGTTACCAACACATCTGAATCTCTGGCATCCGCATTTTAAAAAATCATGACACGAGGATCAGCGGCCAGCAAAGAGGTCCATTTTGGGTTCCAGTTATCATTGTTTTTTTTTCTTTAACCCAAATCCTGTGGTCATAACTTGGTACATGAACCTGTCGAATGCATAAATCCAGACGAGCCCAAACATGTCCACCTTGATAAATGTTTCTCCATTGATGTGCTCCAGAAGATTAAAATCGTTTGCAAGGAAGCAGCGGCCTTATGATGCTATTCCGCCTACCACAGGTCATCATAATGATTTTGTGGTAGGCGGAATAGCATAATAAGGCCGCTGCTTACTTTCAAAGATTTTAATCGTGCTTCCTTAGCAGAAAACGGTGATGTTCCCGTTTATGATGCAAACAAATACTTCTATGATGTCCATGTCTGTGTCTTCATACAAAATCGGGCAAAAATGTCCGTTACATCTGAGAATGCTTCCAATGTCTGCCAAACTGACCTTTTCACTTTCCGATGAAATGCCGACTCAGTGTCACATCAACTATATGCATGGAAGAAAAGAAAAGCTGCTACACGAGGACCAAACGCATTTGATATGACATATACAGGAAGCAGTCGAAAGTATTTATTCCTTCAAAAAACCTATCCACAATTTGTCCACACCTAATCTTGTGACCACTGCAATTCCTAATACTACTACATCTCTGTCAGTACTACTTAAAATTACTTTTTACAACCATTTTCAGCAGCATGCTTATCAGGGACAATCTTTCGTGTATCTGCTTTTTCACGGTTACAAGGTAAAGCTGGAATGTATCCGTATTGAAATTGCAAAGTACATTTTCAACTTGAGTAGCATAAACATTTTCATTAGTCTCTAAAGAAGCAATTCTGTTGGCAAGAAACTTGAACAATTCCGTTTTGTTATCATCTTCACAGAGAAAACTACTCCAAATCCTTGGCTTTCTACCAACACCAACAACTTTCCGTCTAGCACCGGTACTTTGCCTTTTGTTTTCGTCCCAGCCTTTAAATAATGTATTTAGTAAACAACGAATCGATGTCTTCTCTTGGATACTTATCGAATGAAGATTTATGTTAGGCAGTATGATATCATTTACATTATCATCAAATATGTTTGCCCCAAGTGGTGGCAATAAATCAACTATTGCTGCCCCACCAACGATAAATGCGTCATAATTTGGATCAGTTGATGGCTAATCGCAAAATGTTTCAAATATACCAATTTACTGCGACTTAATAACACATCCTGACACATAGACGGAGGATCAGTTTGGTTTTAATGACTCAAGAAGAAATGAAAAATCTAGAAAAGAGATCGCAATCAGCTGTGTTCAAGTTATCTAGCTTTGTTCTTTGACAAAGAAGTTTCCAGTTTCATTTTGCGGCTCTTATATGGAAATGTTCTTTTTCATCTGGTTAAAAAAAGCAGATTCTCCTATGTTTCGCGTTTGCTTCGAAAGATCGTGCTGTTTGGGCCCAATATCTTGGAGTTTATATACATATCTTAACTACTTCTGAATCAACAATTTCCTTAAAAGAGTAAATTTTGTACAAATCTGACAGCTCTTCTAGAAATGGATTATCAAACTTGTTCATCACTCGTAGAGTCTTCATGACGTCGTTCTTCTGTTGTAGAATGACTCAAACCACTAAATCTTTCCAATTCATCTACCAGTCTACTGACTACTGGTCCAGCTACCATCTATCGTCTCGAAAGTATCTTCGATTAAACGTATGGTACCAACATCGCCATTCACGACTTACTAATCTGTTTCAGTGTCTGATTAATTGTAATATAAGAAATCAACTTTTTTTGCCACGTGTTGGTGATGTTGTTGAAGGGAAGCCATATCTTGGAGATGGATGGGTAACATCGAGCATGATTTACACGATCAAGACCAACATTGGTATCATGCTTGATATGTAATGTTTGTATAATCCACCAAACATGACGATAAACGTATGTTCTTCGTACAAGTCTGGCCATTCCAACTGTTTGTCCGATATTTAGAAAGTTAACCACCTTTTTCATCTTATCCATCGAATGCTTGATCATTACAACTGAAAGGGCGTGTTTTCAAACAGTGGCATCAAAAGTAACACTTCATACTCGAACAGATACTAGATGCTTAGAGGAATGAATGACGATCAAGATATGTTTAAGAAATTCAAATCCTCATCTGTTAGATGAACTACGATTTCCATCATTGTGCCCTTGCAGTGCGTGTAATTCGTTCTTTATTAATACATAGTTTGCACATGCGCGAAATTGTTAAACGCATGTGTATCATAACCTTAAAAAATGTCATCAAACAAAGTCATAACATCATTAGAAATTCAAAAGCGCTAAGCATGTAATAATATATTTCAAATGTTTGTGTGTGAATTTTGTAACATTTTAACGTATGCGCAAACCAAGAACATGTCAAATATTTATTTCTCGTATAAACGTCACATGTTTAGAAGGTATCCATCAAACCTGGTAGTATTTTTTACTCAGAGACGGTCAAAGAAAACGTTTTCCAGAAAAATAAGTATTTCAATCTGGAAAAAAATCAGCCATTTTAGAAAAGGTGGTGGCCATCTTGGAAAAATGAAATTTTCTTATGGCCAGCAGTTTTTTCTTAAAAGGTATATAATAATGATGCTTCGTGCTAATTGTCATGCTTGTATCATCATTTGCACAATTCCTTTGATTTTGCTTGCTAATATCTTCCACTATTAGCGGCTGTTAACTGTACAGATTCGACTATATAGTCGCTCAATGTATATCAATTAAAAAGGTGCACTTCTTTTTTTTTTAGATTCACACAGTCACTCATTGAATTGAATGCTTCTTAATGTAAAGTGTATTGTGTTGTTAAAGCGTTGACCGAAGCACATCCCCAAAATGTGCGCGTGGTCAACTCTTATACAACCCTATGAAATTACTAACAGAAGCATTCAATACTTATAATTACATTTTTTGCTAGGATCATAGAAACACGATTTCTATCAAGTTTTTTCTTTTATTTACCTGTGTACTTTTTTGTGGAAGCTCGTGTCATCATGAATGTTACATTTCATTTGAAAATGAAGGTTAATTTCATAGTGACGCGAGATTGCTGTTAGCCAATCAAAACAACGCATTATAATGCAACAAACATGTAATGCAATTATTATTTTTTACAAAATCGTCATGTTCTTGTGTGTTGATTGATTGTAGACAGAGAGCAAGGTTACTTCGAATAGTTCCGTAAATTTCTTTTATGTACATTACTTTTGTATTCATAAATCACACCGTTGGTTGTATTTTTTTTTTTTTTTTTTTATTTGTTTCTAAGAATAAACGAATAGAGAGAAAACCGGTCCAACATCTTCACTGCACGTAGTAAGTCGATAACAAAAGACAAAAAATACTCTTAATATAATTGTGATAACGAAAAGTTACTTCTTTGTTAGCTTCAATAATAACACTGATACAAGTTTATTTTCAAATATGATAATATTAAAAAAAAGTATCCATTTTATTGTTTAAATTGCAGATTATATCCCTTACTATTCATCGAAAATAGGAAGAAGAAATAATCAGTATATGTGTTTGAATATTTGAATTTGAAATGCAATACAATGTTGTACAGTTATACAGTTTAGGAGTTTTCCTACATATGATATATACAACCTTCCAAAAAATAATAAATAGCATTGGTGCGTTAGGAGTTTGTTCTCATTCCAATATTATAATATTTTAAAATCAGTCTTAGCTGATTTTCCGTTAGGCAGCACAATTAAAATTGTAAGAGCAAATACTTGTCGACTCGGGGTCAGAAAACTGTGTCCAGTGGGGATTAATATTTCTCCAGCACATCTTTAATCCGGAAAACAACCGACTAGCTAGGAGCCTGTAATTTAGTGGCTACCGTTGGTTCCTGTCTGTTATATTTGTTTTATCATAAATGACACATTTCCGTCTGCTTTTGACAGTTAGTTCTCTCTCCTATTCGGTGAGGGTTTGGCGCCCGTAAACATGTCCAGCCCCGCCACATTCTGTACTGTAGTTAGTTCTCTCTCCTGTTCGGTGAGGGTTTGGCGCCCGTAAACATGTCCAGCCCCACCACATTCTGTACTGTAGTTAGTTCTCTTTCCTGTTCGGTGAGGGTTTGGCGCCGTAAACATGTCCAGCCCCACCACATTCTGTACTGTAGTTAGTTCTCTCTCCTGTTCGGTGAGGGTTTGGCGCCGTAAACATGTCCAGCCCCACCACATTCTGTACTGTAGTTAGTTCTCTCTCCTGTTCAGTGAGGGTTTGGCGCCGTCAACATGTCCAGCCCCACCACATTCTGTACTGTAGTTAGTTATCTCTCCTGTTCGGTGAGGGTTTGGCGCCGTAAACATGTCCAGCCCCGCCACATTCTGTACTGTAGTTAGTTCTCTCTCCTGTTCGGTGAGGGTTTGGACCCGTAAACATGTCCAGCCCCACCACATTCTGTACTGTAGTTAGTTCTATCTCCTGTTCGGTGAGGGTTTGGCGCCCGTAAACATGTCCAGCCCCACCACATTCTGTACTGTAGTTAGTTCTCTCTCCTGTTCGGTGAGGGTTTGGAGCCCGTAAACATGTCCAGCCCCGCCACATTCTGTACTGTAGTTAGTTCTCTCTCCTGTTCGGTGAGGGTTTGGAGCCCGTAAACATGTCCAGCCCCGCCACATTCTGTACTGTAGTTAGTTCTGTCTCCTGTTCGGTGAGGGTTTGGCGCCGTAAACATGTCCAGCCCCACCACATTCTGTACTGTAGTTAGTTCTCTCTCCTGTTCGGTGAGGGTTTGGCGCCCGTAAACATGTCCAGCCCCGCCACATTCTGTACTGTAGTTAGTTCTCTCTCCTGTTCGGTGAGGGTTTGGCGCCCGTAAACATGTCCAGCCCCACCACATTCTGTACTGTAGTTAGTTCTCTCTCCTGTTCGGTGAGGGTTTGGAGCCCGTAAACATGTCCAGCCCCACCACATTCTGTACTGTAGTTAGTTCTCTCTCCTGTTCGGTGAGGGTTTGGCGCCGTAAACATGTCCAGCCCCACCACATTCTGTACTGTAGTTAGTTCTCTCTCCTGTTCGGTGAGGGTTTGGAGCCCGTAAACATGTCCAGCCCCACCACATTCTGTACTGTAGTTAGTTCTCTCTCCTGTTCGGTGAGGGTTTGGCGCCGTAAACATGTCCAGCCCCACCACATTCTGTACTGTAGTTAGTTCTCTCTCCTGTTCGGTGAGGGTTTGGCGCCGTAAACATGTCCAGCCCCACCACATTCTGTACTGTAGTTAGTTCTCTCTCCTGTGCGGTGAGGGTTTGGCGCCGTAAACATGTCCAGCCCCACCATATTCTGTACTGTAGTTAGTTCTCTCTCCTGTTCGGTGAGGGTTTGGCGCCCGTAAACATGTCCAGCCCCGCCACATTCTGTACTGTAGTTAGTTCTCTCTCCTGTTCGGTGAGGGTTTGGCGCCCGTAAACATGTCCAGCCCCACCACAATCTGTACTGTAGTTAGTTCTCTCTCCTGTTCGGTGAGGGTTTGGCGCCCGTAAACATGTCCAGCCCCACCACATTCTGTACTGTAGTTAGTTCTCTCTCCTGTTCGGTGAGGGTTTGGCGCCCGTAAACATGTCCAGCCCCACCACATTCTGTACTGTAGTTTAGTTATCTCTCCTGTTCGGTGAGGGTTTGGCGCCCGTAAACATGTCCAGCCCCACTACATTCTGTACTGTAGTTAGTTCTCTCTCCTGTTCGGTGAGGGTTTGGCGCCGTAAACATGTCCAGCCCCGCCACATTCTGTACTGTAGTTAGTTGTCTCTCCTGTTCGGTGAGGGTTTGGCGCCGTAAACATGTCCAGCCCCGCCACATTCTGTACTGTAGTTAGTTCTCTCTCCTGTTCGGTGAGGGTTTGGCGCCCGTAAACATGTCCAGCCCCACCACATTCTGTACTGTAGTTAGTTCTCTCTCCTGTTCGGTGAGGGTTTGGCGCCCGTAAACATGTCCAGCCCCGCCACATTCTGTACTGTAGTTAGTTCTCTCTCCTGTTCGGTGAGGGTTAGGCGCCGTAAACATGTCCAGCCCCACCACATTCTGTACTGTAGTTAGTTCTCTCTCCTGTTCGGTGAGGGTTTGGCGCCGTAAACATGTCCAGCCCCACCACATTCTGTACTGTAGTTAGTTCTCTCTCCTGTTCAGTGAGGGTTTGGCGCCGTCAACATGTCCAGCCCCACCACATTCTGTACTGTAGTTAGTTATCTCTCCTGTTCGGTGAGGGTTTGGCGCCGTAAACATGTCCAGCCCCGCCACATTCTGTACTGTAGTTAGTTCTCTCTCCTGTTCGGTGAGGGTTTGGCGCCCGTAAACATGTCCAGCCCCACCACATTCTGTACTGTAGTTAGTTCTATCTCCTGTTCGGTGAGGGTTTGGCGCCCGTAAACATGTCCAGCCCCACCACATTCTGTACTGTAGTTAGTTCTCTCTCCTGTTCGGTCAGGGTTTGGAGCCCGTAAACATGTCCAGCCCCGCCACACTCTGTACTGTAGTTAGTTCTCTCTCCTGTTCGGTGAGGGTTTGGAGCCCGTAAACATGTCCAGCCCCGCCACATTCTGTACTGTAGTTAGTTCTCTCTCCTGTTCGGTGAGGGTTTGGCGCCGTAAACATGTCCAGCCCCACCACATTCTGTACTGTAGTTAGTTCTCTCTCCTGTTCGGTGAGGGTTTGGCTCCCGTAAACATGTCCAGCCCCACCACATTCTGTACTGTAGTTTAGTTCTCTCTCCTGTTCGGTGAGGGTTTGGCGCCCGTAAACATGTCCAGCCCCACTACATTCTGTACTGTAGTTAGTTCTCTCTCCTGTTCGGTGAGGGTTTGGCGCCGTAAACATGTCCAGCCCCGCCACATTCTGTACTGTAGTTAGTTGTCTCTCCTGTTCGGTGAGGGTTTGGCGCCGTAAACATGTCCAGCCCCGCCACATTCTGTACTGTAGTTAGTTCTCTCTCCTGTTCGGTGAGGGTTTGGCGCCCGTAAACATGTCCAGCCCCACCACATTCTGTACTGTAGTTAGTTCTCTCTCCTGTTCGGTGAGGGTTTGGCGCCCGTAAACATGTCCAGCCCCGCCACATTCTGTACTGTAGTTAGTTCTCTCTCCTGTTCGGTGAGGGTTTGGCGCCGTAAACATGTCCAGCCCCACCACATTCTGTACTGTAGTTAGTTCTCTCTCCTGTTCGGTGAGGGTTTGGCGCCGTAAACATGTCCAGCCCCACCACATTCTGTACTGTAGTTAGTTCTCTCTCCTGTTCAGTGAGGGTTTGGCGCCGTCAACATGTCCAGCCCCACCACATTCTGTACTGTAGTTAGTTATCTCTCCTGTTCGGTGAGGGTTTGGCGCCGTAAACATGTCCAGCCCCGCCACATTCTGCACTGTAGTTAGTTCTCTCTCCTGTTCGGTGAGGGTTTGGAGCCCGTAAACATGTCCAGCCCCACCACATTCTGTACTGTAGTTAGTTCTATCTCCTGTTCGGTGAGGGTTTGGCGCCCGTAAACATGTCCAGCCCCACCACATTCTGTACTGTAGTTAGTTCTCTCTCCTGTTCGGTCAAGGTTTAGGAGCCCGTAAACATGTCCAGCCCCGCCACATTCTGTACTGTAGTTAGTTCTCTCTCCTGTTCGGTGAGGGTTTGGAGCCCGTAAACATGTCCAGCCCCGCCACATTCTGTACTGTAGTTAGTTCTCTCTCCTGTTCGGTGAGGGTTTGGCGCCGTAAACATGTCCAGCCCCACCACATTCTGTACTGTAGTTAGTTCTCTCTCCTGTTCGGTGAGGGTTTGGCGCCCGTAAACATGTCCAGCCCCGCCACATTCTGTACTGTAGATAGTTCTCTCTCCTGTTCGGTGAGGGTTTGGCGCCCGTAAACATGTCCAGCCCCACCACATTCTGTACTGTAGTTAGTTCTCTCTCCTGTTCGGTGAGGGTTTGGAGCCCGTAAACATGTCCAGCCCCACCACATTCTGTACTGTAGTTAGTTCTCTCTCCTGTTCGGTGAGGGTTTGGCGCCGTAAACATGTCCAGCCCCACCACATTCTGTACTGTAGTTAGTTCTCTCTCCTGTTCGGTGAGGGTTTGGCGCCCGTAAACATGTCCAGCCCCGCCACATTCTGTACTGTAGTTAGTTCTCTCTCCTGTTCGGTGAGGGTTTGGCGCCCGTAAACATGTCCAGCCCCACCACATTCTGTACTGTAGTTAGTTCTCTCTCCTGTTCGGTGAGGGTTTGGCGCCCGTAAACATGTCCAGCCCCACCACATTCTGTACTGTAGTTAGTTCTCTCTCCTGTTCGGTGAGGGTTTGGCGCCCGTAAACATGTCCAGCCCCACCACATTCTGTACTGTAGTTAGTTCTCTCTCCTGTTCGGTGAGGGTTTGGCGCCCGTAAACATGTCCAGCCCCACTACATTCTGTACTGTAGTTAGTTCTCTCTCCTGTTCGGTGAGGGTTTGGCGCCGTAAACATGTCCAGCCCCGCCACATTCTGTACTGTAGTTAGTTGTCTCTCCTGTTCGGTGAGGGTTTGGCGCCGTAAACATGTCCAGCCCCGCCACATTCTGTACTGTAGTTAGTTCTCTCTCCTGTTCGGTGAGGGTTTGGCGCCCGTAAACATGTCCAGCCCCACCACATTCTGTACTGTAGTTAGTTCTCTCTCCTGTTCGGTGAGGGTTTGGCGCCCGTAAACATGTCCAGCCCCACTACATTCTGTACTGTAGTTAGTTCTCTCTCCTGTTCGGTGAGGGTTTGGCGCCGTAAACATGTCCAGCCCCGCCA
The DNA here is from genome assembly GCA_037788925.1 of Mytilus galloprovincialis. Lineage (NCBI taxonomy): Eukaryota > Metazoa > Mollusca > Bivalvia > Mytilida > Mytilidae > Mytilus > Mytilus galloprovincialis. The sequence continues at coordinate 760,783 of JAWDJN010000020.1, forward strand.
CATTCTGTACTGTAGTTAGTTGTCTCTCCTGTTCGGTGAGGGTTTGGCGCCGTAAACATGTCCAGCCCCGCCACATTCTGTACTGTAGTTAGTTGTCTCTCCTGTTCGGTGAGGGTTTGGCGCCCGTAAACATGTCCAGCCCCACCACATTCTGTACTGTAGTTAGTTCTCTCTCCTGTTCGGTGAGGGTTTGGCGCCCGTAAACATGTCCAGCCCCGCCACATTCTGTACTGTAGTTAGTTCTCTCTCCTGTTCGGTGAGGGTTTGGCGCCCGTAAACATGTCCAGCCCCACCACATTTTGTACTGTAGTTAGTTCTCTCTCCTGTTCGGTGAGGGTTTGGCGCCCGTAAACATGTCCAGCCCCGCCACATTCTGTACTGTAGTTAGTTCTCTCTCCTGTTCGGTGAGGGTTTGGCGCCCGTAAACATGTCCAGCCCCACCACAATCTGTACTGTAGTCAGTTCTCTCTCCTGTTCGGTGAGGGTTTGGCGCCCGTAAACATGTCCAGCCCCACCACATTCTGTACTGTAGTTAGTTCTCTCTCCTGTTCGGTGAGGGTTTGGCGCCCGTAAACATGTCCAGCCCCACCACATTCTGTACTGTAGTTTAGTTCTCTCTCCTGTTCGGTGAGGGTTTGGCGCCCGTAAACATGTCCAGCCCCACTACATTCTGTACTGTAGTTAGTTCTCTCTCCTGTTCGGTGAGGGTTTGGCGCCGTAAACATGTCCAGCCCCGCCACATTCTGTACTGTAGTTAGTTGTCTCTCCTATTCGGTGAGGGTTTGGCGCCGTAAACATGTCCAGCCCCACCACATTCTGTACTGTAGTTAGTTCTCTCTCCTGTTCGGTGAGGGTTTGGCGCCCGTAAACATGTCCAGCCCCGCCACATTCTGTACTGTAGATAGTTCTCTCTCCTGTTCGGTGAGGGTTTGGCGCCCGTAAACATGTCCAGCCCCACCACATTCTGTACTGTAGTTAGTTCTCTCTCCTGTTCGGTGAGGGTTTGGAGCCCGTAAACATGTCCAGCCCCACCACATTCTGTACTGTAGTTAGTTCTCTCTCCTGTTCAGTGAGGGTTTGGCGCCGTCAACATGTCCAGCCCCACCACATTCTGTACTGTAGTTAGTTATCTCTCCTGTTCGGTGAGGGTTTGGCGCCGTAAACATGTCCAGCCCCACCACATTCTGTACTGTAGTTAGTTCTCTCTCCTGTTCGGTGAGGGTTTGGCGCCGTAAACATGTCCAGCCCCACCACATTCTGTACTGTAGTTAGTTCTCTCTCCTGTTCGGTGAGGGTTTGGCGCCCGTAAACATGTCCAGCCCCGCCACATTCTGTACTGTAGTTAGTTCTCTCTCCTGTTCGGTGAGGGTTTGGTGCCCGTAAACATGTCCAGCCCCACCACATTCTGTACTGTAGTTAGTTCTCTCTCCTGTTCGGTGAGGGTTTGGCGCCCGTAAACATGTCCAGCCCCACCACATTCTGTACTGTAGTTAGTTCTCTCTCCTGTTCGGTGAGGGTTTGGCGCCCGTAAACATGTCCAGCCCCACCACATTCTGTACTGTAGTTAGTTCTCTCTCCTGTTCGGTGAGGGTTTGGCGCCCGTAAACATGTCCAGCCCCACTACATTCTGTACTGTAGTTAGTTCTCTCTCCTGTTCGGTGAGGGTTTGGCGCCGTAAACATGTCCAGCCCCGCCACATTCTGTACTGTAGTTAGTTGTCTCTCCTGTTCGGTGAGGGTTTGGCGCCGTAAACATGTCCAGCCCCGCCACATTCTGTACTGTAGTTAGTTGTCTCTCCTGTTCGGTGAGGGTTTGGCGCCCGTAAACATGTCCAGCCCCACCACATTCTGTACTGTAGTTAGTTCTCTCTCCTGTTCGGTGAGGGTTTGGCGCCCGTAAACATGTCCAGCCCCACTACATTCTGTACTGTAGTTAGTTCTCTCTCCTGTTCGGTGAGGGTTTGGCGCCGTAAACATGTCCAGCCCCGCCACATTCTGTACTGTAGTTAGTTGTCTCTCCTGTTCGGTGAGGGTTTGGCGCCGTAAACATGTCCAGCCCCGCCACATTCTGTACTGTAGTTAGTTGTCTCTCCTGTTCGGTGAGGGTTTGGCGCCGTAAACATGTCCAGCCCCGCCACATTCTGTACTGTAGTTAGTTCTCTCTCCTGTTCGGTGAGGGTTTGGCGCCCGTAAACATGTCCAGCCCCACCACATTCTGTACTGTAGTTAGTTCTCTCTCCTGTTCGGTGAGGGTTTGGCGCCCGTAAACATGTCCAGCCCCACCACATTTTGTACTGTAGTTAGTTCTCTCTCCTGTTCGGTGAGGGTTTGGCGCCCGTAAACATGTCCAGCCCCACCACATTCTGTACTGTAGTTAGTTCTCTCTCCTGTTCGGTGAGGGTTTGGCGCCCGTAAACATGTCCAGCCCCACCACATTCTGTACTGTAGTTAGTTCTCTCTCCTGTTCGGTGAGGGTTTGGCGCCCGTAAACATGTCCAGCCCCACCACATTCTGTACTGTAGTTAGTTCTCTCTCCTGTTCGGTGAGGGTTTGGCGCCCGTAAACATGTCCAGCCCCGCCACATTCTGTACTGTAGTTAGTTATCTCTCCTGTTCGGTGAGGGTTTGGCGCCGTAAACATGTCCAGCCCCACCACATTCTGTACTGTAGTTAGTTCTCTCTCCTGTTCGGTGAGGGTTTGGCGCCCGTAAACATGTCCAGCCCCACTACATTCTGTACTGTAGTTAGTTCTCTCTCCTGTTCGGTGAGGGTTTGGCGCCGTAAACATGTCCAGCCCCGCCACATTCTGTACTGTAGTTAGTTGTCTCTCCTGTTCGGTGAGGGTTTGGCGCCGTAAACATGTCCAGCCCCGCCACATTCTGTACTGTAGTTAGTTCTCTCTCCTGTTCGGTGAGGGTTTGGCGCCCGTAAACATGTCCAGCCCCACCACATTCTGTACTGTAGTTAGTTCTCTCTCCTGTTCGGTGAGGGTTTGGCGCCCGTAAACATGTCCAGCCCCGCCACATTCTGTACTGTAGTTAGTTCTCTCTCCTGTTCGGTGAGGGTTTGGCGCCCGTAAACATGTCCAGCCCCACCACATTTTGTACTGTAGTTAGTTCTCTCTCCTGTTCGGTGAGGGTTTGGCGCCCGTAAACATGTCCAGCCCCGCCACATTCTGTACTGTAGTTAGTTCTCTCTCCTGTTCGGTGAGGGTTTGGCGCCCGTAAACATGTCCAGCCCCACCACAATCTGTACTGTAGTCAGTTCTCTCTCCTGTTCGGTGAGGGTTTGGCGCCCGTAAACATGTCCAGCCCCACCACATTCTGTACTGTAGTTAGTTCTCTCTCCTGTTCGATGAGGGTTTGGCGCCCGTAAACATGTCCAGCCCCACCACATTCTGTACTGTAGTTTAGTTCTCTCTCCTGTTCGGTGAGGGTTTGGCGCCCGTAAACATGTCCAGCCCCACTACATTCTGTACTGTAGTTAGTTCTCTCTCCTGTTCGGTGAGGGTTTGGCGCCGTAAACATGTCCAGCCCCGCCACATTCTGTACTGTAGTTAGTTGTCTCTCCTGTTCGGTGAGGGTTTGGCGCCGTAAACATGTCCAGCCCCGCCACATTCTGTACTGTAGTTAGTTCTCTCTCCTGTTCGGTGAGGGTTTGGCGCCCGTAAACATGTCCAGCCCCACCACATTCTGTACTGTAGTTAGTTCTCTCTCCTGTTCGGTGAGGGTTTGGCGCCCGTAAACATGTCCAGCCCCGCCACATTCTGTACTGTAGTTAGTTCTCTCTCCTGTTCGGTGAGGGTTTGGCGCCCGTAAACATGTCCAGCCCCACCACATTTTGTACTGTAGTTAGTTCTCTCTCCTGTTCGGTGAGGGTTTGGCGCCCGTAAACATGTCCAGCCCCGCCACATTCTGTACTGTAGTTAGTTCTCTCTCCTGTTCGGTGAGGGTTTGGCGCCCGTAAACATGTCCAGCCCCACCACAATCTGTACTGTAGTCAGTTCTCTCTCCTGTTCGGTGAGGGTTTGGCGCCCGTAAACATGTCCAGCCCCACCACATTCTGTACTGTAGTTAGTTCTCTCTCCTGTTCGATGAGGGTTTGGCGCCCGTAAACATGTCCAGCCCCACCACATTCTGTACTGTAGTTTAGTTCTCTCTCCTGTTCGGTGAGGGTTTGGCGCCCGTAAACATGTCCAGCCCCACTACATTCTGTACTGTAGTTAGTTCTCTCTCCTGTTCGGTGAGGGTTTGGCGCCGTAAACATGTCCAGCCCCGCCACATTCTGTACTGTAGTTAGTTGTCTCTCCTGTTCGGTGAGGGTTTGGCGCCGTAAACATGTCCAGCCCCGCCACATTCTGTACTGTAGTTAGTTCTCTCTCCTGTTCGGTGAGGGTTTGGCGCCCGTAAAAATGTCCAGCCCCACCACATTCTGTACTGTAGTTAGTTCTCTCTCCTGTTCGGTGAGGGTTTGGCGCCCGTAAACATGTCCAGCCCCACCACATTCTGTACTGTAGTTAGTTCTCTCTCCTGTTCGGTGAGGGTTTGGCGCCCGTAAACATGTCCAGCCCCGCCACATTCTGTACTGTAGTTAGTTCTCTCTCCTGTTCGGTGAGGGTTTGGCGCCGTAAACATGTCCAGCCCCACCACATTCTGTACTGTAGTTAGTTCTCTCTCCTGTTCGGTGAGGGTTTGGCGCCGTAAACATGTCCAGCCCCACCACATTCTGTACTGTAGTTAGTTCTCTCTCCTGTTCAGTGAGGGTTTGGCGCCGTCAACATGTCCAGCCCCACCACATTCTGTACTGTAGTTAGTTATCTCTCCTGTTCGGTGAGGGTTTGGCGCCGTAAACATGTCCAGCCCCGCCACATTCTGTACTGTAGTTAGTTCTCTCTCCTGTTCGGTGAGGGTTTGGAGCCCGTAAACATGTCCAGCCCCACCACATTCTGTACTGTAGTTAGTTCTATCTCCTGTTCGGTGAGGGTTTGGCGCCCGTAAACATGTCCAGCCCCACCACATTCTGTACTGTAGTTAGTTCTCTCTCCTGTTCGGTCAAGGTTTAGGAGCCCGTAAACATGTCCAGCCCCGCCACATTCTGTACTGTAGTTAGTTCTCTCTCCTGTTCGGTGAGGGTTTGGCGCCCGTAAACATGTCCAGCCCCACTACATTCTGTACTGTAGTTAGTTCTCTCTCCTGTTCGGTGAGGGTTTGGCGCCGTAAACATGTCCAGCCCCGCCACATTCTGTACTGTAGTTAGTTGTCTCTCCTGTTCGGTGAGGGTTTGGCGCCGTAAACATGTCCAGCCCCGCCACATTCTGTACTGTAGTTAGTTCTCTCTCCTGTTCGGTGAGGGTTTGGCGCCCGTAAACATGTCCAGCCCCACCACATTCTGTACTGTAGTTAGTTCTCTCTCCTGTTCGGTGAGGGTTTGGCGCCCGTAAACATGTCCAGCCCCGCCACATTCTGTACTGTAGTTAGTTCTCTCTCCTGTTCGGTGAGGGTTTGGCGCCCGTAAACATGTCCAGCCCCACCACATTTTGTACTGTAGTTAGTTCTCTCTCCTGTTCGGTGAGGGTTTGGCGCCCGTAAACATGTCCAGCCCGCCACATTCTGTACTGTAGTTAGTTCTCTCTCCTGTTCGGTGAGGGTTTGGAGCCCGTAAACATGTCCAGCCCCACCACATTCTGTACTGTAGTTAGTTCTCTCTCCTGTTCGGTGAGGGTTTGGCGCCGTAAACATGTCCAGCCCCACCACATTCTGTACTGTAGTTAGTTCTCTCTCCTGTTCGGTGAGAGTTTGGCGCCCGTAAACATGTCCAGCCCTGCCACATTCTGTACTGTAGTTAGTTCTCTCTCCTGTTCGGTGAGGGTTTGGCGCCGTAAACATGTCCAGCCCCGCCACATTCTGTACTGTAGTTAGTTGTCTCTCCTGTTCGGTGAGGTGTTTGGCGCCGTAAATATGTCCAGCCCCGCCACATTCTGTACTGTAGTTAGTTCTCTCTCCTGTTCGGTGAGGGTTTGGCGCCAGTAAACATGTCCAGCCCCACCACATTCTGTACTGTAGTTAGTTCTCTCTCCTGTTCGGTGAGGGTTTGGCGCCCGTAAACATGTCTAGCCCCACCACATTCTGTACTGTAGTTAGTTCTCTCTCCTGTTCGGTGAGAGTTTGGCGCCGTAAACATGTCTAGCCCCGCCACATTCTGTACTGTAGTTAGTTCTCTCTCCTGTTCGGTGAGGGTTTGGCGCCGTAAACATGTCCAGCCCCGCCACATTCTGTACTGTAGTTAGTTCTCTCTCCTGTTCGGTTTGGGTTTGGCGCCCGTTAACATGTCCAGCCCCACCACATTCTGTACTGTAGTTAGTTCTCTCTCCTGTTCGGTGAGAGTTTGGCGCCGTAAACATGTTCAGCCCCACCACATTCTGTACTGTAGTTAGTTCTCTCTCCTGTTCGGTGATGGTTTGGCGCCCGTAAACATGTCCAGCCCCACCACATTCTGTACTGTAGTTAGTTCTCTCTCCTGTTCGGTGAGGGTTTGGCGCCCGTAAACATGTCCAGCCCCACCACATTTTGTACTGTAGTTAGTTCTCTCTCCTGTTGGGTGAGGGTTTGGAGCCCGTAAACATGTCCAGCCCCACCACATTCTGTACTGTAGTTAGTTCTCTCTCCTGTTCGGTGAGGGTTTGGCGCCCGTAAACATGTCCAGCCCCACCACATTCTGTACTGTAGTTAGTTCTCTCTCCTGTTCGGTGAGAGTTTGGCGCCGTAAACATGTCCAGCCCCGCCACATTCTGTACTGTAGTTAGTTCTCTCTCCTGTTCGGTGAGGGTTTGGCGCCGTAAACATGTCCAGCCCCGCCACATTCTGTACTGTAGTTAGTTCTCTCTCCTGTTCGGTGAGAGTTTGGCGCCGTAAACATGTCCAGCCCCACCACATTCTGTACTGTAGTTAGTTCTCTCTCCTGTTCGGTGAGGGTTTGGCGCCCGTAAACATGTCCAGCCCCACCACATTCTGTACTGTAGTTAGTTCTCTCTCCTGTTCGGTGAGGGTTTGGAGCCCGTAAACATGTCCAGCCCCACCACATTTTGTACTGTAATTAGTTCTCTCTCCTGTTCGGTGAGGGTTTGGCGCCCGTAAACATGTCCAGCCCCGCCACATTCTGTACTGTAGTTAGTTCTCTCTGCTGTTCGGTGAGGGTTTGGCGCCGTAAACATGTCCAGCCCCGCCACATTCTGTACTGTAGTTAGTTGTCTCTCCTGTTCGGTGAGGGTTTGGCGCCGTAAACATGTCCAGCCCCGCCACATTCTGTACTGTAGTTAGTTCTCTCTCCTGTTCGGTGAGGGTTTGGCGCCCGTAAACATGTCCAGCCCCACCACATTCTGTACTGTAGTTAGTTCTCTCTCCTGTTCGGTGAGGGTTTGGCGCCCGTAAACATGTCTAGCCCCACCACATTCTGTACTGTAGTTAGTTCTCTCTCCTGTTCGGTGAGAGTTTGGCGCCGTAAACATGTCCAGCCCCACCACATTCTGTACTGTAGTTAGTTCTCTCTCCTGTTCGGTGAGAGTTTGGCGCCGTAAACATGTCCAGCCCCACCACATTCTGTACTGTAGTTAGTTCTCTCTCCTGTTCGGTGAGGGTTTGGCGCCCGTAAACATGTCCAGCCCCACCACATTCTGTACTGTAGTTAGTTCTCTCTCCTGTTCGGTGAGGGTTTGGCGCCTGTAAACATGTCCAGCCCCACCACATTTTGTACTGTAGTTAGTTCTCTCTCCTGTTCGGTGAGGGTTTGGAGCCCGTAAACATGTCCAGCCCCACCACATTCTGTACTGTAGTTAGTTCTCTCTCCTGTTCGGTGAGGGTTTGGCGCCCGTAAACATGTCCAGCCCCACCACATTCTGTACTGTAGTTAGTTCTCTCTCCTGTTCGGTGAGAGTTTGGCGCCGTAAACATGTCCAGCCCCGCCACATTCTGTACTTTAGTTAGTTCTCTCTCCTGTTCGGTGAGGGTTTGGCGCCGTAAACATGTCCAGCCCCGCCACATTCTGTACTGTAGTTAGTTCTTTCTCCTGTTCGGTGAGAGTTTGGCGCCGTAAACATGTCCAGCCCCACCACATTCTGTACTGTAGTTAGTTCTCTCTCCTGTTCGGTGAGGGTTTGGCGCCCGTAAACATGTCCATCCCCACCACATTCTGTACTGTAGTTAGTTCTCTCTCCTGTTCGGTGAGGGTTTGGAGCCTGTAAACATGTCCAGCCCCACCACATTTTGTACTGTAATTAGTTCTCTCTCCTGTTCGGTGAGGGTTTGGCGCCCGTAAACATGTCCAGCCCCGCCACATTCTGTACTGTAGTTAGTTCTCTCTCCTGTTCGGTGAGGGTTTGACGCCGTAAACATGTCCAGCCCCACCACATTCTGTATGTGACTGTCCCAAGTCAGGAACTTGCAATTTAGTGATATCTGTTATTTGATGTCTATCGTATTTTTTGTTTGTTCGTTTATTGGTTTATCATAAATCCGACCGGTTTTTTTTCCCGCTTGAATTGTTTTACATTTTTTCATATCTTTTATAACTAACCATACGGTATGGGTTTTGCTCATTGTTAAAGGTCGTTAGGTGACTTACGATTTCTTACATCTAATTGGTAATTATTTAATCAGCAATCATGTAATTACAGCCTCTACATTTGAACTTTGGTGGATAGTTGTCTCATTGGCAATCATACACCATCTCCTTATTTTTATATGTCACATCTCGAAATTCATACATATATGGTTAAGTCTTTACAAAGAGGGTTTATTATCATTTAAATCACTTTAATATGTTCTAGTCGTAGGTATGCGTGTAATATTTGCCACTGAAAACCCATTCATCCAATCAACTGTATATACCATAAGAAGGAGTGATAAGTTGATTTACTGCAATAATTATAACAGTTTACTGATTATAAACTAACACGAAGACTTGTACTTCTAATCACTGTAATATTTTTTATTTTTATTACCGTTTGGACCGACCTAGTGTAAATTCGTATCATTAACCAAAATGAGAAATCAATTGTAAATGTATATTTTTAACATTATTAAGAGAATATGACTTAAATGTTCTAAAAAATGCTAATGTTAATACACAAATTAACTTGTGGTAATGGGTACCGGAATCTGTCATCACAATTTTCGATTCCTGAATTCCAAATAAGACCACATTATCCGACCTCAGATTAACAATACATATGACATTGTAGAGGAGGCCTTTTCAATTGGTTCTAATTGGGTCATCTTGCATGCAAAATACTGCAAGCTGTAAATAATCCAAAAACATACAGATGCAATCTCTAGATCAGCAAAAAAATCTCTTTTTCGTTTTTGGTTTGTTGAACGTACTGTAATATTTGATAATTTGTTAATTATGATTCCCTAGAATATCCGGTTAAATTAAAACAAAGACTTTACCAGCGTATGTAATACCACCAGAGATTGTTATTCGTTAGAATGATCTACAATATACATGCTGAAGACACATGCTAATAAATATTTTTAGTTTCTGGACGATTTTAAGCTTATCTTAGAGATATCTACCTGTAGAGGTATTTTGGTTATGTGTGCCGTGGGGTTGCTGTATAAAAATTGACATATACTTTACATATACTTTTACTATATAGTATTTGTGTCGCTTGGTTACTCTATATATGTTGACGTATACTCCACATCTACTTTTATTGTATGTTTTTTGTGTCGTAGGGTTGCTGTTTACACGTTGACGTATACTTCACATCTACTTTGATTGTATGTTTTTTTGTGTCGTAGGGTTGCTGTTTACACGTTGACGTATACTTCACATCTGCTTTGATTGTATGTTTTTTGTGTCGTGGGGTTGCTGTTTACACGTTGACGTATAATTCACATCTATTTTTATAATATGTCATGTATGTCGTTTTGTTACTGTATACACACTGACGTATAAATGTACACTCCACATCTACGTTTAATATATATTAGTTGTTACGTTTGGTTACTGTATTCGCCTTAGGATATACCCCCAATATGCTTTTACTATCTGTTTTGTGTGTTGTTGGGTTGCTAACAAAGGCTGGAGGTTTCTGACTTGGGACAGGCGCAAACATGTGGCGGGGTTGTATTGAACTATTTAATTGCTCAACTTCCAGTTGAAAATATATATACATACTCAACCTTACCATACTATTTGACCTACTGTGAGTTGGTCAGTTTTTACTGTTACTCCTAAAATACGGATGCTGGGTAAACCATCAAGTAAAATGGTCATTATCAGAGCCGTCTCTTTTAAAATGAATTTTCTTCTTTTAAGCAAGATTTCATTTCATTTTGTTTCGTTTCGTTTCGCTTTTATTTCGTTTTGTAGTTTACAGGTACCCCTCTTTTCGACCCTTTTCTATTTTTGATATTTAATCAAATATTGAAAAATCAAACTTTCAAAAAGTGAAATATTCAAAATTGCACGTTCAATTTAATATTTTTAAAGTTTGATCAAATTTCTAAACTATCAAATATAAAAACGATATTTAGAAATTTGATATTTTAATTATTTGGTTAAAATCTAAAATTTCAAAACTTTTTAAAACTTTGAATTGATAAGTGTTACACGGACCTTTTTTCAATTTTTCGAACGATGTTTTTCGGTCTATAAGAATGCTTACCCCAGAAATACGAAACTATTCCGGTATAGTACATTCAATAGCTCTATATTAAAGCAGAGTCTATAATCCCTAGCCATAAAGAAAGAAATGACAAAAAAATGGACAAGAAAGTGGGTACCCCTAATACACTTAATTTGCCATTTTTCCACTTTTCGGGCGAAATGTTTTAGTCAGAATTCGGATACTATCATACTTTATAATAAGTAAATAGCTTTTTAAACGTCTTAAGTTATAGTTATTGACCAAGCAAGTCGGTATATTGGATTTAATTTGCACAGCTTGGGTGACCCTGGTTCGGGTTAAAGGGTCACACGAGCGTGCAGATTAAATCGAATATGCCGATTTGATTGGACAATAACTGTTTTAACACATGAAGCCATCAATTTACGTGAACGTTTTAGCAATATGTAAACGATGATCCGCAATCCACGGCTCCTAAATAAAGTCTTTTGTAGAGTAAAGAAAGGGGAAAATTAGCCTTTATGTAGTAAGAGGTTGGTAAGTTTTAAATTTTTATTTTTTTAATGTTTAGGCATTTTCTTCAATTTTTACATTATCTGCTATTTAACTGTTAATTGTTTCTGTTAAATTTATTCGATTTTTTTTCTTGCAATCAGTGACGATTAATACTTTGACATATTCTACTTTCAAATCGGTGTTATGTAGTAAAGATTAATTGCTTTTCTTTCCTTAATGATATGCTTAAAGATCTTTTAGAGTACATACAATCTATCTCTTTCATCTTGTAACAGTATTAAAACATTTGACTTTTCTACTATTCCACATTACAAACTAAAAGACAAATTGAAAGAGTTGGTATTGCTTTGCTTTGTTAAAAAGAATGGCCAATGTAGATACAAGTATCTTGTCTTAGGGAGGGATAAATTCTACTTTGTAAAGGATCACTCTGATTCGAACAAAAAATTCTCTGAAACTGATATTGTCAAGATGCTTGATTTTTCGATTGACAACATATTTGTTACGTTCGGATGACGTGTTTTTCAACAGACTGTCGGCATTCCAATGGGAACAAACCGTGCCCCTCTACTTGCCGACTTGTTTCTTTATTATTATGAGGCTGACTTCATGCAGGAACTTCTTAGGAAGAAAGATAAGAAGTTAGCAATATCCTTTAACTCTACTTTTCGCTATATAGATGATGTTCTTTCACTAAATAATTTGAAATGATTTCAGCTTTCCAATTGTGAACTTTCCATTTCTAAGTAACAACATTCCAGCAGCACCTGCATACGGGGTATATATCTCCCAATTGATACGATATTCCCGTGCTTGCATTTCCTATCATGGTTTTCTTGATAGAGGGTTGCTGCTCACAAGGAAGCTATTAAACCAAGAGTTCCAAATGGTGAAGTTGAAATCATCCCTTCGTAAATTTTACGGACGCCATCACGAGTTGGTTGACCGTTATGGAATAACCGTTTCACAAATGATATCGGATATGTTCCTTTCGTCGTAACTACAATCCCCTTCCCTTTCATGAATGTGACCTACCGAATTAGACTATTTACCGGATTTGTTATCACATAAGCAACACGACGGGTGCCACATGTGTAGCAGGATCTGCTTACACTTCCGGAGCACCTGAGATAACCTCTAGTGTTTTTGGTGGGGTTCGTGTTGTTTATTCTTTAGTTTTCTATGTTGTGTCGTGTGTGCTGTTGTTTGTTTGTCTTTTTCATTTTTAGCCATGGCGTTGTCAGTTTGTTTTAGATTTATGAGTTTGACTGTCCCTTTGGTATCTTTCGTCCCTCTTTTAGAGAAACGAGATTATAGTACATACATTTAAAATGTTGAATAAACAGAAACAGCGATTTGCTATCCAATCTTTAAACCCCTCCCCCGACCCCAAATTTAAATTCGATACCCAAATAGTCCCTTTATAGGAATAAATATGCCAAAAATCGTAATGAAAATCATTGTCTAAAACTTATTTAAATCAGATTTCATAATGCATTTATTTGAATATTCTTAAGTACATGCTTTTTTTTTGGCAGAAACTACAAAAAATCATTATTATCTGTTCTGACTTTGAAACACTGATTTAAGATTTAAATATTTCTTGTCCCAGTTTGTTTAGAAATAAGAAGGGAAGGAGAAACTTTTCTTTTTTCATCAGCGACCTCGTTTGCCAAGAAGTCTAAGTAGTTCTTCTACAGTAATCACTAGACAGTCAACTCTGAGGGTTTGAGGGCAAACTCCGCCCGTGCTGGGGTTTTCGACTTAATATATTAATTGATTAGGACAGTCAGTTTTCCCATCAAATGTATGTAGTTTTCTCCAGGCACTCCGGCTCCTAGCAATAAAAACTGGGCTCCACGAAATAGCCGAAAATTGACGCTTAAAAGTGCCTTCATAACATCAACAATCAATCCATCATTTGTTTCTTATTCTGATATTATTCGTATTTACGCCTATTTATCACACATTGCAATTTTCTTACTTCTATAAACAACTTTAAAATGTAGAATTTCGGTTTAAAATCATTTCCAGATGTAATACCGACTATTTAACATTCTATTCAACTTTAGAACTCATTTTTGCGATTTCTAGACTACTATTCTTTACTCAAAAATTAAAAATTCAATATTTGAATTCATCGCAACATAGAATAACGAAAAAACCTTTTTTCTTTCAACCTCTTAATTCACATTTGCGATTTTGTGCACTTTTCTGTTTACATCAAAACTCATATTAGTGACAAAGTGAAGCGCGGAAACCAAATGTACTTCGGTCAACGCTTTTACACCCCAATGAATTTACCAAAAGAAGCATTCATTTTCTTTTAAGTGACAGCGTAAAGTTACATATCTATGTGACAGCGTAAAGTTACATATTTCTGTGACAGCGTAAAGTTACATATTTCCTTAAATAAACTCATCATAGAATAGGACTAAATTTTGTCTATACGCCAGACGCGCGTTTCGTCTACAAAAGACTCATCAGTGACGCTCGAATCCAAAAAAGTTAAAAATGCCATATAAAGTATGAAATTGAAGAGCATTGAGGACCAAAAATACTAAAAGTTTTGCCAAATACAGCTAAGGTTATCTATGCCTGAGGTAGAAAAGCCTGAGTATTTCAAACATTTAATTTACAGGTAATTTATTAATATAACCATATCAATGATTATTCATGTCAGCAAAAAAAAGTGTAAAGTTACATATTTCTGCGACAGTGTAAAGTTACATATATCTGGGACAGCGTAAAATTACATATTTATGTGACAGTGTAAAGTTACATATTTCTGTGACATTGTAAAGTTACATATTTTTGTAACAGTGTAAAGTTACATACATTGTATTTCTGTGACAGCGTAAAGTTCCATATTTATGTGACAGTAAAAAGTTACATATTTATGTGACAGTGTAAAGTTATATATTTATGTGACAGTGTAAAGTTACATATTTCTGTAACAGTGTAAAGTTACATATTTTTGTAACAGTGTAAAGTTACATACATTGTATTTCTGTGACAGCGTAAAGTTCCATATTTATGTGACAGTGTAAAGTTACATATTTCTGTGACAGTGTAAAGTTACATATTTTTGTAACAGTGTAAAGTTACATACATTGTATTTCTGTGACAGCGTAAAGTTCCATATTGATGTGACAGTGTAAAGTTACATGTTTATGTGACAGTGTAAAGTTATTTATGTGACAGTGTAAAGTTACATATTTATGTGACAGTGTAAAGTTTTTTATGTGACAGTGTAAAGTTACATATTTCTGGGACAGCGCAAAATTACATATTTATGTGACAGTGTAAAGTTACATATTTCTGTGACATTGTAAACAGGTAATTTATTAATATAACCATATCAATAATTATTCATGTCAGCAAAAAAAAGTGTAAAGTTACATATTTCTGCGACAGTGTAAAGTTACATATATCTGGGACAGCGTAAAATTACATATTTATGTGACAGTGTAAAGTTACATATTCCTGTGACATTATAAAGTTACATATTTTTGTAACAGTGTAAAGTTACATACATTGTATTTCTGTGACAGCGTAAAGTTCCATATTTATGTGACAATAAAAAGTTACATATTTATGTGACAGTGTAAAGTTATATATTTATGTGACAGTGTAAAGTTACATATTTCTGTAACAGTGTAAAGTTACATATTTTTGTAACAGTGTAAAGTAACATACATTGTATTTCTGTGACAGCGTAAAGTTCCATATTTATGTGACAGTGTAAAGTTACCTATTTCTGTTACAGTGTAAAGTTACATATTTTTGTAACGGTGTAAAGTTACATACATTGTATTTCTGTGACAGCGTAAAGTTCCATATTGATGTGACAGTGTAAAGTTACATATTTATGTGACAGTGTAAAGTTATTTATGTGACAGTGTAAAGTTACATATTTCTGGGACAGCGTAAAATTACATATTTATGTGACAGTGTAAAGTTACATATTTCTGTGACATTGTAAACAGGTAATTTATTAATATAACCATATCAATGATTATGCATGTCAGCAAAAAAAAGTGTAAAGTTACATATTTCTGCGACAGTGTAAAGTTACATATATCTGGGACAGCGTAAAATTACATATTTATGTGACAGTGTAAAGTTACATATTTCTGTGACATTGTAAAGTTACATATTTTTGTAACAGTGTAAAGTTACATACATTGTATTTCTGTGACAGCGTAAAGTTCCATATTTATGTGACAGTGTAAAGTTACATATTTCTGTGACAGTGTAAAGTTACATATTTTTGTAACAGTGTAAAGTTACATACATTGTATTTCTGTGACAGCGTAAAGTTCCATATTTATGTGACAGTGTAAAGTTACATATTTATGTGATAGTGTAAAGTTACATATTTATGTGACAGTGTAAAGTTACATATTTCTGTAACAGTGTGAAGTTACATATTTATGTGACAGTGTAAAGTTACCTATTTCTGTGACAGTGTAAAGTTACATATTTTTGTAACAGTGTAAAGTTACATACATAGTATTTTTGTAACAGTGTAAAGTTACATACATAGTATTTCTGTGACAGCGTAAAGTTCCATATTGCCGTGACAGCGTAACGTTACATATTTCGGTGCCGGGTAAAGTTACATATTTCTGTGACAGTGTAAAATTACATAAAATTTCTGTGACAGCGTAAAGTTACATATTTCTGTGACAGGGTAAGTTTCCTATTCTTGTATCATTGCTTTTTAATGTTTTAGAGACCTCAGAATTTACTTGCCCGTGCTGATACCAGTGGTCAAGTAACTGTGATTTTTTTTATTTGTTTAGCTGTGTCGTTATATGAAGGTGTGGATGGGGGGTCCTGGTTAATTCCTGTATGCTTTAATGTTTTCGGTCGTTATTCTTTATCTTTGAAAATAATGGATATTCTGCAATTACTTGATTCTGTTTTCTGGACATTGTTCTTTTCTGTTATCAGTATATTTTTACCCAATTCTTTAAAGGAGTAGGTCCGGTAAGGGCCGATTTTGGCCCCAAATTTCAGTTTCATCTAACGAGATATTTAGGACATTTTTTAAACACTTAATTAAGTGTCTATTTTAATTGATTCGATTAGTTTATGCTAAAGATTTTAACTGATTCAGTCATTAAAAACGCTCCGATCGAAGCTTAAATATGAAAAATCTATCAAATATGCCAAAAAACGTCACTTTTCAGATGGTTTTCGTCAAAAATGAAAGTGGCCGCATCCGTGTTCATCCTCAACCTTTATATATGTTATGTATTATCATAAAAGACAACTTACATTTCAATATTATGAATGAACACGAATTCGGCCACTTTCATTTAAGACGGAAACCGTCTAAAATTTAACTAAAATGCTATAACTGTGAAGATTTCAGTAATTTAGCATGACTTTATGATGCTAGTACACAATATATGTGCATTGTATTGTCAAAAACAGCACATGTTTATGTAGCAGAAGCATTCTACTTTCCAAAAAATAGCTAAAAGATTACATTTTCACAATTTTGCAAAACTGCTTAATTGTGGGGCCAAAAAGGGGTCTTACTGAACCTACTCCTTTTACATTTATTCATTATATTTTAGCACCCATTAACATGATTAATATATTATTCTCTATTTTTATTTTTTTTGCCCATTTTACTGTATTCTTTATTTTCCGGCCTCCCATTATTCCGAGGCTCTATTCTGTATACGCCATCCACACCCTCTTATATACTGTCTGAAGTTGGGTGAATGCGAGGGTTGACGACATAGTAAACGAAAATAACTGAAAATAACCGACTGTTAACGAAGCTTTTACCAGGAGATAAATTCTTAGAGGAATTGACATGCCAGAGAGTGTAAAGACTTTTGTGTTTGGAAGTGAAAATCCTGCATTTACCAAAGGAACAGGTTCTTCTTCTTCTTCTTTTACAATTTTTCTTTGTTTTTAGAACTTTCGTTTTTATCTAATTTTTCTAATATTTAATTTTTTATTTTACTTTTAATTTAAGATAAAAACATGATTGTCTGTTTACTTCAGGTGACGGTGTGTATAGGTATCAAGGAACATATCGTGAGTCAGTGAGTGCTTCCTTGAAGGTTTTTGTAGTGGTTGTTTTAGTTATGTCGGAGGATAATTTGTTCCAGTCTTTAATGGTTTGACAAAAGAAAAGAAAAATTAGAGCTGTCTTTGTCACAATGAATTTGTCGGTAGGCATCTTTATTGGTGAATCTTGTAGTAGACTGACTCTGCTGTAATAAATTTTGCGATAGAATGGCAATATTTGTATTTATAATTTTATGGAACATTTAAGCCTTATTCTTAGTCGGCGTTCTTGTTATGTTTACCAATTCATGGTGTCTAGCATCTCAGACACACTGCTGGTGTTGTGATGTCTGTTGCATGCATACCTTTCTGTCACTCGTCTCTGTTCTTTTTCTAATGATCGTATATTTCCATTTGTATATATGTTATGCGGGAAAGAGGGGGAAAGGGCTGACTAAGGCAGTTGTCTCCTCTTTCCCGTTGAGGGGTTTAATGTTGTCGCTCTGCTTTTTACATGTCTGTGTTCTGTATTTAAACTACAACCGTTTGGGGGACTATCGTTCACGTTCTTTCGAGGCTTCCTGGTGAATAAAACAAAGATGTCTATATATGTTTATTTCGAGTCCAACCATACGAGTAAATTAATGTTTGATTCCTTAGGGTTTGTTTTAAACCCCTACAACACGTGCTGGTTGGACTTGTTTTATTCACCAATCAAAATGACTTTTAGAATACAGTATTTTTATAAGAACAGTTTCTATTGGTTATATATCTTTTACCTTATTCACATTTTTGCATAATTTGAGGTTACTATTTTTAATTACTTAATACTTAGTTTTTACGATCATTACGGAAATCCGATTATTTGGATTCTAGGTGAACAATAGTAAAGAATTATATTTATTTGCGAAAGGAAGTACTTCTAAGAGTTTAAGTTGGCAAACCTTATTTATATCGCTAATGGTCAAATAAGAAGAATTTCACATCTAATACTTACATAACATTATAGACTTTCTAATTATTTCTTTTTACACAAAACGATTTATACAAGAATTATTTATTTTCTACAATTATATGTAAGATTTACTTGTAATTATATGAAATATTAAAAGAGGTAGGGCCAATTTGCCGATGATTTTTTTCACAGAAGGGCCAATTTCAAAAAGTGCCGAAAGAATAAAATTTACTATAAAAACAAAAAATAAAAATGCTTTTTGATCAATATCTCGATTTACATATATTATGACATGTGTGATCAAAAGTTAATTTGACCCTAAAAAAGGATGAAAGTCCAATATGCGGATTTTCAGGTGTTTTTAGGTGAGAAAAACAGGGAATCCCCTCAGAAGGACATTTCAAACCCAAAAAAAGTTATGCTTTTTATGACTGTTGTTATTCATACTACTTGTTTTCTCAAAAATGAAATTGGTTTAGAGTGTCCTTATTACATAAAAAACAACTTTTTAAAGAAAAAATTGTAACATCGATAAATTGTACCGATATAGCTTCTTAATTAGAGAGATATGTATAAGCATCACCGTAGCTCCATTAGTAGAGCACAGAACTCCTAATAAATGATGGTTTCGAATCTCGCTCAGAATATTTGCATTTTTTGTATTGTTATATTAAATTTTAATGTTTCTATCATATTTTTACGGATGTTTGCTTAATTCATAGAGTCATTCTGGTTCATTTTGACTATATAGTTTACTAGTTTATCATTTTACATGTATCAAAGAAAAAAATATTGTATTGCTTATTGTGTGTATTCCTAGACTATCCATACTCTTGACTTTCTTTCTATTCATGTGGTTACATTTATTACATATATTCAAGGACCAACTGCCGTCAAACTGATGTAAGGGCCTGTACATAACCAATAACACGAGAATTAATTATATAGCAATGAAACCTACATGTTGCGGGTGTTATATACACATAACTTAAAATAAGGCCATTGTATACAAGTTTCAAAACAGCACAAACTATTTTTCGAAACCTTTTTTGAACATGGTATTATATGTAACAAATGCAGTCAACAACAATGTTGTCGCCAATTCACAAACTGTTTAGATACTAGTACTGAAATTTTTACCACCGTCCCTACACCGGTACCTAAGTCATCAGAAAATAAAACAACACAACAGAACAATCAATTACACTACAAATCGTGATTGTAGGTAAAACATCAAGAAGCTGTTGCATCTGTATCACAACGAAGGTCCGATTTGTTAAAATGACAGAAAAGGCAATATAACATGTGTACATGTAAGATGTTCTCGGGTTAAAATATATACATGTAGCATCTTATCTTATCTTATAGACGATAAAACCTTAAAAGACCAGGAAAAGTACAGATATACATATTTTTAGAATGAAAAAATCAAGATTTGAATTTGTTCCATGTTATTTGGCTCCTTCGCATGTTACGTGGTATGGCACCTTGAATAAAGGATGTTAATAATAAAATAAAATCAATATTGAAAAATCAATAGCCTTGGCCTTGTTTTTGTAGGAATACCTGTTCAAGGTATGAAAATAGATGATGTGACGTATTTTCATGTACTATAATTAACATCTATCGGGCTATTTAAAGCATGATTTACCTATCTAATCGAATGAAACAAATCGCCGGCAAATTGGCTCTACCTCTTTATTTCTTTAGATATTTTAACTCATTTTACCTTCATTATATATGGGTCCCATACAGTACAACATTATTCTAATTTGGTTCTTTCTTTATTTTTTTTGTGATTGAACTTATTATGATGACTGATTTTTATAGTTCGTTCTTATGTTGTACTGTTATATCACTGTCCCAGGTTAGGGGGAGGGTTGGGATCCCGCTAACATGTTTAACCCCGCCACATTATTTATGTATGTGCCTGTCCCAAGTCAGGAGCCTGTAATTCAGTGGTTGTCGTTTGTGTGTGTTACATATTTGTTTTTCGTTCATTTTTTTTTTTTTTTTTAATAAAAAAAACGTTAGTTTTCTCGTTTGAATTGTTTTACATTGTCTTATCTGGGCCTTTTATAACTGACTATGCGGTATGGGCTTTGCTCATTGTTGAAGGCCGTAGTTATTAACCTATAGTTGTTAATGTCTGTGTCATTTTGGTCTTTTGTGGATAGTTGTCTCATTGGCAATCATACCACATCTTCTTTTTTATATTATGAGATTTCTTCTGATAAAACAAAAAAGATTTATTTGCTTTAGCGGCTGTTTGTTGGATGTGTGTGTTCCATTTTGGATCTGAAGAAATTGTGATACCTAAATATTTTGCATATTTTACTGATTCTAATATGTGTTCATACATGTTGTAGCAAAAGTGGATGGGATATCTTTTGGGACTCACATGATCGTTTTGCCCTAAATCCATGTTGTAATTCATAAAGTGTGTTATTGATTTCTAGATGTTGCATCATGCTGCTTGCAAGAATATGTTCAAGTAATTTGCAAGCTATGCATGTTAAGGATATAGGTCTGTAGTTACCTGGGTTATGTTTATCCCCTTTTTTTAATACAGTTGTGAGGTTTGCGTGGTTCCAGTCAGATGGTACTTTGCCTGTTTCTAATAATCCCCCTTCCCCATTCAAGACCCTCACTCACGGAGGTGACAAAGGGAAAGATCCTCCTGTTGGGGAAATCAGTGTAGCAATCAGTCAATATTCATTGTCAAATTTATGTGAATCAATGGTTCCATTTGACTTATTTTTTAATAATAACAAGTGTGGACACAGATGAGTGTGGATAGTATGTTTGGATGTTTGACAGTGTCTTATGACAATAAAGTTCTATGTTTTTCCTATATGGTGTTAATAACTGTGTTGCACGGTGACAATCGATCTGAGCATTAGGAGTGTTATTTATTTGATATTTTTTTATGTTCAATACAGACATGGGGAGACAGTAATTACATTAGTTACCAAATGATTATGATAGAACATGTTCTACATCTTTGGTTTTGGATACATTTTGTAGCTGGGAGAGCAATTGTTAATTTCTGTGTCGATTTGGTCTCTTGTGGAGAATTGTCTCATTGGCAATCATACCTCATCTTTTTTATATGTATTTGCTTACTATTGGTATGGTTCTATTTACATTACTTTGAGGTGGATCGTCAGTATCATTAGTAAATTTTTTTGTTAAAATGTCGAATTTCTTCCTCAGATTAGAATACATTTATTGGTTTTAAGTAATGACAATGGCTTATGTCTGACATGATTATTGGGGCTTAGTAAGATAGGAAGTAAACCTCTGTGCTGATTTATATCAATTCTTAATATCTCCTCAAAAGCTGGTCAAAGCAAAGACAAATTTTGACCAATATAAAAATGATTTCACCAAAAGAACTTTTGTGAGCATGCTTTAAAGACTCATAACTGCTCCAAAAGTAATCTGATCGAATTTGAAGCATGTCAAGCAGATATCATCAAAATCTACTAATAAGTCTTAATATGTCTAAATACCTAAAAAGCTATTTAGTACATAAAAGGTATTGCAAAATTATTCCTTTTCATTTTTTGTTTTGTTATATGGATACAAATATAAGTGATACATGTACCAATACAGTATTTGTTGTGGTATGCAAGTGTAGTAATTAACATTTACTGTAACAATGTTAATTCACACAAATTAAGAAATAACAAATGAATGGAACAGATACTCCGCAGGGTGCTGCTTTATACGACTGCAGAGGTGGAAACCTGAACGGTTGGGGCTAGTATAGACACAACATTCAAGCTGGATACAGCTCTGAATTTGGATTGTGGTTAAATAGTTGACACAACATAGGTTTCTGACACAGATTGAATGTGGTCTATAAAGAACTTCAACTTAAAAAATTTAAATTGGACATTTACCTATTTTGGTCCAATATCCAAAATCTAAATACATGGGTAAATTCAGAATATCATAGAACCCGAAGAATTCAATTTTTGAAGGAATCAAATTATGTTTAATTTGTCATGGTGATGATGCCCCCGCTAGCATATAACGTTAAAAAGGTACATAAAGTGAAGCTGCCAAAAATTGAACTTAAACTGAGTTTAGAGGTAATAAGCATTATATACACATTTCCCAAAATTTAGTTGAGACAAACTTGAGAAATTTTTCCATTTGTGAAAGGGCATAACCCTGGAATGATAATCAAAGTGCTTGTAATCACTGAATGGCTATTAAAGACTGCTTAAATTTATCAGTTGATAGTAAAGTGAATTTTGCATTGTATATTGTATATACATGTATAGCATTATTTTAAGTTGATTCAACTACTATTCTGGACAGAGAAATCTAAACTCCAATTTTTAAAGGAGATTTCATAAAGCATTGGTTTTAGGTAATTCAACAACCATTCTGGACAAAGAAAAATCTCCAATTTATTGTCTGGAATCTACAAAAATGTTTGTTTTTGGCCCTTAATTCCTAGACTGTTTGCCCCATAACCCACAAAATAGACCTCAACCTTCTACTTATGGTAGTCAATATTATGGTACAATTTCAGAACAATTGAAATACTTATACACGACTTTTTGTACGGACACTAGATTAATGCTTGTTTTGGTCACCTTTGGAACCCTTATTCCTAAACCTTAGGGACTATATATATATAACCCCCACAAAACAATCCCAAGCTTCCTTTTATGATTATCAAAATTAAAATATTACTGTGGATTCATTATTATTCTTTGGATACCAATTTTCGTGGTTTTCGAGGGTAGAGTCTAACCACGAAATTAAATGTTCAACGATTAACAAATTTTCTATAGGCTTGTATGCAGACTTCGGCAAAACCACGAAATTAAATGTCCACGAAAATGCAAATTTTCTTTAATCCACGAAAATTGGTGCCCACGAAAATAAATCAATCCACAGTATGTTATAATTTTAAGGCTTCCTTTTTTACTTATACTGAAGTTATTATCTGGAAACCATCCGTCTTGGGAAGACGACGACAGGATACCTACATGTATTTCAACTGCAAAAATTTCTGTGGTTGTTTAAAAATTTCAAACAGAACAATGAAATATTGTTTTAGAAATTGATAAGCCTTGATATGCCTTATAATTTTGCCCCGCATAGTTGAACATGTTGAAGGACCATTTACTCTCAGAACCGAGTCATCAGTAGGCAGCTAGTACAGATGTATTAAAACAACCTAGCATCATATTGCTAGTGTTGGTAGTAGCACTCTCTGGTAAATTTGTTCTTTTTTTTTTATAACATGTTTGGTTCAAATCAAAATAGAATGCTTTTATCTCCCTAATACTTACATTGTAAATAGAGGTGATACTACTTTGACAAATCCTTGTACATGAGAGTTTTCCGTCAAATCTTTATTTCACAAAGAATGATTTGCATAACAATGAACTGAGCTCAAAGCAAAGTATTCAATAATACACTTAGACAAAGAGCTAAATTCAGTGATATACTTTGTACTACAGGTCCTTCATTAACATCCATCGACCAAAACCACATCTCAAAAACATTCCATACTACATGGTTGGATTCAGAAGTCCTGAAAAAGACATGTTTTTTTTTATCATATTTTAAGTATATATACACAGGTTAAAACTTTCTTGTGGTACAATCATTCCGTACCTTGCAACTATCAATTTGCTTCATGCACATATTGATATGTGTTGAGTTTACCTCTGTTGGAAATAAGAACACACAAACCTTCACCTAATTTTAGTCAACGGACAAAACATTCAAAACTATAAAATATTATAAAGACTTGTCAGTGTCTATTTACCATTGCCACTGAATCAGTGATATATGTACACATAATTATGTACATGCAAGACTAAAATTATAAAGTACATATATAAGACTAAAACTGACATTCAGTCTTTACGATATCTTCATTCCCAAAGTCATTTTCAAATCTGGCTTCAAGGTAAAATAAGATTCCATATCTACAACCAATGAAAAGGAAATATCCCTCTAATAGACTAGCATTTAAAATCACAGTTTTCGAAAATGGGAGCTAGGTCACCGTGGAACCTAGAACTAAAAAAATCGAAACAATATATCTTAAATATATTTCAAATGCATGTACATGAAATAATATTAATCCCTAAAATTCACCATATTGTTCCCTGTTTTATCTTCTGTTCGATACTGTATATCCAGTGGCGGATCCAGAAATTTTCTAGTGGGGGCCAACTGACTGACCTAAGAGGGGCTTGTTCCAGTCACGATTCCCTATATAAGCAACCAAATTTTTTTCTCAAAAAGCAGGGCCCCCCCCTAAATCCGCCTCTGATATCAACCTCTAGATGTCTTTCAATAACATTCAGTTTAGTGTGGGTTGATGTTTGATTGTTGTACATGTTACAATGAGCAAAGCCCATACCGCAGTCAGCTATAAAAGGCCCTGATAAGACAATGTAAAACAATTCATATGAGAAAACTAACATGTCTGTTTAAGGTTACATCATCAAAATATGTAGGGTAGGTAGGTAGGTCAGTATTTTCTTTTTATTATTTTGTCCATTTTATTTTTTGTGCCATGATTTTGAATTGTGTGGTCCGTCTTGCATGGCCCGAGTTGTCCATGTGGCGAGAGTTTCCCTATTCATAATGATTGGATTATTTCTTACGACGGCAATAAAATGGCTTAGGGTGGGTGCTCAAATAGGATCGGTCAGGTACCCGTAAACAAACATATATTTATTTTGGCCTTACCGAGAGCACCATTGAAATATATACAAATCACGGATCGGATATGCATCAACTATGTAAGACCTAATTTCAACACCCCTAAACAGTGAATATTTTTATCGCAAACAGTAGAATTTTATTACATAATCAGAAAGATGAAACCTTGAACTTCACAGGAAAAATACTCCTATTGCTGGGAAAAATCATTTAAATACATGTAAGTATCAGTTCAATATGTAAAGCCATTATTATAGCATTTTTTCAACTAAAATAGAATTTTCAGTTAAATGATAGCATCAAAGGCATACATACACCTTGCTACTTAAGAGTAGCAAAAAGTGTTTTTTTTTTTTTTAAATGTACATTGTACTAAATAAAAGATATCATTTAAATCTATTTGTTTTAAGTTTTGAAAAACTACAAAAACCCAATTTGTGACTAAACCTTGCAAATTGAATTTTCTACTAAAAAAAGTGATTTAAAAATCACTTATTTCAGTATTTTTAAAGTCCCCTGCATGACTGAACATGGCAATTTATGAGCTGCCATTTTATCATACCAAAACAGACAGATAAACAAAAAAAATGACAATTGTATGACACGTTTCTGTAAAATATGATAAAATCATGTTTTTTTTTATAAATAAATGAATAATACCAAATAGATAAGATACACCAAAATTTAAAGCACATTTACAGGAGGGATATACACAATCATTGCTAAACTATACATTTAATACTCTATGCATTTATAAATAAATATTGGTTTAAAAAAAGAAATATTGATGTGTTTGACAGTATGACTATCATGCTTATTCCAAATTGATGGTAAATTCCATGTCATCATTGTATTTTGGGAATTTCAAGGTAAATGCCATGTCTAAATACAGCTGCATCATCTATACTATAGCTGTCTGTAAATATATTCTTCCAATCAAGGCAAACCCAGCTGAGTACGGTGTATAAAAATACACTGAATATCCTCCACCAGTATTTACATGCGTACAGTAAATCCGTTAAAGAGTAAACCCCTCCTATCCCCCCTCATTAAATGCACCAAGAATTTCAGGGCTGTAATGTAGGTCATTTATACACACCAAAATTATACAAAAAACTTGTCATGTTTCTGTATACCAAATTATCATGAAATTCACCTGTTTCCTTCAACATATACAAATATGTAGAAATAATGTACATCGTTTTCATTAAGATACCAGATACGACTAAACATGTAAGGGAGCTACCATTTGATTTTTATGGGGGGGCTAGGATGAAAAATTTTGTCCTGCATTTTTTTTTAGCTGTAATCTCTGTCCTGCCTTTTTATTTTTCACTCTGTTCGGTCCTGCCTTTTTTTTTTTAGTTTATCCTGACTTTTTTTTACCTAAATTGTCGTCCTGACTTTTTTTTTTTTGCAAGTGTCTCATCCTGCCTTTTTTTTTTTACTCAAAACTCCTGTCCTGCCTATTTTTTTCAAATTTCATCCTAGCCCCCCCATAAAAATCAAATGGTAGCTCCCTAAACAACCCCTGAACTACAACGTTATATGGAATCGTCCATAATGTAAACCCCTAATATACAATGTTGTGTGGAATTGTCCATAGCAGGCGAAAGACAGAATTCGCGAATACACGGTTTCCGCTGTTAATGCCAGTGTTATCATGACTGACATTAGGGGATGAAATGCATATAGATGTCTTAAAACAGCTGATAAAGTCTATTCAATAGTAACTTTTTTGTTCGTTGAAATGTGTGGGATTGTGCAGCACGTGTCATCATGACCCTTCGCGGCCTTCAGTTTAGATTATAGACTAGAGAAGAGACTAAATGCGTACAAACCTGATGTCAAATGAAGATATACGGAATTTCAATAAAGTTGATCCTTTAAATGTACGAAACACAAACATAAAATAGATAGTAAAATTTTCCAAATGAACGTCCATTAAAATTAAGTCTCTGATGAATATTTCCCGCGCAAATGTCATGGAATAGACAAAAACGAATTTAAGGTGTGTGTTGTCATTAAAACATTCGGGTCAATGAACACAGTTTGATTAAATATATAAATATGTGAACTATATTTATATTGGTTTTTCAGAAAAGTGACTTTACCAGATTTTTTTTGTGGCAAACAACGGTAAATAGCCTATATCATCTTGACATGACATACGAAAACCCCTTAAGCATAATGGTGTGTGTATGGAATAGTCCATGGAATTGTCCAAACCGATACAGGTGAAATACGTAGAATAATATTGCTGTGTCTATTGTGGACACAGCAATAAAATCAGATTTAAGATCCTTATGAGCCCGTAGTAAAGTAAAAAAACCTGTAAAAAGCCTTATTTAATAAAATTTGCTCGATTAACCTTGAAGTGAAGACTAATAAAAATTTGCGTGTATAGTGAACACCCTAAATAAAATAATACTGTGTTCTAGACCACTTCCCCTTTCGGTGATCTACAGAAATGATTTTTTACTATATAGTATGTTAATTAATAATAATAATTCATATATAGACATTTATGTATAAAGCATTGAGATTTTGTCAAAATCATTTTAAGACAACTCGGATTACTTTTAAGACACATCACACCTGTTTAAAAGACGAATCGGAACAATGAAACGGTGGGCCGGGTCGTACAACCCCCTCCCCCTTTCCACTGAATCAACCACTCAGAAGCGTTCTTAACCCTTAAATACTGCCAACGGGCCGAGCAGGGCCGATTTGCGTTACCTCTAACTGCCAAATGGGCCGATCGTGCCGATGGTAAATGTTAATATATTAAGCATTGATTTCAGCTACGAGAGCATAATGTAACGACGTTCTGTCAATGATGTTTTATTCTCTTTGCATCTTTCATTATTTCGTGACGTCATTTAGCCATTTATATGACGTTAGAATGATGTCACGTAAATCTGTGTAGTGGCTTCAATATATCTATCATATTTTTATTTTTTTTATTATGTAGCACGTAAATCAAGCTGTTGATTTTTATTTTTTGAAAGGAGGAGTCGGTTATCGGAAATGCTTCACATTTTGTGATTTTGGTAACTTTTACAACTAACTGTACGATATGTGTTTTTCTCATTGTTGAAGGACATGAAGTGTTTACAGTTTTTTACATTTATGTCGTTTTGTCTATTGCAATTACCATAATCTTATGTAAGTATCATCTTATTTGTGTATAGTGATGATTTCAATAAGGTAAATTAAGTTGACCGTAGATATATTTGGCTTTTATCTTTTATCTTTGAGTCATATCTTTTTAAATATTTGGTTTTGAGCATTTGCGATGAAGGTTAATCCAGAAAAACACTGCAGAAGCGTATAAGTGATCAAGTGTTAAATAAAAAAGGCATAATCATGAATTATAATTTAAAAAAACCCAATTCTGCAAGTTACGCTGTATTGGAAATGACATTTAAGGAAGTTCGCTGCTCAGTTTCAAAATAAATAGCTTTCCATAACACTAGTATATATTGATAGGGGATTAAGTGAGGAATCAAAAAAGCAAAAAAAAAATATATATAGGGGGCAATGTGCTTGTTTTCGAGATATTAGCCATTGGAATTTTGGCGGGAAAATGTTCTCTCTTGATTTTTCATAGCTTTATCTTTGACCAGTTAAAGCTCTGAAAAACTATAAAAAAAAGATTTTATAAGACTTTTACAAATGGCTTGTTATTATACATGTAATAGATTTATAAAATGAAAAATGGGGGTCCATGGGCAAATTTTAAGGCATTCAAATGGATAAAACCAGAGAATTCCGAAAATCTGACAAAAATTCTTAAACATGACAAGCAAACATCTTTAATCATACATTCTAGATTTAAATCATTTCTTTGGTATAACGTATGCACCACCGAAGGTATAACAGCCAAATGAAAGTCATGAATACCGGTTGACTGTCAACGAATTCAAAAGGGGATGATCATTTGATATTCTTAACAAAGAATATGGGGCCGTAGGATTTTGGAATAAAATATTCCGGCCTTGTAAATAACTTTGGAAAAGACGGGAAGAAGATAAATGTTTTGTCCAATAAAATACGAATTCAAATATTTATAGTCATAATACTATTAGTTACATAGTGTGATAGTGACCTAATACGGTATATATGGGGTCAGTAAATTCCATATGGGTCGAGAGCGAAGCTCGAATCCCCATATGGAATTTACTGACCCCATATATACCGTATTACGTCACTAGCACACTATGTAACGAATTTATCTTACCGACTATCTTAACGTGTGAAATTAAGACTAGTGATTCTCAAAACGAGCAAGTCCTCAATACAGTGAGCGCTAAGAAAATACTTTCATTGATCCTACAAAAACAGATGCCAACAATAACGACTTGTAAGGATTAAATGTGTTTTATGAATTTGTCTCAATCTTAATCATCAATTTCTTCGTCTGTTGGAACTTTTAAGATTTTTTCTCAGTACCGTTTTGTTTTTTACAAAGGGACATAACACCATTACTAACCGTGTATGAAATAAGCCCCGCCCCCTTCTTACCTAATAAGGAATATAAAGGGACGTAACTCCACTACTAACCGTGTATGAGATAAGCCCCGCCTCCCTACTAACCTAATATCAAATATACACGGTTTGCACGCGGACGCTTTTAACCAATCATATTCCTGGAAATGTATAGGAGGTAAGATAAAAGACAATGCAGAAAATAAATGTGAATGAGTCGACAATAATTTGTACTAGTAGAAAAAAATGAACACAAAAATTTAATCCGGAGCCCCATCTCCTCCCACACAAGATCAAATGGTCGCCCATAGGCATAGTATCATGTGACAACATGTACTTGGTTAGGAACTCTACAATGGCCAGTCAGGCGGGGACCCAGTCTGGTTGAAACAGTTTATATATGACATGAAATCGTATCGATTTGTATATGTCTACGACTATTCGAGAATCGCCTCGAGACAAGAACGGAGGATGATGTAAAGTATGTAAAACGGAATAATAGAACAAAGTCGTAGATGCATTGATAGTCCACGGAGAACAAGAATACATGTACATAGTAATATCATGTCGATTAGATAACATCTATAGACGACCATATAGTAAGATGTTCACCGGTAATTTGATCCCTCCATAGTATGTTCATAAATTTATAAGACACACTGTCAACGTATATTTGTTCCGCCTGGAAACTGTGTTAAAAACATTGTCATATTAATATCTATTCCTGTGGGAACAAATATTCTATATCATTTATTCCGTTAGGAACATATACTGTAATATTTATTCCTGTGGAACTTATATTATCAAGCTAAATTACCAAAATTGAGCTACATGTATATGGTGAGCCTACATTTGAGAACTTCAAAACCCACTCAAGTTAAATATTTGTGCTGGCTTACAAGTAACTTGGCATACAATATTCTTAATGTGATAAGACAAAAGCAATCTCTATAAAATTATGTCTCCTTTTTGTTAAACGTCTTGAAGACATATATCTTTAATATATTGACTGTGTGTCTATAACGCCATCTCTTTACTAGTAAGACTTTTATCATTCACACAGACTAAACTATTTGTTTCCTTTCAAATCTGCAGTACTAATGATAATAGTTTAGAAATTACCAAAAAGTCAAGTTCCTGATAAAAGGTATAGTGATGTGGTATGATAGCTAATGAGACAACAATCCAAGTTAAAATGAAGTGGATGTAAGCAATTGTAGGTAACTGTTGGACCTTCAACAATGAGAAAACTGCATACCAGTTAGGCCAAGTCTGCTTCAAAAACCATGGGATGAGAAAACTGCATACCAGTTAGGCCAAATCTGCTTCAAAAACCATGGCATGAGAAAACTGCATACCAGTTAGGCCAAATCTGCTTCAAAAACCATGGCATGAGAAAACTGCATACCAGTTAGGCCAAATCTGCTTCAAAAACCATGGCATGAGAAAACTGCATACCAGTTAGGCCAAGTCTGCTACAAAAGACCCTGGCATGAGAAAACTGCATACCAGTTAGGCCAAGTCTGCTTCAAAAGACCCTGGCATGAGAAAACTGCATACCAGTTAGGCCAAATCTGCTTCAAAAACCATGGCATGAGAAAACTGCATACCAGTTAGGCCAAGTCTGCTACAAAAGACCCTGGCATGAGAAAACTGCATACCAGTTAGGCCAAATCTGCTTCAAAAACCATGGCATGAGAAAACTGCATACCAGTTAGGCCAAGTCTGCTACAAAAGACCCTGGCATGAGAAAACTGCATACCAGTTAGGCCAAATCTGCTTCAAAAACCATGGCATGAGAAAACTGCATACCAGTTAGGCCAAGTCTGCTACAAAAGACCCTGGCATGCATGAACCAAAGGAAATCACTGAGCTTCCAGACTCCTGACTTGGGATAGGCACATAAAGATTGTTGCGGGGTTAAACATGTTTATGGACGCCCAACTCTCCCCTAATATTTTTCGCTGTTGTATGAGTTATAATACTAGTATACAAATAGATAAGAAGCGTAACCCAAAAATGTAAACATACACGACAGTCCCTCACTTCACTCATTCAAGATAGCTACGGACTGTATACACTAGATTGTCTTCGTCGTCGTTGTTGTTTTCTTTCGATGCCATAATTCTCAACAATTTCCTGCATAAATCGCAGACTAGTTTTAAACGGCTGTGACCGAAGTTTCTTCTCATAGACCTCACTTTCATGATCAACGAAACGGCAAAACAGTTTGTACACAGTTGCTTAAGGTGGTACCCAACACCTTCACTAAAATTAATTTGAAATTAATTTGGCTCGTTTAATTTTCTTAAAATCTTGACAAAATATTTACTTTGACCCTTTGACAAAAATATAAAAATTTCAAAAAATTTTAACCAACCGTTTAATCAGAAAAATTACACTGGTTATATAGCAGTTTGACAAACATTTATTTTGATCATTGAGAAGCTTAATATTTCCTTAACAACACAACGTCATTAAAACGTTCTGCTTCATAAAAAGAACAAATGAAACAACAACTTCTTTGTTTTAAAAGATAGATACAAGCTGTTTTTTGTTCATATACAATGTATTTATAAGTTCTCTTTAATATAAATATCCTATAAATTTATAAAGTATTTTGTTCAGAAATGACTAAAGTTTATGAAATGTTACATCTTCTGACATCAGACTCGGACTTCTCTTGAACTTAATTTTAATGTGCGTATTGTTATGCGTTTACTTTTCTACATTGGTTAGAGGTATAGGGGGAGGGTTGAGATCTCACAAACATGTTTAACCCCGCCGCATTTTTGCGCCTGTCCCAAGTCAGGAGCCTCTGGCCTTTGTTAGTCTTGTATTATTTTAATTTTAATTTCTTGTGTACAATTTGGAAATTAGTATGGCGTTCATTATCACTGTACTAGTATATATTTGTTTAGGGGCCAGCTGAAGGACGCCTCCGGGTGCGGGAATTTCTCGCTACATTGAAGACCTGTTGGTGACCTTCTGCTGTTGTTTTTTATTTGGTCGGGTTGTTGTCTCTTTGACACATTCCCCAATTCCATTCTCAATTTTATGAATGTAGAAAAAACGTCATTTTTTTGCTGTATATTTATCAAATTTAAAAAAAAATGCAATATTTACTTTTTCATGAAATTTGGTACAAATACTCTTCATACGTAATCAAAACGAATGTCATTTTAAAAAAGAGGGGTCCATGAACTCGTTTAAAAGTTACATCAGTTTGAATGATTGAAATCAGTCAAAAAATGCATCTTTTCCCGATATGTCACGGTTTGACGTCGCGAAAATAACATTTTAATTTAATGAACGTCATTACCTCCCATGTAACTGTAACATATGCCCTTAATCTGCGTAACAATTCAGACATTTACTGTTCATGCAATTGATTATTTTAAAATCCAATTTAATTTTGAATCAGAATTGGTCCGTGTAACACTTATTAATTCAAAGTTTTGAAAAGTTTTGAAATTATGGATTTTTGGAATTTTGATCAAAGTTTTAAAATATCAAATTCCAAATTGTGTATAAGTTTTGAAATTTTGACCAAATAATTAAAATATCAAAATTCTAAATATCGTTTTTTTATTTGATAGTTTAGAAATTTGATCAAACTTTTAAAATACTAAACTGCAATTTGATTACTTCACACTTTGAAAGTTTGATTTTTATTTTTTTTTATTTAAAAATATCAAAAATAGAAAAGGGGCGAAAAGTGGGGAACATGTAAACACGGCTCTGATTATGATCCTCTTAGTTACGAATAAATAGAACGAAACAATCAAAGCATTTTTAATTACAATATAAAACTTTTAAAGAAGAAGTCGTTTTTTTTTAATTTTAACATATTGAACATCACATGGGATAACAGTATACTGAAATTTTAAGATTGTGCATCTATTAAAAAAAATATTTAAACCTATAAAAATCGGCATCAAAAAGGCCAGAGGCTCCATAATTGGAACAGGCGCAGGTGGACAAATGCGACAGGGTTAAACACGTTTCGTGAGATCACAACCCTCCCCCTATACCTGTAGGCAATGTAGAATGAACTAACACATCGCAATACGCACATGCAGTAAAACGCACTTTAAAAGAAATCCATGTCCTATGTCAGAATAGGAAACAAGAGAAACTAATCAAAATGACAATGACAATAAATTAACAAAGGACTATATATATACTATATATAAAGCTAGCAGTTACTGACATGATGCCAGCTCCAGACCTCAATTAAACTAATTGAAATATTATGTCTTCATCATGTGAATAACAAGCACAATCTCTCCCTGTTGTAAACTTATTGCTAACATTCATAAAATATTTGTCACTGGCAACCAAAGATCGAGTATTCAAAATAGGTTCTTTACATACATATTTCAAAGAAACATAGGATTCAGCTCGCTCGGGCAAGCTTAAGGTAGCCCTTATAGATGTATTTT
The DNA here is from genome assembly GCA_037788925.1 of Mytilus galloprovincialis. Taxonomy (NCBI): domain Eukaryota; kingdom Metazoa; phylum Mollusca; class Bivalvia; order Mytilida; family Mytilidae; genus Mytilus; species Mytilus galloprovincialis. The sequence goes on from JAWDJN010000020.1 coordinate 794,559, forward strand.
TATATGTTTAATAGATATATAGGAAGATGTGGTATGAGTGCCAATGAGACAACTCGACATCCAATAAGTAAACCATGATAGGTTAAGGTGAGACCTTCAACACGGAGACTTGGCTCACACCGAACAGCAAGCTATAAAGGGCCCCAAAATTACTAGTGTAAAACCATTCAAACGTGAAAAACAACGGTTTTATTTAAATAAAAAACAAGAAATGAGAAACATGTATGAACTACATCAACAGCCGACAACCACTGTACATCAGATCAACTTCACTTCACATGTCTTCAATTGTTTCGGTTCTTATATTTATTTTACTTTTAAATATTCAGTTTTAAGCGTTTTTTAGGTGAATACTTTGCTTAAAATTCAGCGTTTTACAATGTACATGATTTTCGAGAGCAATATTGGTGAATGGCCAAAAAATGGAAAAATCCATCATGCAGCTGACAGCGTAGCACTCTCTTTACACGCCCCATTCTCGGATTGGACGTACCTGTGTTCTTTTACTTTGCTCAAAGTTGATTATTGTACGATAACTTAAAAATGCATATATAACAAATACGGAACAATGATATCCCTTGATACAAAAAATCCCGTTTCTTTCCTTCTATTTGCTATTTAAAAACAGAGGTTGCTTGAGGGCCCTAATGGAGCTACGTATATGATAAATGTATATACTTTTTACAAGCATCAGTCCAAACATTGTCTAAGGGAGTAACCATTTAACTTCGATATGGTTGTTTTATTGAAGTGGGCAAAAAATCGCACTTATAGCGCTTACAACTTGATTAAGTTTTTCATCGCTATTGATCAAATTATTTGGTTCAAAATTTAACACTTTAATAACATGTATAAGGTATGGGAGAAATCTGGATTCAGAATAATTGTTTTGTCCTGCTGTTTATGGTATACGAAAGTCGTTTATTTGATGAATGTGTACAGCTTTTACAAAACCAGAACGATAAGTTGGATATTAACGTTTCTTTTTTATTTTGGCCTTTTTATTTTTATTTGACTTTATTGGCTTTTTTGTTAACTTTATTTGATTCGAGCGTCGCTGATAAGTCTTTTGTAGACGAAACGCACTTCTTGCGCAAATACAAAATTTATATCCGGGTATCTATCTATGAAGAGTTTATGTAGATACCTTATAACACTATCCTGACTCCAGGCTACTAATATTTGATCTTACTGCGAGTTGGTCAGTTTTTACTGTTACTCCTAAAATATGAGTGCTAGGAAAACCAGCAAGTAAAATAGTCATTATCAGAGCCGTATGTCTTGTTTTAAAATGAATTCTCTTCTTTTGAGAAATATTTATTCTGTCAAACTATTTTTCACCGCTTAGAACTGTCCGTGCCTGTAGTTTTATTTTATACATTAACTTTTAAGTATCAGCATGTATTTATTTCATTTTGTTTCGTTTCATTCCGCTTTTATTTCGTTTCCCAGTTTACAGGTACCCCTCTTTTTGCCCCCTTTTCTGTTTTTGATATTTGAATCAAAACTTTAAAAAATCAAACATTCAAAAAATGAAATAATCAAAATTGCACGTTAGGTTTAGTATTTTTAAAGTTTGATCAAATTTCTAAACTATCAAATTTAAAAACGATATTTAGAAATTTGATATTTTAATTATTTGGTTAAAATTTCCAAATTTCAAAACTTTTACACAGTTTGGAATTTTGATATTTTAAAACTTTGATCAACATTCAAAAAATGTAAAATTTCAAAACTTTTTAAAACTTTGAATTAATAAGTGTTACACGGGCCGTGCATGAATTCAGATTATAGTGAACTTAATTGGTTAGTTAATTTGAACACTACGGCTGTGAGTGGAATAACGTTAACGATGGTTCAAGGTTATCAATGGCATTTGTCGACGTAGAAGTAAAATTTAGCAACGACATAAGCGTAACGTTAACGTTATGTTGGATTTTGACAATTTTGGATGCGAAAAGGTATAAAAACCCATTCAGTGTTTCACATTGCTCCTAGTTGTTTTTGAATTTTCTTTTAATCTACTCCGAGATTCTTTAAAACTGGTCTATTAAGTGAAATAGGTATACCTGAATTAAACCTGATCAAACAATTTGTTTATCAATGTATAAGGAAATTCTACATAGCTTAATAGTGATTAAGTAAAGTTCTATTGTGATAAGCTACTGATTTTCTCCCTAACTTACTTTGTTGTTGTTCTTTATTGAAGTAGGAGTGGAGATAAGGCTACTGGTGCAGTGTAAGGCGACTTAAGAGAAGTACCAATAAAGAACGAACAATAGAAAGTTGAGTTATATGCTGAGTTACAAACTGTCACAGTAACATTGATATCTTGGTGGCACGCGAAGTGTTTTTAGATTTTAGTAAATGCCACAATGCATGAACTTTTACAGTACTATACATAGATTAGTGCACTATTGACGTAATAACATGTGTGCCTTAAATGGGGGTCTCATTGGGGGGGGGGGGGGGGGGTTCCGATCCCGGATCCCGCTTGCTGTTTTGTCAGATTCCCGTATCCCGCTTACACTATGTACGTAAGCAATTCTCATTTTTTTGTCATTTCCCGGGTTCCGCAAGACCTCGTTTCCCGTTTTCACGACACAATTATTGAATAATTTGACCTTCACGTGTCACGCTTACAAAAAATCGGCAATCCCGCGTCACGCTTAGACCCCCAATGCGACCAACTTAAATGGAGTACAAATAAATGTATAGACGTTACGCGCGATGTTCGTATATGTAACACAACGTCGCGAATATTTCGTAACGTGCAAACCAAAAATTCGACTACAACGTTGTTTTTAAGCATGTGCGACATTCTTGTAAGACTTCGCAAAATCAACGGTGCTTTTTAACTACTTATTGAAAATTGATGTATTTTAGATTTTTGAAAAATTAAGAAAAATAACATTTAAAAAAAACATAGAATTCTTACATTATAAGAGCACTGAGTGATGAGCAAACAATTGACATAAATTGAGTTGAGTTCGTTTTTATGTCAAAAATGGCAGTGCGACAACCTTGTAAGCCTTTGAAAAATTGCTCATAAATTACCATAAATTATTTATCAGGATAGTTGTCTTTAAATTCGTAAAATTAAGCAAATTAACATTGATGTAGTAAATACAGATACTAAACTTTTTCCATTTTAGATAAATGTTTTTTGATTCTCATATCTGGAATCCCATTTTTTTCCCCGTAGGACAGATTTGACTTTGTAGTATAGAACGATTTTTTTTCTATGACGTCATCCTAATGTCATTAAAAATGCATAAAAAAAGACTGAACGAACCTTTCTGTTAAATAATGGAAAAAACGTTTTTCAAAATATTAAATAGTTCAGACAAAAATCATAGTTAAGTGGTTACAATAAATGAAATATGTTACGCGGGACATCCAAAAATAGCCGCTTTTTTTAAATGAAGCTTGTCGCATGCAGAATAAAACATAGTTTCAACATTTATTTTTTTCGTTTTTATTTAGAAAAAAAACATTATTTTTTAAAATACGTACAATAGCAATAAATATAATAACGCAAAATTATATATTTTGGACTTGCATCTTCTCAAGTACACCGTCGATTTTCCAATGAGGTACGAACATCGCGCGAAACGTCATATAGTATGGTGATGGAACAGTTCCCTGTACGTGTATAAAGGTGAATTGCCATTAAGTTAATTTAAAGCTACTAGAATCTAGTTCCTCAAGTTTTTTTAATTGAGCACCCAGCTGGGATAGCATCATTAGCTCATATTGGATAAGACCAACCGCCATTTCGTTTTAAATTGGTGATGGGTACGCCAGGCAGTGTTGATATCCTTTATACCAGTATCTTGAACAATGAGGGGGGTTCAGAGGGGTCCTAATCCCGAAATCCCGAGCTCCCATATTTAAGGAAATTTAAATCTCGACATCCCGAAATTCGAAAAAAGAATTCCCGGATCCCGAAAGGATCAATCCCAAGCTTAAAAACACCCGATCCCGGAGTTCTGATAAAGGTCCAACCCCCCGCCCCCACATGGGCGGATCCAAGATTTTGGAAAGTGGGGTCGAAGTTTTGAAAGATCGGCGAGCGGAGCGAGGCGAAATTTTTTGGCCCTTTTGGGAGCTACATTTTGTAAAAACATAAAATAAGTGTAATATGCACTTTTCAAACGGTTACTGGCGTGGGGCATGTATATTTTGTAGTTGCTGTAAAGTGTAAGGGTTGGATATTTTTGATGCTGTATTCTCTCTATTAATTGTCTATCATAAAATGATAATATGGATCCAAAGCAATGAACTGATAAATTTGATGTGGGACTTGTCAATAGAAAATAGACATGGAAAATTCTAGCTGTTTTGTTGTAAATTAAGTTATCATAACTTCACAGATTTCTTGTTGTACACAAGATATACGCCGAGGTATTCAATGAAATTTACAATACGACTGGCACAAGTTAAAAAAGACAAACAAGCAATTTCTTATCCAAATGTTTGGTTGATATGTTTCACCCAACAAAATTAAGGGAAGTGAGGGGTTCCAAATCAACCAAAGGCTAAGAATGAGTCTGAAATGACAACGAATTTATGAATGACGGTCGACAAATGGCGACATAAAGGCCACACCCATTAGGCAGGTTGCAGTCTGGTCTTGAAAAATGTATTTAATATATCAGTTCGGCGAAACGGACATTCCGTTCAGACATGCAAACCCCTGCCATCCCCCCAAAAAAATGCCCGTTTTTATTCATCATGTTCATGTAATGCTAAATAATTCTGTTAGAAATGTTTGTTTCTAATAACAAAAACAGTGGACATGATTATTGTTGTCAATCCAGATACAGGCAGACTGTCTCCTCAAATCAAATGGTTCGTACCTTAGACTTTAAATATATCTAGAGCTTATACTGACTGGGGATCATCATTTAGCTACTAGTATGTTGGGTTAACATGTTTTCGTAGGTAAATAATTTTGCCGTGGAACTTTTTTTCATGTGAGTGTATAATAGTCTATAGATTGTTTGGTGGAATAGTGAAATAGAAGTTAATACGCTCTTGCTCAATCATGTGTCGCTTTGAACATGTTGAATGTGTCATAATTGTCATCCTCAGCCTAAGCAATGTGTTACTGTAATTTGAATTTCAAAATGACTAAGCGACGTTTTTTCGACGCACTGTTCAACTCCACCATAAAGAATTACATGACTTTGACAATCAGTAAATTACAGCTAAAAATATCTTTATAAGTAAAGACATGATTGTCGCATAAAAATTATAAATACTACAGTGCACGGGAAATGGCAAAGTTCACGAAGTCTAGTCTGATTAATCATTTTACAAAAAAAAAAAAAAACCCGGAGCGAAAAGGGGGGGGGGGTACACCCTCTACGCCCCCCTCTGTATCCGCCACTGCCCCCCTCCCCCCAAAAAAACACTAAAAAAAATTTGATAATTGGCGAAATTATACTGGTTTGCACCGATTATATTCACTGTAAACTATTCCTGCACCATGCACACAGTTGCTTACAGTAATCAGTTGCTTGTCCGTGCTACACTACAAAAGTAGTGGTAGATAGTTGATGAAAGAATAAAGAAGAAGAAGGTCCGAGTATTCTTGGTCCGACTTGTCCTAATCCCGTTATTCAGCGTCTCGTTTTGACAAAAATTCCTGCTCTTCTCGGAATTTCCTCGGAATTTAGGCTGTAATCGACAAACTTCAAACAATTCTATTTAACCAAGAAGACGTCATTTCAGTGGCTTTACAGTGTAAGTTTTTAATATTTCTGTTATATCTGACTCAGGTGAAGAAATTACACATTCATTTCAGGTCATTTTAAAAATATTTTTTACAGTTTGAACACCAACAGGTCCATGGACATAAGACATTAAAACCGACATAACAACAAGTAAAACAAAACATACATATCGAGTCATGCACACAACCACATACTGATACATGCAATTATGAGATAAAAACAAAAGCGCAAATAAAATTGTTTGCACATAGAAAAGACATTAAAAGCACATAAAGTTTCTAAAATTAGCACAAAGTAGCAGAAGCACTATAGTAAAGATAATAAAATAAATTTGCCATGCTGAAAATAAAGCAACAAACCAAAAAAATAATGAACATAGATTAAGTGGTTTTGCAGGCAAAGCATTGGCATGAGCTGCCAGACCAAGAATTTATCATGTTCTTGAATTGATTTAAAGATGATTGCTTATGAAGCTCATCTGGCAGCTCATTCCAAAGCCTAGCACCCGCATACCTGAAGGATTGTAGGCCATATGCAGTTGTTCTTACATGTGGTAGATCTGCTGTATTCTGGTATCTGAACGAGTAAGTGTTTTCCTTTAAGTGAATCAAATCATGGAGATATACAGGACAATCTTTATTTATAATTTTGAAAACTTCAATCGCCAAAGATCGCATTTTTCTTATTTTTAAAGATGGTAATTTTGATTTGCAGAGTAGATCTTCATAACTTGCTGAATGGTCTTCATAGATGAACCTTAGTGCTCTCTCTTGAATTTTCTCTATCTTTTTTGCATTTACTTCCCCACAAAAGTGCCAAACTAGTGGGCAGTAGTTAAAGTTGGACATTATGAAAGAATAATAAATTGTTAATTTTCCGAGTTTAGTCAGGTGTTTACCTATAGATTCTTTTTAATACATTTAATTGTTTGGATGCTTTTTTACATATTGTAGAGACATGTTCATTGAAATTTAGTTTAAAATCTATTGTTACACCTAGAAGTTTAACGTTATCTTCACACTCTATTTCATTACCTTCTAATTTAAATTTTAGGTTTTTGTCTTTAGTTTTTACCTACAGCTATTGCTTGAAATTTTTCTGGATTTGCTTTCATTTTATTTATTGAGAACCAGTTTATCAAAATTTTACTTTCATCTTCTAAAGTTTTAATTAATTGATCTAAATCGTTATCTGCGTATGAAAGGGTGTTGTCATCTGCATAATTATAGAGTTCACTTTTATGAATAAAATAGAAAATGTCATTTATAAACATTGTTTGCCAATTTAGCTTGAATTAGTACCTACTTTAACACACTGTTTTCTATTAGTTAAATAGCTTTCCAAAAGTTTAAGAGATGAGGCGGAAACCCCATAGGATTTTAATTTTAGTAGAAGGAGGTCATGGGGTAGGCAGTCAAAAGCCTTGGACAAGTCCATTAATATAGCTGCTACATATATATTTATTCTGATGTAAAGCCTTTTTCCAATCTTCAATTATTTTTAATAAAGCGGTTTGGCATCCATATCCTTTTCGAAAAGCTAACAGAAAAATGTGGAAAAATGAATTAAAGTATTCAACAAGTTGATTTTCTATAGACCTCTCAAAAAGTTTTGAAATCATGGGCAATATACTTACAGGTCTATAGTTTCCTTTATCAAGAATGTTTGATTTTTTATTCAGGGGTATTACTTGTGCTTCTTTTAATTTATCTGGGAAAACAGCTGATTCAAATGATTTATTTATTAGTTTAGAAATTGGATTGGATATTTCAGATTCGGATAATTTTAGTATTTTTGAAGAGATTCCATCTTTTCCTGTTGCCTTTTTATACGACCGCAAAAATTTTAATTTTTTGGTCGTATATTGCTATCACGTTGGCGTCGTCGTCGGCGTCATCGTCATCGTCGTCATCCAAATACTTTTAGTTTTCGCACTCTAACTTTAGTAAAAGTGAATAGAAATCAATGAAATTTTAACACAATGTTTATGACCACAAAAGGAAGGTTGGGATTGATTTTGGGAGTTTTGGTCCCAAAATTTTAGGAATTAGGTGCCAAAAAGGGCCCAAATAAGCATTTTCTTGGTTTTCGCACTATAACTTTAGTTTAAGTGAATAGAAATCTATGAAATTTTGACACAAGGTTTATGACCACAAAAGGAAGGTTGGGATTGATTTTGGGAGTTTTGGTTCCAACAATTTAGGAAATAAGGGCCAAAAAAGGGCCCAAATAAGCATTATTCTTGGTTTTCGCACAATAACTTTAGTATAAGTAAATAGAAATCAATTAAATTTTAACACAAGGTTTATGACCACAAAAGGAAGGTTGGGATTGATTTTTAGAGTTGAGGTCACAACTGTTTATGAATTAGGGGCCAAAAAGGGGCCCAAATAAGCATTATTTTTGGTTTTTGCACCATAACTTTAGTATAAGTAAATAGAAATCTATGAAATTTAAACACAAGGTTTATGACCATAAAAGGAAGGTTGGGTTTGATTTTGGGAGTTTTGGTCCTAACAGTTTAGGAATAAGGGGCCCAAAGGGTCCAAAATTGAACTTTGTGTGATTTCATCAAAAATTGAATAATTGGGGTTCTTTGATATGCCGAATCTAACTATGTATGTAGATTCTTAATTTTTGGTCCCGTTTTCAAATTGGTCTACATTAAGGTCCAAAGGGTCTAAAATTAAACTTAGTTTGATTTTAACAAAAATTGAATCCTTGGGGTTCTTTGATATGCTGAATTTAAAAATGTACTTAGATTTTTAACCGGATTTTTGTGACAAAAATGTCGGTTATTAAATTGGGGATGCTCGGCGGGCGGGCGGGCGGTCGGTCGGGCGGCAATCAAATGTTGTCCGTGCATTAACTCAAGAACCGTTCAACCAAAGGTTTTAAAATTTTAATATGTTGTTACTGACAACTAAATGAAGGTCAAGTTCAATAATGGCCATTTTGACTTTAACCGTTCAGGAGTTATGGTTCTTGAAAGATTGAAAAATGGCGTTTCCAGTCGTGTCCGTGCATTTACGCATGAACAGTTCTACCAAAGCTTCCCAAATTTTAATATGTTGTTACTGGTGACAAAATGGTGGTCAAGTTCAATAATGACGATTTTGACTTTTACCGTTCAGGAGTTATGGTTCTTGAAAGATTGAAAAATGGTGTTTCCAGTCGTGTCCGTGCATTTTCTCATGAACCATTCAACCAAAGCTTTTCAAATTTTAATATGTTGTTACTGATGACAAAATAGAGGTCAAGTTCAATAATGACGATTTTGACTTTTACCGTTCAGGAGTTATGGTTCTTGAAAGATCGTAAAATGGTGTTTCCATTCACGTTGTTGCATTTACTCACAAACCATTCAATCTAAGCTTTTCAAATTTTAATATGTTGATACTGATGACAAAATAGAGGTCAAATTTGATATTGACAATTTTAACTTTCACCAATCATCAGTAATGGTTCTTGTGATATTGCCAGGACACAAATAAATGCTAATAAATCCGGTTTGCTGTCGTTGTGACAGCCTCTTGTTAATTATTGGCCTAGTTTTCAAGTTGGTCCAAATGGGGGTCCAAAATTAAACTTTGTTTGATTTCATCAAAAATTGAATAAATGGGTTCTTTGATATGCCAAATCTAACTGTGTATGTAGATTCTTAATTTTTGGTCCAGTTTTCAAATTGGTCTACATTAAGGTCCAAAGGGTCCAAAATTAAACTAAGTTTGATTTTAACAAAAATTAAATTCTTGGGCTTATTTGATATGCTTTATCTAAATATGTACTTTGATTTTTGATTATGGGCCCAGTTTTCAAGTTGGTCCAAATCAGGATTCCATATCAAGTATTGTGCAATAGCAAGAAATTTTCAATTGCACAGTATTGCACAATATTGTGCAATAGCAATTAATTTTCAATTGGAGTTATCTTTCTTTGTAAAGAACTGTAGTTGATAATATATGTTGGAAATTTGCCAGACATGACTATGATGTCATTTTCTATTTTTATTTGCCAATAACTTTATGTAAATGACTTCATTGGAAATTTGCCAATATAAAATGTTGCTGATGAAGCTTTTTTTCCTTATCTTATCTAAAATGTTTTTAGATAATGTATGTTGGACATTTGCCAGACATGACTATGATGTCATTTTCTATTTTTATTTGCCATTAACTTTATGTAAATAACTTCAATGGAAATTTGCCAATATAAAATGTTGCTGATGAATATTTTTTTATTGTTTTATACAATAAACAATGTATATTCACTTTTACTACCAACCAATCTTTACCATTCAGTGATAACAAGCACTTTATTTTACATTTTAATATTTTATGATGTATTAAAAAGAGTAGTTATTGTTGCAAACTCCATTAGAAATTTGAATTGATATCAGTTTTGAAAAAAGGGAAACGGGGATGTGAAAAAAAGGGGGGGTTTAAATTTTTCTCATTTCAGATTTCATAAATAAAAAGAAAATTTCTTCAAACATTTTTTTGAGAGGATTAATATTCAACAGCATAGTGAATTGCTCAAAGGCAAAAAAAAAACTTTCAAGTTCATTAGACCACATTCGTTCTGTGTGAGAAACCTATGCTGTGTCATGATCAACTATTTAATTTTAGATTTAAAAAGTTTGAAGAAGAAACCTTTAATTGATTTGTAAAATCTTGACATTTGTTTTGTGTAAAAAAAAACCATGTAATGTCAAAAATTTGATCACAATCCAAATTCAGAGCTGTATCACGCTTGAATGTTTTGTCCATACTTGCCCCAACTGTTCAGGGTTCGACCTCTGCGGTCGTATAAAGCTGCGTCCGGCGGAGCACCTGGTTGATGTTAATTTTATTGATTCGTTTTTTAACAAACTCTGAATTTACTGGGCTAAAATTTAGTTCTTCTTTTTCTGGTTTATTTTCTTTTATTATTTTAATACTTGGATGATGTTCATCTATTACAGTATCTATTGATCCGATATCTTTGGCAACATTTATAAAAAAATTATTAAATAATTCAGCAACTTCATTTTGATTGTTAATTATCTTATTTTCTTCACAAAGGATTAGGTCTTTTGAAAAATGTGAACCTTTGTTTGTTAGGAAAGGCTTGATTGTTGGCCAAAAATCTTTGCTGTTAGGTCCTCCCATGCATCTTTCCATGAAATAGTTTCTGATGGATTTCTTTTTAATTTTATTTACTAGATTTCTTTGTTTTCTGTAGCATTCCCAATTTGTTTTATTTTTAAAATTTTGATATTTGTTGTATGCCATTCTTTTTTTTTATATATTTCCCTTCGTAAAGTTTGATTCATGAATGGTGCTGGTTTGTTGATGGCTTTCTTTTTTTTTCATAGGTATGTGTTTGTCTATAACCTCCATCAAAGTAGTTTCAAATGGGTCATATGCTGTATTTACATCTGCTGATTTTTCTATTATATCAGTTAAGTTTTTTCCATTTAAATCTGTCAAAAAAAGTTCCTGATCAAAGTGTTTGAAACTTCTGTAATCTATGAAACCTTTATTCATTTTTGGTAGTTTGCCTTTTTTTTGGACATATTTCCGGGTTTCCATAGCCTATCTCTTTTTCTTTGCAATAAGACGAAATGTTCTGAACAATGACTGGGAAGAAATTTCAATTGAACATTTAACTGAGTAATTTTATTTTCTTCAAGGTAAAAGTATTTATGAATTTAAATTTGAAAATTAAAAGACAGTAAACTGTTGAATAGTTTTTAGACACCAGGCGTCGCTGATGTTTGTACAGGTTACACTAAAGACCTGAAAGTGGCTTGAAAAGATCTGAAAAGACCTGAAAGTATACGACTAAAATTATTCAAATTGCAATAACTTTTTTATTAGTGAATGGAATTTCTTCAAGTTGGAATTTTATTAATTGTTAATATCCATATTTCATTAAAATTTAAATATTTTAATCAAAAAAATTTGTTTGAAGCTAAAAGTTGGACCTGAACGGAGAAATGAAAAGACCTGAAGGGACCTGAAAATCTATGATCGGACTATTTCTAACTTCAATAATTTTTTTAAGGCTCAATGTTTATCTTTCAACTTTAGATTTTATGAAACAAAAAGTTCAGTATAATGATAATATTAACATGATTAAAACAAAATATTGAAAAAATATCGTCGAGGTGTCAAAACTCAGACCTGAACGGAAAATTAATTAAATAACATAAATTTGCTTGAAAAGCCTGTGGTCAGATTTATTCAAGTTCTTCAACTGTTTTCAATCAATCTCCTTGAAATATGAATTTTGTTATAGGAAAGGTACAATATATCATTGAAATGATAAAGAATTTTATCGAAATTAAAAAAAATATAATGGTTGAGTTACAAAATTCGGACCTTGTCGGGGAAATAAAAGACATGAATGGCAGTGATATTGTTGGCTTTTTTCAAAACTACCTCTACCCTTTTTTATTGGGAAAATATGCGTCATTTTCATCAAATAGGGAAATTTAAAATAAACCATGAATTTGACTGAAACATCAATTTACAGAACCATTTTCAAGAGTCAAACCCTGCTTTAAAATAAGACCCCATTTTGTCAGTGATGATACATAAATAGACCCTCAAATGTGCACATATAGTCATTTTAAAGAAAATTGTTTGAATGAGTGTTTTTCAGTTTGTATTCATGCACAATTACTACTGAGACTGCACTGTTTGGGAAAAAAGTTGTCTTTTGGGGAATGATTTTAAGCCTTTTTTTTGTCAAATTGGGATTCTTCTCCAGGGGAAAAAGCCTTTATTCTCCACTAATTTAAGGCAAACAATGTCACTGAATGGATCATAGGGGTAGATGTATTTAAACTCGCACAACATTGTTTTTTTTTCTATTTGTTTTCATTTTAGACAAAAGTCTATTGAAGAGAACGAATGACTTTATATTTATACAGACACATATTTGAATACAAAATACCTTTATGATGATGGAAAAAAAAGAAGATTGCCCGTTGAAATTATTCAAACCAGAGACATATAATACAATAGTATTATATGTCTCTGTTCAAACTAATTCAACTTGCTTAAACTGCATTAATATATATTAAAGCAGGTCTTAAACATAAAAATGAAAATAATAGTATTGCTTCCCCAGTAAACTATATGTAATTTTGAGACGCATGTTCGTCGATTGGAATGTTTTAATTACGTGAACGTGTGCCGGTTGTAATTCAAACCTTGTATTGATATTCATGATATTAGGTGATAATTGGATCATTAGTCTAAATAAACATTTCACTTTAATCTTTTAATTGGATTATCACTACATTTTGTTACACGAAGTATATGCATTTATTTATAAGATTTTTACCCAATTTTATAGTATTTCATACTTCATAGTTAACATATATATCTTTTTTAACCTAAGAATTATTTATATTGTAAACTACTTGTCCCATTTTGAATATAACTTTTATGAGATTATTTACAAGTTTAAATAGTATATTTTTGTATGTATTTTGGTTCTAAGGATCACGGTGTCTCATAAGTAATTTTTTGGCTGAATATTGATTGTTGTTTGTGTGTATATGCATATTGTGTGAATGTCTTGTTTCAATCAATATATGACACTATAATAAACAATTTTATTCTTTATTCTCTTCCGTCAATTAAAAATTACAAAGAAGATGGGGTGTGATCCCAATGAGACAGATCTCCACAAGAGACAAAATGACATCGAACATGAAAAGTTAACAACCATATTTTTAGCTCACCTGGCCCGAAGGGCCAAGTGAGCTTTTCTCACCACTTGGCGTCCGTCGTCCGTCGTCGTCGTCCGTCGTCGTCCGTCGTCGTCGTCGTCGTTAACTTTTTACATTTTGAACTTCTTCTAGAGAACCACTGAATGGAATGGAACCAAACATGGCATGAATGTTCCTTATGAGGTGCTGACCAAGTGTTGTTACTTTGTAGCCGATCCATCATCCAAGATGGCCGCCAGCGGGGGACTTAGTTTAACATAGGACCCTATGGGAAATGCATACAAATGACTTCTTTTAGAGAACCACTGAATGGAATGAAACCAAACATGGCATGAATGTTCCTTATGAGGTACTGACCAAGTGTTGTTACTTTGTTGCCGATCCATCATCCAAGATGGCTGCTAGCCGGGGACTTAGTTTAACATAGGACCCTATGGGAAATGCATACAAATGACTTCTTTGAGAGAACCACTGAATTGAATGAAACCAAACATGGCATGAATGTTCCTTATGAGGTGCTGACCAAGTGTTGTTACTTTGTTGCCGATCCATCATCCAAGATGGCCGCCAGCCGGGAACTTAGTTTAACATAGGACCCTATGGGAAATGCATACAAATGACTTCTTTTAGAGAACCACTGAATGGAATAAAACCAAACATAGCATGAATGTTCCTTATGGGGTGCTGACCAAGTGTTGTTACTTTGTAGCCGATCCATCATCCAAGATGGCCGCCAGCGGGGGACTTAGTTTAACATAGGACCCTATGGGAAATGCATACAAATGACTTCTTCTAGAGAACCACTAAATGGAATGAAACCAAACATAGCATGAATGTTCCTTATGGAGTGCTGACCAAGTGTTGTTACTTTGTAGCCGATCCATCATCCAAGATGGCCGCCAGCGGGGGACTTAGTTTAACATAGGACCCTATGGGAAATGCATACAAATGACTTCTTCTAGAGAACCACTAAATGGAATGAAACCAAACATAGCATGAATGTTCCTTATGGAGTGCTGACCAAGTGTTGTTACTTTGTAGCCAATCCATCATCCAAGATGGCCGCCAGCGGGGGACTTAGTTTAACATAGGACCCTACGGGAAATGCATACAAATGACTTCTTTTAGAGAACCACTGAATGGAATGAAATCAAACATGGCATGAATGTTCCTAATGTGGTGCTGACCAAGTGTTGTTACTTTGTAGCCAATCCATTATCCAAGATGGACGCCAGCGGGGGACTTAGTTTAACATAGGACCCTATGGGAAATGCATACAAATGACTTCTTTTAGAGAACAACTGAATGGAATGAAACCAAACATTGCATGAATGTTCCTTATGCCGTGCTGACCATGTGTTGTTACTTTGTAGCCCATCCATCATCCAAGATGGCCGCCAGCATGGGACTTAGTTTAACATAGGACCCTATGGGAAATGCATACAAATGACTTCTTTTAGAGAACCACTGAATGGAATGAAATCAAACATGGCATGAATGTTCCTAATGTGGTGCTGACCAAGTGTTGTTACTTTGTAGCCGATTCATTATCCAAGATGGCCGCCAGCAGGGACTTAGTTTAACATAGGACCCTATTGGAAATGCATACAAATGACTTCTTTTAGAGAACCACTGAATGGAATAAAACTAAACATTGCATGAATGTTCCTTATGAGGTGCTGACCAAGTGTTGTTACTTTGTAGCAGATCCATCATCCAAGATGGCCGCCAGCAGGGGACTTAGTTTAACATAGGACCCTATGGGAAATGCATACAAATGACTTCTTTTAGAGAGCCACTGAATGGAATAAAACCAAACATGGCATGAATGTTCCTTATGAGGTGCTGACCAAGTGTTGTTACTTTGTAGCCGATCCGCCATCCAAGATGGCCGCCAGTGGGGGACTTTTGAATGAAATTAAACATGTTCCTTTCCTTATCAATGAGGTTGTGTTGTCACTTTTAGCCAAATTTTATATTTTTTCATATGATTTCAAAAACCCAAGTAGAATCAGGTGAGCGATACAGGCTCTTGAGAGCCTCTAGTTTGTTTTTGCAATGAATTGTATAGTTAGACAAATCCTTGGTCTATGTTTATTATTTTTCGTTTAAAAAAAAAAATTAGCGGAATTTTAGGCTCATTCAGATTTTTAATTTTCCGTTCAGGTCCGAGTCTTGACACCCCAACGATATTTTTTCAATATATATTTTTTTTAATGATCATTACATTGAACCCTTTGTTTCACAAAATCAAAAGTTGAAAGAAATCCACTGAATATTAAAAAAGTTATTGAAGTTAGAATTAGTCCGACCATAAATTTTCAGGTCCCTTCAGGTCTTTTCATTTCTCTGTTCAGGTCCAAAAGAGGGACGAAAGATACCAAAGGGACAGTCAAACTCATAAATCTAAAACAAACTGACAACGCCATGGCTAAAAATGAAAAAGACAAACAGAAAAACAATAGTACACATGACACAACATAGAAAACCAAAGAATAAACAACACGAACCCCACCAAAAACTAGGGGGTGATCTCAGGTGCTCCGGAAGGGTAACTTTTAGCATCAAAAATTTCTTTTTAGCTCACCTTTCCAAAAAGAAATGTGAGCTTTTGCAATCACTTGGCGTCCGTCGTCGTCCGTCCGTCGTAAACTATTTCAAAGATCTTCTCCTCTGAAACTACTGAACCAATTCGAACCAAACTTGATTGATTCCTAGGGTATCTAGAATAAAGTTTGTGTTTTAATTCCCATTTCATCAAAAAACATGGCCGCCATGGCTAAAAATAGAACATAGGGGTAAAATGCAGTTTTTAGCTTATATCTCAAAAACCAAAGCATTTAGAGCAAATCTGACATGGGGTAAAATTGTTTATCAGGTCAAGATCTATCTGCCCTCAAATTTTCAGACGAATCGGACAACCCGTTGTTAGGTTGCTGCCCCTGAATTGGTAATTTTAAGGAAATTTTGCTGTTTTTGGTTATTATCTTGAATATTATTATAGATGTAAACAGCAATAATGTAATGCTTGGGGTATACAATGTTTTTTATACTTTCATCATAAATTATATTATGAACACGAGACAAACGAGACATTTCAGTGTGTCCACTCTTGTTTTTGCTTTTGAAGAAGATATGACAGAATCGAATAACCATTTATATTTATAAATTGAAAACCCAAAATAATCATTGATGGAA
Organism: Mytilus galloprovincialis; assembly: GCA_037788925.1. Classification (NCBI taxonomy): domain Eukaryota; kingdom Metazoa; phylum Mollusca; class Bivalvia; order Mytilida; family Mytilidae; genus Mytilus; species Mytilus galloprovincialis. The sequence goes on from JAWDJN010000020.1 coordinate 811,224, forward strand.
GATTTAAGCAAAAAATTTAAGGTGAGCGATTCAGGCTCTTGAGAGCCTCTTGTTAATTTAAAACATTTAAATTTTAATTAAATATGGATATTAACAATTAATAAAATTCCAATTTGAAAAAATTCCATTCAACAATAAAAACGTTATTGCATTTTGAATGATTTTAATCGTATATATTTTCAGGTCTTTTCAGATCCACTTTCAGGTCTTTAGTGTAACCCTGTTTGTACTCTTTTTTTTGGTAAACAAGTATTTGGTAAACAAGTATTTTTTTTTTACAAAAATCTTGTCTAAAAACACAGGCACTTGTTTTAAATCCATGGGAAGAACCAGAGCTCCAGATAAGAATTCACAAATTGGGGTGTTTACCCCTCCATTTTTTATTTAAAGACCAACATGACCAAACAGCCTTTTTATTTCTACCAGTGATTTTTCCTTAAAATTGTGTGTGAAGGTATTTCATGATTTGAAGCACAAAAAATGATGAAAAAAAGTGGGGGTCACCGACTTAGTTTTGTCGCTATAGCAACCTCAGTTTCGTGTTTTCCCGAATATTGACATAATATTTGCTTGTTATATAAACTCTCCAAAAAATCCTTTATATCAAACCTACAAGTATATAATTCTTGTTTCACATTAAACAGTAGATTTGTATCTATCAAAAACATGTTCAAGAGTTTAAGCCTCATATTGTTTTGATCTTTTAAAAATATGATTTATTTCATTCCCGCCAAAAATAAAACGTAAAAAATGAAAAACGTTTCCAGTATCAAAAAATATCTACCAGTGATTTCTTTATAATAATTTCAAGAAGGAAAGTGCCACATGTACTCTTCAAAATAAAGCCAAAAAACATGTATGTCACCTATCATGCCTACCTTTCAAAAAAGTTATGAGCAATTTCATGTTTTTTTCTTGTTCGTTTTGAAGAAAAGAGTTGTCTTTCTTCAAAACATCTCATCTGATGTCATAGTACAAACTTCCCTTGCTGGCGCACTATTTGAAAATAAAATCGCAAATTTGACGTTTGACACCCACATTTAAATTTCCAAGAATAACAACTATAATCACCTACTTTATTAACTGGTAATACAAGAGATTAAATGCATGTGTCAGTATCAGATCTTATTGTGTTGTTGTCGCACAATATCAACCTTCAGAAACCCCATCCGTCAGAATGGAAAATTGTTTGATATAACCTTTCTCACCGCTTTTGTTAGGAAAGTCTGTTTTTTGTCCTCTGTCCATCATTAGCAAAATTATTGAAAATAAATGAAAGATGGCACTGGCTAACTACAGAGTATTTGACTATATCAGACTATATGTGTGTGTTTCTTTCACGTCAATTTCAAGTTTGCCGTAACAAACTCATTTGCTACTGTTGACAGACGGACTCACAAAAGCATGGACGGACTTCTTTATACCATTATATTTCCCAACTAAGTCTGTCTAAGACGAACGTATAGAAATTATTCCATCTAGTTTGTGAAGTCATTATTTCTGAATATTTAAGATATAGTGAAATTAAAATTACAGGTATAATCAGTCAGGGGACTTACTGAAATAAGTGATTTTTAAATCACTTATTTGAGTAGCAAATTCAAAGTTTTGTCACAAATTGGGATTTTGTAGTTTTTTTCAAAATTTTAAACACATAGGTTTAGATAATATCTTTTAATAAGTAAAATTGAAAAAAATGAACTTTTTGCTTCTTTTAAGTAGCAAGGTTTATGCCTTTGGTGCTATCATTTAGCTGAAAATTCTATTTTAGTTGAAAAAATGCTATAATAATGGCTTTACATAATGAACTGATACTTTCCTAACAGTATTCTTCCTGTAAAGTTCAAGGTTTCATCTTTCAGATTATGTAATAAAATTCTACTGTTCGCGATAAAAATTTCACTGTTTGGGGGTGTTGAAATTAGTGGGGTTATTAAAATGATTGATACTTAAATAAGTGATTTGTGGGAAGGAAATTGAGGTATGATACTTAAACAAGTGATTTTAATGTCCCCTGACTGATAATATATGAATTAACATGATTAAAGTTTTTGATTTTAAAACGTTAGACATCTATCATGAAATACAATCCCTGTTATTACTACCTCACATGACGATGTTTTGAATAAACGAGACAGTAAATATAAAACACAAGAAGTTTTTAATTCAAAAATTAATTTAGAAATCATTTTCTGTTGAAAACTACAAAGTTAGATTTCTCCAACAGGATAAAATATTATAAATCTAAATTGCTAATTTCATGAATTTTGTAAATTTAAAAAAAAGACAATGTTGTTGCCGGAATTGAAAATCAAAATTTGTTTTCAATCTTTCCAGTTATAGTTTTAGCTAAATGAAAGGGAGAGATTTTACATGTTTTATGTTGGATATTATTCTTAGAGCAACTGTTTTTGTCATAAGTTAAATTTACAACTATTTTATATATTTTGCCTTACAGCTAGTTTTCTAATGCATGTAGAGTAAAACTTTGGTTGGCTTCCTTGCTTTGTTTGTATAAATGTTTATTCAAGCTTTGTATTAAATTAAGATTGACATCTTCATATATAGGTATGTAAACCTGTATATATGATAATTCAAGTGGACATTAACAAAATATACCAACAAAGCAAGCAACTAACTAAAGTGATGATCTACATACAGTAGGAAATTAGCTGTAAGCTTCAGTGAGATCAGGCGAAATGTTTATCATTTCTTCTTAAGACAAATTGAAATGAAACAAATGACAAAAACAATGACCCTTTGTCATAATTATAAGATTTGGTCAAATAAGCAGTACAAATAAATTTTAACTTCATTGCAAGATCGGACATTATGTTACGAGAATCATCCAGACATTAGTTACATGCATACGTTGCCAGTATGTCAAAACGTCTAGGAATAATTTTTTATCGGCCTGACCTTCTGAATACTCAATTGTAAAAAAATTTGAAAAATTGACATAAAAATTTGAAGGATCAAATCATAGGAAACATGTTTATTAAGTTTTAAGTTGATAGGACTTCAACTTCATCAAAAACTACCTTGACCAAAAACTTTAACCTGAAGCAGGACCGACGAACGAACAAACGGCCGCACAGACCAGAAAACATAAATTGGACATAAAAATAACTTTCCCCTATCTAATAACCCCGGCAACCTATGGAAAGCCAACGGGGTAAAAATTCTTAATTCGTAACATGTCAATTCGTAACTTGTAACTGTGCAATTTCTAAATTGTTAATTCGTAAATTGTTAATTTGTAACTTGTTACTGTGAAATTCATAATGCTTAATTCGTAAATTGTCAATTTGTAACTTGCACCTTTGTAGTTTCAACATTCTTAATCGGTAAATTGTCAGTTTGTTACTTGTAACTGTGCAATTTCATCATAATGCTTCATTCGTAAATTGTCGATTTGTAACTTGTATCTTTGTATCAAAATTCAACATTCTTCATTTGTTAATTGTCAATTTGTAACTTGTAGATTTCAAAATTCTTTATTGGTAAATTGTCTTTTTGTATATTGATGTTTTGTAACTTGTAACATGTGACTTGTCGATGTGTGAAATGTCGAAGTGTTAAATGTCACCGTTGTATTATGCTAACGATCATTATGACGACAGATGGCGCTCGGGTTCTTCTTCGGTGTATAAGCCTCATGTAAGTAGGAGCACCGCCATATGGAATACATACCAAAGGAGTATAAATTAATTATGTACAGCGCATACATATAAAAGATAACAAATAGATAAATACATTGTTTGTTTTATATGGCATGTATACAAGGGACTCGGTTTTATATTGAGGTAACCTCGTATAAACATGTTTGTTTACTGTACTGGTCACCAAACCTGCAATGAGGTGTTTCACTTCCTTTATTAAGGTATATAGATGTGTCGCTGGAACGGGCTTCCTTATCAACTTCGCAAATATATTACTGTCACTTGGCAAGAAATTTCTACTTAATATTTAACCGGGTCAAAACAAGACTAAAAACATGAAATATAAGACGGTGCTGGAAAAATACTAATATTGTCCTGGGCCCGCAAATTAGGACTCAATGTATAATGGCAGAAATGGTTTGACAGCCATCATTCATTAATATTATAATCTCAATATTAAAATTAATATTAAAAGAATGTAATTTATTCTAATGATATGTTTTACTACAAGAAACAAATGGACGAACAGTCTTTATTTATTTGGCTCCTGGGTAATGAACATAAATCAGGAATCTGATGTACAGTAGTTATCGTTTGTTTATGTAATTGATACGTGTTTCTCGTTTCTTGTTTTTTTTATATAGATTAGACTGTTGGTTTTCCCGTTTGAATGGTTTTACACAAGTAATTTTGGGGCCCTTTATAGCTTGTTGTTCGGTGTGAGCCAAGGCTCCGTGTTGAAGGCCGTATCTTGACCTATAATGGGTTACTTTTATGAATTGTTATTTGGATGGAGAGTTGTCTCATTGGCGCTCATACCACATCTTCCTATATCTATAAAAAATGTTTAATGATATCATATAAGTTTTTTGTAAAACAAACTGAATGAAAAAATATTTTAAATGAGCCACTTAGTTAATGTATACTATATATCAAAACTGTGTTGAATAGGGGTCGCCCCGCTATTCCAACACCCAGTTAGTCCGACACCCCATTGGTCCGACACCCCAATAGTCCGACACCCCACTAGTCCGACACCCCGTTAGTCCGACACTTTTAACATAGATTATGACATTATATGTGACTATGCAAAATTAATGCTTGAAATACTGAACGGACGAAAACTAATTGAAAACTGCATTCGTACATTAAAAGATATATAAAATTCAAACACTCAAAAACGTGCTTACAGATCTGTTCCTAGTGTCTATTTGTTGTTGAGATGTACAAGTAGCCGTCCACGTCCACTTGTATTTTTGTCCATCTGATGAGTTAAGCCATTTTCAGCTGATTTGTATAATTCGTTCTTATGCTGAACTGTTATACCACTGTCCCAGGTTAGGGGAGGGTTAGGATCCCGCTAACATGTTTAATCACGCCACATTATGTATGTATGTGCCTGTCCCAAGTCTGGAGCCTGTAATTCAGTGGTTGTCCTTTGTTTATGTGTTACATATTTGTTTTTTGTTCATTTTTTTTTATAGATAAGACTGTTCGTTTTCTAGTTTGAATTGTTTTACATTGTCATTTCGGGGCCTTTTATAGGTGACTATGCGGTATGGGCTTTCCTCATTATTGAAGGCCGTACGGTGACCTATAGTTGTAAATTTCTGTGTCATTTTGGTCTCTTGTGCAGAGTTGTTTCATTGGCAATCATGCCACAACTTTATATATATATCAACACGATTAAAACAACGTCATCACACAATTTAGGGGAAACAAGTTCCATTTCAGTTGACTTATAAAGTCCTAAAAAGTGTTTCATATATCCACTTGTTGAAGTCTACCTGAAAATTAGCAAAATCATAAAAACTTTAATTGAGGAATGCTGATTTTGTTAAATTACTACCTTCTGATTTCTAAACTTTTACTTCAAATTATTCTATTTATGTTATCAAGTACTCCTTCTATTCAATGCTTATCAATCTGTGTATTAGACTCCGTGTAATATGTCTTTCATATGCTAATAAATAGGTACATTTTTAGCTCACCTGACTTGACCTTTCAAGTCAGCTTTTCTCATCACTTGGCGTCCATCGTCCGTCGTCGTCTGTTAAATTTTACAAAAATCTTCTTCTCTGAAACTAATGGTCCAATTTTAACAAAACTTGGCCACAATCATCAATAGGGTATCTAGTTTAAAAAATGTGTCCGATGACCACGCCTGCCAACCAACATGGCCGACATGGCTAAACATAGAGCATAGGGATAAAATGCAGTTTTTGGCTTATATCTATGAAACTAAAGCATTTAAAGCAAATCTGACTCGGGGTAAAAATGTTTATCAGTTAATGATTTATCTGCCCTTAAATTTGCAGACGAATCTGACAAACCATTGTTATGTTGCTGCCCCTTACTTGGTAATTTTAAGGAAATTTTGCAGTTTTTGATTATTATCTTGAACATTATTATAGATAAAGATAAACAGTAAACAGCATTAAAAAGTAAGATCTACAAATAAGTCCACATGATCAAAATTGTCAGTCAACCCCTTTAGGAGTTATTGCCTTTTATAGTCAATTTTTAACAATTTTTCGTAAATAAAATTGAGAATGGAAATGGGGAATGTGTCAAAGAGACAACAACCCGACCAAATAAAAAACAACAGCAGAAGGTCACCAACAGGTCTTCAATAAAGCGAGAAATTCCCGCACCCAGAGGCGTCCTTCAGCTGGCCCCTAAACAAATATATATACTAGTTCAGTGATAATGAACGCCATACTAATTTCCAAATTGTACACAAGAAACTAAAATTAAAATAATACAAGACTAACAAAGGCCAGAGGCTCCTGACTTGGGATAGGTGCAAAAATGCGGCGGGGTTAAACATGTTTGTGAGATCTCAACCCTCCCCCTATACCTCTAACCAATGTAGAAAAGTAAACGCATAACAATACGCACATTAAAATTCAGTTCAAGAGAAGTCCGAGTCTGATGTCAGAAGATGTAACCAAAGAAAATAAACAGAATGACAATAATACATAAATAACAACAGACTACTAGCAGTTAACTGACATGCCAGCTCCAGACTTCAATTAAACTGACTGAAAGATTATGATTTCATCATATGTACATCAGGCACAATCCTTCCCGTTAGGGGTTTAGTATCATACCATCATAACATATATGAGAAGAACATAACCCGTGTCATGCCAACAACTGTTTTTAGAATAAATGTGTTTAGTTCCGACGCAAAGACCTTATCAGTGACTCAATATTAACGCCAAAATATGCAATCTTTAATGACTTGACAACAGTATCGTAATTATATCCCTTCTTAATAAGTCTATTCAAAGGTTTTTTAAGTTTCTGAGGTGAATACTGACACCTTTGTGCTTTATAAAGAATATTTCCATAAAAAATTGGATGTGAAATACCTGAACGTATAAGAAGTCTGCATGTTGAGCTATATTTACGAATGATGTCTTTATACCGATGATAAAATTTAGTAAATGTTTTGACTAGTAATAATGTTTTGACTAGTAATATCGAAAACCCTGGTGTAATAATTTTTCAGTAATACATAAATTTCTCTCGTTAAAATCTAAAACATTGTTACATACACGAGCGAATCGTACAAGTTGAGATATATAAACACCGTAAGATGGTGACAAGGGAACGTCACCATCTAAAAACGGATAATTAACGATAGGAAATGAAAAATCATCCCTTTTATCATAAATTTTAGTATTCAGCTTTCTGTTAGTGATATAGATATCAAGATCGAGGAAAGGGCAGTGGTCATTGTTAGTATTAGCTTTATTTAAAGTAAGTTCAGCAGGATAAATTTCATTAATATACATACTGAAGTCGTCATTATTGAGAGCCAAAATATCATCCAAATATCTAAAAGTATTATTAAATTTGTTTATCAGATGTTGTTTTGATGGGTCTTTGCTTATTTTTGTCATAAATTGTAACTCATAACAATACAAAAAGAGGTCCGCAATAAGTGGTGCACAGTTAGTCCCCATTGGAATTCCGATAATCTGACGATATACGGAATCCCCAAAGCGAACAAAAATGTTATCTAGTAAAAATTCAAGGGCATATATAGTATCAAAGCATGTCCAATTAACATAGTTTTTTTGTTTATTGCTACTAAAAAATGACCTAAAAGAGTTTGAACATATATATTCACATTCTGATTTTTTGAATGCCCATTTAATTAGGTGTGTGAATTTTTTCTTAATGAGAATGTGAGGCAATGTGGTATACAGGGTAGAAAAATCAAAACTTTGAATAGATTCAAAATCACCAATATAAGCATGCAATTTATCAAGTACTTCCAACGAGTTCTTGACACTCCAAAAGTAATTTATTCCACTATTTTCGAAGGCCTTATTTGAACAATTTATTATAAGGTTTTTAATTGTACCAAGTGTGCTGGTAAGAAGAATAGACAATTTAGTAGTTGAACAATGGCTTGAAGACGAAATAAATCTATATTTGTAAGGGGTTTTGTGTAGCTATATCGGAAGCCAATACATTGTTGGGACTTTCATTGTATTTGGCTCTGCTTGTAAAGCGGTGGCTAAAAGTTTATGTTTGTTACAGATTTCGTTTTCTGAAAATGGAGTCAGTTGGAATGTTGGTGAATTGGTGATTTCCTTTTTCAGAACCTCAATGTAAAATTTACGTCAAACAATAATAATATTATTAGCAGCTTTATCGGCCGGGACAAAAACAAATTCCTTGGCTAATTCTTTTAGTTTATGTTTGATACGAGAAATAGGTTTATTTTGGTTATTGTTAATAGTAAAATGTTCTTTAAAATGTTGAATACGTATATCAACTATCTTCATTACTGAATTAAAAAAAGAGTCCAAAGATTTTTTGTCAGCTTTTTCCCGTTTTATCCATTTTATACAGTAAGTATGGAGTGAGTCGTGGATGATATTACGACACTCATTCCAATTAATAATTGACGGGGGACGATATTTAGGTCCTTTACTGAGGAATGATTTTAACTCTCGGTCTTGAACCATGTTAAGATCTCCTGTTATAACATGGGAAATGGGTCCATAAATATATTCGGAATTACTGCAATTACATGAAGTAGGTGTATTTTCACTGATATTAACATCTTTACACAATTGACTATAATTAAACAAAAATTTCCGGGTAGATTTCTTGTAAATATAACAAATAAGAGGTAGCTCAGTATTGTCAAAATATCCAGGAATTTGTTCTTTAACAGAATGGTCGTTAAATATACCGGCAATATTTACAAAATCAAAGCCTTTATTGACATACTTAATTTTAATAAAATGCTTTTTATGATCTTCAGGGCGATCAATTTTGGGAAATAATTTAGAATAACAATATGCCATAATAATTTGAACAATTTCATACTTAGGACTGCTATATGAAATTGTGTTGCAATCCTCCAAAATTTTATTTAACTTATTAACCGGTAACGAACAGAGTTTTGTTAACAGATAATGTCTGCCGTTGTTTTTATACGACCGCAAAATTTGAAAAAATTTTCGTCGTATATTGCTATCACGTTGGCGTCGTCGTCGTCGTCCGAATACTTTTAGTTTTCGCACTCTAACTTTAGTACAAGTGAATAGAAATCTATGAAAGTTTAACACAAGGTTTATGACCACAAAAGGAAGGTTGGTATTGATTTTGGGAGTTTTGGTCCCAATATTTTAGGAATTAGGGGCCAAAAAGGGCCCAAATAAGCATTTTCTTGGTTTTCGCACTATAACTTTAGTTTAAGTTAATAGAAATCTATGAAATTTTGACACAAGGTTTATGACCACAAAAGAAAGGTTGGGATTGATTTTGGGAGTTTTGGTTTCAACAGTTTAGGAATTAAGGGCCAAAAAAGGGCCCAAATAAGCATTATTCTTGGTTTTCGCACAATAACTTTAGTTTAAGTAAAAAGAAATCAATGAAATTTAAACACAATGTTTATGACCACAAAAGGAAGGTTGGTATTGATTTTGGGAGTTTAGGTCCCAACAGTTTAGGAATTAGGGGCCAAAAAGGGACCCAAATAAGCATTTTTCTTGGTTTTCGCACCATAACATTAGTATAAGGAAATAGAAATCCATGAAATTTAAACACAAGGTTTATGACCATAAAAGGAAGGTTGGTATTGATTTTGGGAGTTTTGGTCCCAACAGTTTAGGAATAAGGGGCCCAAAGGGTCCAAAATTAAACTTTGTTTGATTTCATCAAAATTGAATAATCGGGGTTCTTTGATATGCCGAATCTAACTGTGTATGTAGATTCTTAACTTTTGGTCCCGTTTTCTTATTGGTCTACATTAAGGTCCAAAGGGTCCAAAATTAAACTTAGTTTGATTTTGACAAAAAATTAATTGGTTGGGTTCTTTGATATGCTGAATCTAAAAATGTACTTAGATTCTTGATTATTGGCCCAGTTTTCAAGTTGGTCCAAATCGGGGTCCAAAATTAAACTTTGTTTGATTTCATCAAAAATTGAATAAATGGGGTTCTTTGATATGCCAAATCTAACTGTGTATGTAGATTCTTCATTTTTGGTCCTGTTTTCAAATTGGTCTACATTAAAGTCCAAAGGGTCCAAAATTAAACTAAGTTTGATTTTAACAAAAATTGAATTCTTGGGCCTCTTTGATATGCTGAATCTAAACCTGTACTTAGATTTTTGATTATGGGCCCAGTTTTCAAGTTGGTCCAAATCAGGATCCAAAATTATTATATTAAGTATTGTGCAATAGCAAGAAATTTTCAATTGCACAGTATTCAGCAATAGCAAGAAATCTTCAATTGCACAGTATTGTGCAATAGCAAGAAATCTTCAATTGCACAGTATTGTGCAATAGCAAATATTTTCAATTGCACAGTATTGCACAATAGCAAGAAATATCTAATTGCACAATATTGTGCAATAGCAAGAAATTCCAATTGGATTTCAATTGGAGTTATCTTTCTTTGTCCAGAATAGTAGTTGAATCAACTTAAATCATTGTTTTATACAATATACAATGTATATTCACTTTTACTACCAACTGATAGATTAAAACAATCTTTACCATTCAGAAATAACAAGCACTTTTTTTACATTTTAATATTTTATGATGTATTTAAATGAGTAGTTATTGTTGCAAACTTCATTAGAAATTTGAATTGAGATCAGTTTTGAAATAAGGGAAAGGGGGATGTGAAAAAAAAATTGGGGGGTCAATTTTTTTCATTTCAGATTTCATAAATAAAAAGAAAATTTCTTCAAACATTTTTTTGAGAGGATTAATATTCAACAGAATAGTGAATTGCTCAAAGGCAAAAAATTTTTTTTAAGTTCATTAGACCACATTCATTCTGTGTCAGAAACCTATGCTGTGTCATCTATTTAATCACAATCCAAATTTAGAGCTGAATCCAGCTTGAATGTTGTGTCCATACTTGCCCCAACTGTTCAGGGTTCAACCTCTGCGGTCGTATAAAGCTGCGCCCTGCGGAGCATCTGGTTTTTAGTGTTGCCATATTTTTTATGGATAGCTTGACAAATTGTTTAAGATATATTGTTTAAGATATAAATGCCTTACTGGTTACACTTTATACTGTCAACACATGTCAACATTCAATGATTATCAGTAAAGCAGACAAAACAGAATGTGCACTTTTGTTTACAGGTTTTCATCTGACTGTATTTGTTTAACTTTTTTTATAAAACTTTATTTGCAGTTTCTTATGCTACTTGACTGTTGGCAGAAGGGGTATATAATATAAAGTGGCATTAAGGCCATGAAGACAGACTTTACATTTCACATGCATAACACATGTAACATGCTGAAGTTGAAATTAGAGTTTGACGAAGGCCCACGTGTAATCCTTTATTGATATTTGCAGAACTTGGACCAACAGATTTCACTTTGGGTATTTAATTAAATTGATAATTAGCTAAAGACAGGGGCTTTACTTTACTTTAAGTTTTTTTTAATGATTTATGCTGAAACTGAAGATGTTTTAACAATATAAAAATAACAAGATGTGGTATGTTTGCAAAGGGACCACTCTCCACCAGAGACCAAAAATGACTGAACCAATTTAGACAAATGGTTGCTACAAAGACTTTTACATTTTCATTTTTCTGATTAAGGGCTATTGTCCTGATTGATTGAAAAATAACTGTTTTTGACATTTCTGTGTAATTACTTGCATTCAATTATGAAAATGCCAATTTACTGCTCAGGAGTTATGTTCCTTGATTGTTTTAACAATGACACTAAAATGTATGCAAAATCTGAAAGAACAGCATCTATTTAAAAAAAAGTGATTTTGTTCTAAAATTATCTAATACAACTTAATATATGTTATATGATTGTATGAAATAAGACAAGGTTGGATACTAATCATAGTTCGGAGAAAAACCTAAATATGACATCATGATTACAATTACAATATTCCTCGTCAAATTACAACTCCTGTGTACAAACATGATAAAATGTTTTCTTTTTTCTTTTGTAGGATATAATGGCAAGTTGGGATCAGGTAAGATTTTCTTCTTAAAAGTCAATGGTCATGTGACCTATGTCATGTGACCAATGTTGTCAATAAACTGTACAGATAGATACAGGCGTGTAGTATTATCAGAAGTAGAATAGGAGAAAATCAAATAACTATAATGAAAATAATTTCAGTATTCAATGGAACAAAAAAAAAAGAGTCGTAAGATATCATAGAACATTCATAACTCTTTAACATGTTAAGTCAAAGAGAAACTCAAGATGTCATAGGACATTCAAAACTCTCTAAGTCAAAGAGAAACTCAAGATATCATAGGACATTCACAAAAGAGAAACGTAAGATATCATAGAACATTCATAACTCTTTAACATGTTAAGTCAAAGAGAAACTCAAGATGTCATAGGACATTCACAACTCTTTAAGTCAAAGAGAAACTCAAGATATCATAGGACATTCAAAACTCTTTAACATGTTAAGTCAAAGAGAAACTCAAGATGTCATAGGACATTCAAAACTCTTTAAGTCAAAGAGAAACTCAAGATATCATAGGACATTCATAACTCTTTAAGTCAAAGAGAAACTCAAGATGTCATAGGACATTCATAACTCTTTAACATGTTAAGTCAAAGAGAAACTCAAGATGTCATAGGACATTCATAACTCTTTAACATGTTAAGTCAAAGAGAAACTCAAGATGTCATAGGACATTCATAACTCTTTAAGTCAAAGAGAAACTCAAGATGTCATAGGACATTCAAAACTCTTTAACATGTTAAGTCAAAGAGAAACTCAAGATGTCATAGGACATTCATAACTCTTTAAGTCAAAGAGAAACTCAAGATGTCATAGGACATTCAAAACTCTTTAACATGTTAAGTCAAAGAGAAACTCAAGATATCATAGGGCATTCAAAACTCTTTAACATGTTAAGTCAAAGAGAAACTCAAGATGTCATAGGACATTCAAAACTCTCTAAGTCAAAGAGAAACTCAAGATGTCATAGGACATTCAAAACTCTTTAACATGTTAAGTCAAAGAGAAACTCAAGATATCATAGGACATTCATAACTCTTTAACATGTTAAGTCAAAGAGAAACTCAAGATGTCATAGGACATTCATAACTCTTTAACATGTTAAGTCAAAGAGAAACTCAAGATGTCATAGAACATTCATAACTCTTTAACATGTTAAGTCAAAGAGAAACTCAAGATGTCATAGGACATTCATAACTCTTTAAGTCAAAGAGAAACTCAAGATGTCATAGGACATTCAAAACTCTTTAACATGTTAAGTCAAAGAGAAACTCAAGATGTCATAGGACATTCAAAACTCTCTAAGTCAAAGAGAAACTCAAGATATCATAGGACATTCATAACTCTTTAAGTCAAAGAGAAACTCAAGATGTCATAGGACATTCAAAACTCTTTAACATGTTAAGTCAAAGAGAAACTCAAGATGTCATAGGACATTCAAAACTCTTTAACATGTTAAGTCAAAGAGAAACTCAAGATGTCATAGGACATTCAAAACTCTCTAAGTCAAAGAGAAACTCAAGATATCATAGGACATTCATAACTCTCTAAGTCAAAGAGAAACTCAAGATATCATAGGACATTCAAAACTCTTTAACATGTTAAGTCAAAGAGAAACTCAAGATGTCATAGGACATTCAAAACTCTCTAAGTCAAAGAGAAACTCAAGATATCATAGGACATTCAAAACTCTTTAACATGTTAAGTCAAAGAGAAACTCAAGATGTCATAGGACATTCAAAACTCTCTAAGTCAAAGAGAAACTCAAGATATCATAGGACATTCAAAACTCTTTAACATGTTAAGTCAAAGAGAAACTCAAGATGTCATAGGACATTCAAAACTCTCTAAGTCAAAGAGAAACTCAAGATATCATAGGACATTCATAACTCTCTAAGTCAAAGAGAAACTCAAGATATCATAGGACATTCAAAACTCTTTAACATGTTAAGTCAAAGAGAAACTCAAGATATCATAGGACATTCAAAACTCTTTAACATGTTAAGTCAAAGAGAAACTCAAGATGTCAAAGGACATTCATAACTCTCTAAGTCAAAGAGAAACTCAAGATATCATAGGACATTCATAACTCTTTAACATGTTAAGTCAAAGAGAAACTCAAGATGTCATAGGACATTCAAAACTCTCTAAGTCAAAGAGAAACTCAAGATATCATAGGACATTCAAAACTCTTTAACATGTTAAGTCAAAGAGAAACTCAAGATGTCATAGGACATTCAAAACTCTTTAAGTCAAAGAGAAACTCAAGATATCATAGGACATTCAAAACTCTTTAACATGTTAAGTCAAAGAGAAACTCAAGATGTCATAGGACATTCAAAACTCTTTAAGTCAAAGAGAAACTCAAGATATCATAGGACATTCAAAACTCTTTAACATGTTAAGTCAAAGAGAAACTCAAGATATCATAGGACATTCATAACTCTTTAACATGTTAAGTCAAAGAGAAACTCAAGATATCATAGGACATTCATAACTCTTTAAGTCAAAGAGAAACGTAAGATATCATAGAACATTCATAACTCTTTAACATGTTAAGTCAAAGAGAAACTCAAGATATCATAGAACATTCATAACTCTTTAACATGTTAAGTCAAAGAGAAACTCAAGATGTCATAGGACATTCAAAACTCTCTAAGTCAAAGAGAAACTCAAGATATCATAGGACATTCACAAAAGAGAAACGTAAGATATCATAGAACATTCATAACTCTTTAACATGTTAAGTCAAAGAGAAACTCAAGATATCATAGGACATTCATAACTCTTTAACATGTTAAGTGAAAGAGAAACTCATGATGTCATAGGACATTCATAACTCTTTAAGTCAAAGAGAAACTCAAGATGTCATAGGACATTCAAAACTCTTTAACATGTTAAGTCAAAGAGAAACTCAAGATATCATAGAACATTCATAACTCTTTAACATGTTAAGTCAAAGAGAAACTCAAGATGTCATAGGACATTCATAACTCTTTAACATGTTAAGTCAAAGAGAAACTCAAGATGTCATAGGACATTCAAAACTCTTTAACATGTTAAGTCAAAGAGAAACTCAAGATATCATAGGACATTCATAACTCTTTAACATGTTAAGTCAAAGAGAAACTCAAGATGTCATAGGACATTCAAAACTCTTTAACATGTTAAGTCAAAGAGAAACTCAAGATGTCATAGGACATTCAAAACTCTCTAAGTCAAAGAGAAACTCAAGATATCATAGGACATTCATAACTCTTTAAGTCAAAGAGAAACTCAAGATGTCATAGGACATTCAAAACTCTTTAACATGTTAAGTCAAAGAGAAACTCAAGATGTCATAGGACATTCAAAACTCTTTAACATGTTAAGTCAAAGAGAAACTCAAGATGTCATAGGACATTCAAAACTCTCTAAGTCAAAGAGAAACTCAAGATATCATAGGACATTCATAACTCTCTAAGTCAAAGAGAAACTCAAGATATCATAGGACATTCAAAACTCTTTAACATGTTAAGTCAAAGAGAAACTCAAGATGTCATAGGACATTCAAAACTCTCTAAGTCAAAGAGAAACTCAAGATATCATAGGACATTCAAAACTCTTTAACATGTTAAGTCAAAGAGAAACTCAAGATGTCATAGGACATTCATAACTCTCTAAGTCAAAGAGAAACTCAAGATATCATAGGACATTCATAACTCTTTAACATGTTAAGTCAAAGAGAAACTCAAGATGTCATAGGACATTCAAAACTCTCTAAGTCAAAGAGAAACTCAAGATATCATAGGACATTCAAAACTCTTTAACATGTTAAGTCAAAGAGAAACTCAAGATGTCATAGGACATTCAAAACTCTTTAAGTCAAAGAGAAACTCAAGATATCATAGGACATTCAAAACTCTTTAACATGTTAAGTCAAAGAGAAACTCAAGATGTCATAGGACATTCAAAACTCTTTAAGTCAAAGAGAAACTCAAGATATCATAGGACATTCAAAACTCTTTAACATGTTAAGTCAAAGAGAAACTCAAGATATCATAGGACATTCATAACTCTTTAACATGTTAAGTCAAAGAGAAACTCAAGATGTCATAGGACATTCAAAACTCTCTAAGTCAAAGAGAAACTCAAGATATCAAAGGACATTCATAACTCTTTAAGTCAAAGAGAAACGTAAGATATCATAGGACATTCATAACTCTTTAAGTCAAAGAGAAACGTAAGATGTCATAGGACATTCATAACTCTTTAACATGTTAAGTCAAAGAGAAACTCAAGATGTCATAGGACATTCAAAACTCTTTAAGTCAAAGAGAAACTCAAGATATCATAGGACATTCAAAACTCTTTAACATGTTAAGTCAAAGAGAAACTCAAGATGTCATAGGACATTCAAAACTCTTTAAGTCAAAGAGAAACTCAAGATATCATAGGACATTCAAAACTCTTTAACATGTTAAGTCAAAGAGAAACTCAAGATATCATAGGACATTCATAACTCTTTAACATGTTAAGTCAAAGAGAAACTCAAGATATCATAGGACATTCAAAACTCTTTAACATGTTAAGTCAAAGAGAAACTCAAGATGTCATAGGACATTCATAACTCTCTAAGTCAAAGAGAAACTCAAGATGTCATAGGACATTCATAACTCTTTAACATGTTAAGTCAAAGAGAAACTCAAGATATCATAGGACATTCATAACTCTTTAAGTCAAAGAGAAACTCAAGATATCATAGGACATTCAAAACTCTTTAACATGTTAAGTCAAAGAGAAACTCAAGATGTCATAGGACATTCAAAACTCTCTAAGTCAAAGAGAAACTCAAGATATCATAGGACATTCAAAACTCTTTAACATGTTAAGTCAAAGAGAAACTCAAGATGTCATAGGACATTCAAAACTCTTTAAGTCAAAGAGAAACTCAAGATATCATAGGACATTCATAACTCTTTAACATGTTAAGTCAAAGAGAAACTCAAGATGTCATAGGACATTCAAAACTCTCTAAGTCAAAGAGAAACTCAAGATATCATAGGACATTCAAAACTCTTTAACATGTTAAGTCAAAGAGAAACTCAAGATGTCATAGGACATTCAAAACTCTTTAAGTCAAAGAGAAACTCAAGATATCATAGGACATTCAAAACTCTTTAACATGTTAAGTCAAAGAGAAACTCAAGATGTCATAGGACATTCAAAACTCTTTAAGTCAAAGAGAAACTCAAGATATCATAGGACATTCAAAACTCTTTAACATGTTAAGTCAAAGAGAAACTCAAGATGTCATAGGACATTCAAAACTCTTTAACATGTTAAGTCAAAGAGAAACTCAAGATGTCATAGGACATTCAAAACTCTTTAACATGTTAAGTCAAAGAGAAACTCAAGATATCATAGGACATTCATAACTCTTTAACATGTTAAGTCAAAGAGAAACTCAAGATGTCATAGGACATTCATAACTCTTTAAGTCAAAGAGAAACTCAAGATATCATAGGACATTCAAAACTCTTTAACATGTTAAGTCAAAGAGAAACTCAAGATGTCATAGGACATTCAAAACTCTTTAACATGTTAAGTCAAAGAGAAACTCAAGATGTCATAGGACATTCATAACTCTCTAAGTCAAAGAGAAACTCAAGATATCATAGGACATTCATGACTCTTTAACATGTTAAGTCAAAGAGAAACTCAAGATGTCATAGGACATTCAAAACTCTTTAACATGTTAAGTCAAAGAGAAACTCAAGATATCATAGGACATTCAAAACTCTTTAACATGTTAAGTCAAAGAGAAACTCAAGATGTCATAGGACATTCATAACTCTCTAAGTCAAAGAGAAACTCAAGATATCATAGGACATTCATAACTCTTTAACATGTTAAGTCAAAGAGAAACTCAAGATGTCATAGGACATTCAAAACTCTTTAAGTCAAAGAGAAACTCAAGATATCATAGGACATTCAAAACTCTTTAACATGTTAAGTCAAAGAGAAACTCAAGATATCATAGGACATTCATAACTCTTTAAGTCAAAGAGAAACTCAAGATGTCATAGGACATTCAAAACTCTTTAACATGTTAAGTCAAAGAGAAACTCAAGATGTCATAGGACATTCAAAACTCTTTAACATGTTAAGTCAAAGAGAAACTCAAGATATCATAGGACATTCATAACTCTTTAACATGTTAAGTCAAAGAGAAACTCAAGATGTCATAGGACATTCAAAACTCTTTAAGTCAAAGA
The DNA here is from genome assembly GCA_037788925.1 of Mytilus galloprovincialis. NCBI lineage: Eukaryota > Metazoa > Mollusca > Bivalvia > Mytilida > Mytilidae > Mytilus > Mytilus galloprovincialis. The sequence goes on from JAWDJN010000020.1 coordinate 829,641, forward strand.
GAAACTCAAGATATCATAGGACATTCATAACTCTTTAACATGTTAAGTCAAAGAGAAACTCAAGATGTCATAGGACATTCAAAACTCTTTAACATGTTAAGTCAAAGAGAAACTGAAGATGTCATAGGACATTCAAAACTCTTTAACATGTTAAGTCAAAGAGAAACTCAAGATATCATAGGACATTCATAACTCTTTAACATGTTAAGTCAAAGAGAAACTCAAGATGTCATAGGACATTCAAAACTCTTTAAGTCAAAGAGAAACTCAAGATATCATAGGACATTCAAAACTCTTTAACATGTTAAGTCAAAGAGAAACTCAAGATGTCATAGGACATTCAAAACTCTTTAACATGTTAAGTCAAAGAGAAACTCAAGATATTATAGGACATTCATAACTCTTTAAGTCAAAGAGAAACGTAAGATGTCATAGGACATTCATAACTCTTTAAGTCAAAGAGAAACTCAAGATGTCATAGGACATTCATAACTCTTTAACATGTTAAGTCAAAGAGAAACTCAAGATATTATAGGACATTCATAACTCTTTAAGTCAAAGAGAAACGTAAGATGTCATAGGACATTCATAACTCTTTAACATGTTAAGTCAAAGAGAAACTCAAGATATCATAGGACATTCAAAACTCTTTAAGTCAAAGAGAAACTCAAGATATCATAGGACATTCATAACTCTTTAACATGTTAAGTCAAAGAGAAACTCAAGATGTCATAGGACATTCAAAACTCTCTAAGTCAAAGAGAAACTCAAGATATCATAGGACATTCATAACTCTTTAACATGTTAAGTCAAAGAGAAACTCAAGATATCATAGGACATTCAAAACTCTTTAACATGTTAAGTCAAAGAGAAACTCAAGATGTCATAGGACATTCAAAACTCTTTAAGTCAAAGAGAAACTCAAGATATCATAGGACATTCAAAACTCTTTAACATGTTAAGTCAAAGAGAAACTCAAGATGTCATAGGACATTCAAAACTCTTTAAGTCAAAGAGAAACTCAAGATATCATAGGACATTCATAACTCTTTAACATGTTAAGTCAAAGAGAAACTCAAGATGTCATAGGACATTCATAACTCTCTAAGTCAAAGAGAAACTCAAGATATCATAGGACATTCATAACTCTCTAAGTCAAAGAGAAACTCAAGATATCATAGGACATTCAAAACTCTTTAACATGTTAAGTCAAAGAGAAACTCAAGATGTCATAGGACATTCATAACTCTTTAACATGTTAAGTCAAAGAGAAACTCAAGATGTCATAGGACATTCAAAACTCTTTAAGTCAAAGAGAAACTCAAGATGTCATAGGACATTCAAAACTCTTTAAGTCAAAGAGAAACTCAAGATGTCATAGGACATTCAAAACTCTTTAAGTCAAAGAGAAACTCAAGATGTCATAGGACATTCAAAACTCTTTAAGTCAAAGAGAAACTCAAGATATCATAGGACATTCAAAACTCTTTAACATGTTAAGTCAAAGAGAAACTCAAGATATCATAGGACATTCATAACTCTTTAACATGTTAAGTCAAAGAGAAACTCAAGATATCATAGGACATTCATAACTCTTTAACATGTTAAGTCAAAGAGAAACTCAAGATATCATAGGACATTCAAAACTCTTTAACATGTTAAGTCAAAGAGAAACTCAAGATATCATAGGACATTCAAAACTCTTTAACATGTTAAGTCAAAGAGAAACTCAAGATATCATAGGACATTCATAACTCTTTAACATGTTAAGTCAAAGAGAAACTCAAGATATCATAGGACATTCAAAACTCTTTAACATGTTAAGTCAAAGAGAAACTCAAGATATCATAGGACATTCAAAACTCTCTAAGTCAAAGAGAAACTCAAGATATCATAGGACATTCATGACTCTTTAACAAGTTAAGTCAAAGAGAAACTCAAGATGTCATAGGACATTCAAAACTCTCTAAGTCAAAGAGAAACGTAAGATATCATAGGACATTCAAAACTCTTTAACATGTTAAGTCAAAGAGAAACTCAAGATATCATAGGACATTCATAACTCTTTAAGTCAAATAGAAACTCAAGATGTCATAGGACATTCATAACTCTTTAACATGTTAAGTCAAATAGAAACTCAAGATGTCATAGGACGTTCAAAACTCTTTAAGTCAAAGAGAAACTCAAGATGTCATAGGACATTCAAAACTCTTTAAGTCAAAGAGAAACGTAAGATATCATAGGACATTCAAAACTCTTTAACATGTTAAGTCAAAGAGAAACTCAAGATATCATAGGACATTCAAAACTCTCTAAGTCAAAGAGAAACTCAAGATATCATAGGACATTCATGACTCTTTAACATGTTAAGTCAAAGAGAAACTCAAGATGTCATAGGACATTCAAAACTCTCTAAGTCAAAGAGAAACTCAAGATGTCATAGGACATTCAAAACTCTTTAACATGTTAAGTCAAAGAGAAACTCAAGATGTCATAGGACATTCAAAACTCTCTAAGTCAAAGAGAAACTCAAGATATCATAGGACATTCATAACTCTTTAAGTCAAAGAGAAACTCAAGATGTCATAGGACATTCAAAACTCTTTAACATGTTAAGTCAAAGAGAAACTCAAGATGTCATAGGACATTCAAAACTCTTTAACATGTTAAGTCAAAGAGAAACTCAAGATGTCATAGGACATTCAAAACTCTCTAAGTCAAAGAGAAACTCAAGATATCATAGGACATTCATAACTCTCTAAGTCAAAGAGAAACTCAAGATATCATAGGACATTCAAAACTCTTTAACATGTTAAGTCAAAGAGAAACTCAAGATGTCATAGGACATTCAAAACTCTCTAAGTCAAAGAAAAACTCAAGATATCATAGGACATTCAAAACTCTTTAACATGTTAAGTCAAAGAGAAACTCAAGATGTCATAGGACATTCATAACTCTCTAAGTCAAAGAGAAACTCAAGATATCATAGGACATTCATAACTCTTTAACATGTTAAGTCAAAGAGAAACTCAAGATGTCATAGGACATTCAAAACTCTCTAAGTCAAAGAGAAACTCAAGATATCATAGGACATTCAAAACTCTTTAACATGTTAAGTCAAAGAGAAACTCAAGATGTCATAGGACATTCAAAACTCTTTAAGTCAAAGAGAAACTCAAGATATCATAGGACATTCAAAACTCTTTAACATGTTAAGTCAAAGAGAAACTCAAGATGTCATAGGACATTCAAAACTCTTTAAGTCAAAGAGAAACTCAAGATATCATAGGACATTCAAAACTCTTTAACATTTTAAGTCAAAGAGAAACTCAAGATATCATAGGACATTCATAACTCTTTAACATGTTAAGTCAAAGAGAAACTCAAGATGTCATAGGACATTCAAAACTCTCTAAGTCAAAGAGAAACTCAAGATATCATAGGACATTCATAACTCTTTAAGTCAAAGAGAAACGTAAGATATCATAGGACATTCATAACTCTTTAAGTCAAAGAGAAACGTAAGATGTCATAGGACATTCATAACTCTTTAACATGTTAAGTCAAAGAGAAACTCAAGATGTCATAGGACATTCAAAACTCTTTAAGTCAAAGAGAAACTCAAGATATCATAGGACATTCAAAACTCTTTAACATGTTAAGTCAAAGAGAAACTCAAGATGTCATAGGACATTCAAAACTCTTTAAGTCAAAGAGAAACTCAAGATATCATAGGACATTCAAACCTCTTTAACATGTTAAGTCAAAGAGAAACTCAAGATATCATAGGACATTCATAACTCTTTAACATGTTAAGTCAAAGAGAAACTCAAGATATCATAGGACATTCAAAACTCTTTAACATGTTAAGTCAAAGAGAAACTCAAGATGTCATAGGACATTCATAACTCTCTAAGTCAAAGAGAAACTCAAGATGTCATAGGACATTCATAACTCTTTAACATGTTAAGTCAAAGAGAAACACAAGATATCATAGGACATTCATAACTCTTTAAGTCAAAGAGAAACTCAAGATATCATAGGACATTCAAAACTCTTTAACATGTTAAGTCAAAGAGAAACTCAAGATGTCATAGGACATTCAAAACTCTCTAGGTCAAAGAGAAACTCAAGATATCATAGGACATTCAAAACTCTTTAACATGTTAAGTCAAAGAGAAACTCAAGATGTCATAGGACATTCAAAACTCTTTAAGTCAAAGAGAAACTCAAGATATCATAGGACATTCATAACTCTTTAACATGTTAAGTCAAAGAGAAACTCAAGATGTCATAGGACATTCAAAACTCTCTAAGTCAAAGAGAAACTCAAGATATCATAGGACATTCAAAACTCTTTAACATGTTAAGTCAAAGAGAAACTCAAGATGTCATAGGACATTCAAAACTCTTTAAGTCAAAGAGAAACTCAAGATATCATAGGACATTCAAAACTCTTTAACATGTTAAGTCAAAGAGAAACTCAAGATGTCATAGGACATTCAAAACTCGTTAAGTCAAAGAGAAACTCAAGATATCATAGGACATTCAAAACTCTTTAACATGTTAAGTCAAAGAGAAACTCAAGATATCATAGGACATTCATAACTCTTTAACATGTTAAGTCAAAGAGAAACTCAAGATGTCATAGGACATTCAAAACTCTTTAACATGTTAAGTCAAAGAGAAACTCAAGATGTCATAGGACATTCAAAACTCTTTAACATGTTAAGTCAAAGAGAAACTCAAGATATCATAGGACATTCATAACTCTTTAACATGTTAAGTCAAAGAGAAACTCAAGATGTCATAGGACATTCATAACTCTTTAAGTCAAAGAGAAACTCAAGATATCATAGGACATTCAAAACTCTTTAACATGTTAAGTCAAAGAGAAACTCAAGATATCATAGGACATTCAAAACTCTTTAACATGTTAAGTCAAAGAGAAACTCAAGATGTCATAGGACATTCAAAACTCGTTAAGTCAAAGAGAAACTCAAGATATCATAGGACATTCAAAACTCTTTAACGTGTTAAGTCAAAGAGAAACTCAAGATGTCATAGGACATTCAAAACTCTTTAACATGTTAAGTCAAAGAGAAACTCAAGATGTCATAGGACATTCAAAACTCTTTAACATGTTAAGTCAAAGAGAAACTCAAGATATCATAGGACATTCATAACTCTTTAACATGTTAAGTCAAAGAGAAACTCAAGATGTCATAGGACATTCATAACTCTTTAAGTCAAAGAGAAACTCAAGATATCATAGGACATTCAAAACTCTTTAACATGTTAAGTCAAAGAGAAACTCAAGATGTCATAGGACATTCAAAACTCTTTAACATGTTAAGTCAAAGAGAAACTCAAGATGTCATAGGACATTCATAACTCTCTAAGTCAAAGAGAAACTCAAGATATCATAGGACATTCAAAACTCTTTAACATGTTAAGTCAAAGAGAAACTCAAGATGTCATAGGACATTCAAAACTCTTTAACATGTTAAGTCAAAGAGAAACTCAAGATATCATAGGACATTCATAACTCTTTAACATGTTAAGTCAAAGAGAAACTCAAGATGTCATAGGACATTCAAAACTCTTTAAGTCAAAGAGAAACTCAAGATATCATAGGACATTCAAAACTCTTTAACATGTTAAGTCAAAGAGAAACTCAAGATATCATAGGACATTCATAACTCTTTAACATGTTAAGTCAAAGAGAAACTCAAGATGTCATAGGACATTCAAAACTCTTTAAGTCAAAGAGAAACTCAAGATATCATAGGACATTCAAAACTCTTTAACATGTTAAGTCAAAGAGAAACTCAAGATGTCATAGGACATTCAAAACTCTTTAACATGTTAAGTCAAAGAGAAACTCAAGATATTATAGGACATTCATAACTCTTTAAGTCAAAGAGAAACGTAAGATATCATAGGACATTCATAACTCTTTAAGTCAAAGAGAAACGTAAGATGTCATAGGACATTCATAACTCTTTAACATGTTAAGTCAAAGAGAAACTCAAGATATCATAGGACATTCAAAACTCTTTAAGTCAAAGAGAAACTCAAGATATCATAGGACATTCATAACTCTTTAACATGTTAAGTCAAAGAGAAACTCAAGATGTCATAGGACATTCAAAACTCTCTAAGTCAAAGAGAAACTCAAGATATCATAGGACATTCATAACTCTTTAACATGTTAAGTCAAAGAGAAACTCAAGATATCATAGGACATTCAAAACTCTTTAACATGTTAAGTCAAAGAGAAACTCAAGATGTCATAGGACATTCAAAACTCTTTAAGTCAAAGAGAAACTCAAGATATCATAGGACATTCAAAACTCTTTAACATGTTAAGTCAAAGAGAAACTCAAGATGTCATAGGACATTCAAAACTCTTTAAGTCAAAGAGAAACTCAAGATATCATAGGACATTCATAACTCTTTAACATGTTAAGTCAAAGAGAAACTCAAGATGTCATAGGACATTCATAACTCTCTAAGTCAAAGAGAAACTCAAGATATCATAGGACATTCATAACTCTCTAAGTCAAAGAGAAACTCAAGATATCATAGGACATTCAAAACTCTTTAACATGTTAAGTTAAAGAGAAACTCAAGATGTCATAGGACATTCATAACTCTTTAACATGTTAAGTCAAAGAGAAACTCAAGATGTCATAGGACATTCAAAACTCTTTAAGTCAAAGAGAAACTCAAGATGTCATAGGACATTCAAAACTCTTTAAGTCAAAGAGAAACTCAAGATGTCATAGGACATTCAAAACTCTTTAAGTCAAAGAGAAACTCAAGATATCATAGGACATTCAAAACTCTTTAAGTCAAAGAGAAACTCAAGATATCATAGGACATTCAAAACTCTTTAACATGTTAAGTCAAAGAGAAACTCAAGATATCATAGGACATTCATAACTCTTTAACATGTTAAGTCAAAGAGAAACTCAAGATATCATAGGACATTCAAAACTCTTTAACATGTTAAGTCAAAGAGAAACTCAAGATATCATAGGACATTCAAAACTCTTTAACATGTTAAGTCAAAGAGAAACTCAAGATATCATAGGACATTCATAACTCTTTAACATGTTAAGTCAAAGAGAAACTCAAGATATCATAGGACATTCAAAACTCTTTAACATGTTAAGTCAAAGAGAAACTCAAGATATCATAGGACATTCATAACTCTTTAAGTCAAATAGAAACTCAAGATGTCATAGGACATTCATAACTCTTTAACATGTTAAGTCAAATAGAAACTCAAGATGTCATAGGACGTTCAAAACTCTTTAAGTCAAAGAGAAACTCAAGATGTCATAGGACATTCAAAACTCTTTAAGTCAAAGAGAAACGTAAGATATCATAGGACATTCAAAACTCTTTAACATGTTAAGTCAAAGAGAAACTCAAGATATCATAGGACATTCAAAACTCTCTAAGTCAAAGAGAAACTCAAGATATCATAGGACATTCATGACTCTTTAACATGTTAAGTCAAAGAGAAACTCAAGATGTCATAGGACATTCAAAACTCTCTAAGTCAAAGAGAAACTCAAGATGTCATAGGACATTCAAAACTCTTTAACATGTTAAGTCAAAGAGAAACTCAAGATATCATAGGACATTCATAACTCTCTAAGTCAAAGAGAAACTCAAGATGTCATAGGACATTCAAAACTCTCTAAGTCAAAGAGAAACTCAAGATATCATAGGACATTCATGACTCTTTAACATGTTAAGTCAAAGAGAAACTCAAGATGTCATAGGACATTCAAAACTCTCTAAGTCAAAGAGAAACTCAAGATGTCATAGGACATTCAAAACTCTTTAACATGTTAAGTCAAAGAGAAACTCAAGATATCATAGGACATTCATAACTCTTTAACATGTTAAGTCAAAGAGAAACTCAAGATGTCATAGGACATTCACAAAAGAGAAACGTAAGATATCATAGGACATTCACAAAAGAGAAACGTAAGATATCATAGGACATTCAAAACTCTTTTAGTCAAAGAGAAACTCAAGATATCATAGGACATTCATAACTCTTTAACATGTTAAGTCAAAGAGAAACTCAAGATATCATAGGACATTCAAAACTCTCTAAGTCAAAGAGAAACTCAAGATGTCATAGGACATTCATAACTCTTTAAGTCAAAGAGAAACTCAAGATATCATAGAACATTCATAACTCTTTAACATGTTAAGTCAAAGAGAAACTCAAGATATCATAGGACATTCAAAACTCTCTAAGTCAAAGAGAAACTCAAGATATCATAGGACATTCACAAAAGAGAAACGTAAGATATCATAGGACATTCATAACTCTTTAACATGTTAAGTCAAAGAGAAACTCAAGATGTCATAGGACATTCAAACCTCTTTAACATGTTAAGTCAAAGAGAAACTCAAGATGTCATAGAACATTCATAACTCTTTAACATGTTAAGTCAAAGAGAAACTCAAGATGTCATAGGACATTCAAACCTCTTTAACATGTTAAGTCAAAGAGAAACTCAAGATATCATAGGACATTCAAAACTCTTTAACATGTTAAGTCAAAGAGAAACTCAAGATGTCATAGGACATTCATAACTCTTTAACATGTTAAGTCAAAGAGAAACTCAAGATGTCATAGGACATTCAAACCTCTTTAACATGTTAAGTCAAAGAGAAACTCAAGATGTCATAGAACATTCATAACTCTTTAACATGTTAAGTCAAAGAGAAACTCAAGATGTCATAGGACATTCATAACTCTTTAACATGTTAAGTCAAAGAGAAACTCAAGATGTCATAGGACATTCAAAACTCTTTAAGTCAAAGAGAAACTCAAGATGTCATAGGACATTCAAAACTCTTTAAGTCAAAGAGAAACTCAAGATATCATAGAACATTCATAACTCTTTAACATGTTAAGTCAAAGAGAAACTCAAGATATCATAAGACATTCATAACTCTTTAACATGTTAAGTCAAAGAGAAACTCAAGATATCATAGGACATTCAAAACTCTTTAAGTCAAAGAGAAACGTAAGATATCATAGGACATTCACAAAACCGAAATGTAAGATTTCATAGGACATTCACAACTCTTTATGTCAAAGAGAAACTCATCGCCATGGAAAAAAAATAAAAAACAATGAAAATTCAAACAACAGTTTTTAAAACGTTACATAGAAACTAAGACAGATCAACACAAACCCCCACAAAAAATGGAGGCAGATCTCAAAACTGATGCATAATACAATTTTCTAAAGACTTTTCTAAAAAAAACCTCTGACATTATTGTCCTCCCACTTGGTAGTCACTGATATAAGTTATTGAGACTGTTAATATGTAGGTTGATCCATTCAATTATACTTTGTACTTGTTTGGCTTTATAAATATTTTGATATGAGCGTCACCGATGAGTCTTATGTAGACGAAACGCGCGTCTGGCGTACAAAATTATAATCCTGGTACCTTTGATAACTATTATGTTTATAATACATTTGTATATTTTAGAGGAAAATGTAAAAACTTTGTTTTTGCTTACAGAAACTTCTTACAGCTTCACAGGAGGGGAATATAAAAGAGGTAGAAATATGTGTAAAGAACAGAGCTAACTTGGAATGTGAAGATAAACTTGTAAGTGAAGTAAAATGTTTAACACATAAAAAGTTATTTATTATATATATAGTACACACAATGTGGATCAGTTAGGCATAACTCTTGTTAGTGTTCAGTGATTCAATGTTAATTTCTGGTTATTGAAAATACTCTTGTCTCAAAATATTAAGAAACATCATTACGCAACCTGAATGTATATCTGTATATAGAGAACTCTTGTATTCAACAAAAACAGTGTGAAACAATAACACACCACCAATATATACAGCTTCTGTATTCAACACCTATACCCAAGTAAAAAAGTGAAAAACCACATTAAATACATGAAGTAGAAGTGGAATGCCATGGCCAGACGAAAAGACAAACAACAGCCCCAAACAAATTTGAAATACTTCATTACACTGATGAATACCACTCCAGTTTGTATGTCAAAGGGTTGCTGTCTGATAATTCCTAACTGCATACAACTGAAATATTGTGACTTACTTCATTACACTGATAAATACCACTCCAGTTTGTATGTCAAAGGGTATACAGCTGAAATCATCATGACACATGATCATACAACAATCATTTACCACTTCTGTATTAAACATGCCATGTGGCACATAATCATACAACATTTATCATTTTATTAACCACTCCTCTACTGAACATTATATGTGACACCTGATCATACAACATTCATTCACCACTCCTGTACTGAACATGACATGTGACACCTGATCATACAACATTCATCCACCACTCCTCTACTGAACATGACATGTGACACCTGATCATTAAACATTCATTTACCACTCCTCTACTGAACATGATATGTGACACCTGATCATACAATATTCAGTCACCACTCCTGTACTGAACATGACATCTGACACCTGATCATATAACATTCATTAACCACTCCTGTACTCAACATGAATAATGACATCTGATCATACAGCATTCATTTACCACACCTGTACTGATCATATATTTTTATTTACCACTCCTGTACTGATCGTATATTTTCATTTACCACTCCTGTACTGATCATCATATATTTTCATTTACCACTCCTGTACTGATCAAATATTTTCATTTACCACTCCTGTACTGATCATATATTTTTATTTACCACTCCTGTACTGATCATCATATATTTTCATTTACCACTCCTGTACTGATCATATATTTTCATTTACCACTCCTGTACTGATCATATATTTTCATTTACCACTCATGTACTTATCATATATTTTTATTTACCACTCCTGTACTTATCATATATTTTCATTTACCACTCCTGTACTTATCATATATTTTCATTTACCACTCCTGTACTGATCATATATTTTCATTTACCACTCATGTAGTGATCATCATATATTTTCATTTACCACTCCTGTAGTGATCATCATATATTTTCATTTACCACTCCTGTACTGATCATATATTTTCATTTACCACTCCTGTACTGATCATCATATATTTTCATTTACCACTCCTGTAGTGATCATCATATATTTTCATTTACCACTCCTGTACTGATCATATATTTTCATTTACCACTCCTGTAGTGATCATCATATATTTTCATTTACCACTCCTGTAGTGATCATCATATATTTTCATTTACCACTCCTGTACTGATCATATATTTTCATTTACCACTCCTGTACTGATCATCATATATTTTGTCATACACAATGTCACTATAATAAACATATTTGTGTTGTATTGTATTTATCATTTTGGTACTAAACATGACATGGGTAACCTGGTAACATGTGACATAGCAATGACATACTTACACCAACATGTGACATTGCAAAAACACTCTTATACTCAACACCAACCTGACATAGCAATAACACTTTTATACTCAACACCAACACGTGACATAGCCATGACATTTTTATCCTCAGCACCAACATCTGACATAGCACTGACACTGTTTTACTAAACACAATCATTTTACATAGTTATGCCACCCTTTTCCATAACACCAATATATGTGACATCGCAATGACACTCTTATACTAAACACCAACATGTGACATATCACTGACACTTTTATTCTCAACACCAACATGTGACATAGCAATAACACTCTTATATTTAACAGAAACATGTGACAGCAATGACATACTTATACTGAACACCATCATGTGGAATAGCACTGACACACTTATATTCAGCACCAACATAAATGACACTCAAATACTCAGCACAACATGTGACATTGCAATGACACTATAATATTCAGTACCATCATTTGACATAGCAATGACACACTTATTATCAACACCATCATGTGGCATAGCAATGACACTTATTCTTAGCACCAACATGTGACATAGCAATGACATACTTATACTCAGGACCATCATGTGACATAGCAATGACACTTATACTCAGGACCAACATGTGACATAGCAATGACACTGATACTATACACCAAAATGTGACATACTCAACACCTATATGTAACATAACAATGACATACTTATACTGAACACCATCATGTGAAATAGCAATGACACTATAATACTAATGGCACTTTTGTAAACACCAAAATATGACATCATTGACACTCTGATAATCAACACCATCATGTGACATAGCAATGACACTATAATACTAATGGCACTTTTGTAAACACCAAAATATGACATCATTGACACTCTTATACTCAACACCATCATGTGACATAGCAATGACATACTTATACTCAGCACCAACCTGTGACATAGCAATGACATACTTATACTCAACACCAACATGTGACATAGCAATGACATACTTATACTCAGCACCAACATGTGACATAGCAATGACATACTTATACTCAACACCAACATGTGACATAGCAATGACATACTTATACTCAACACCAACATGTGACATAGTAATGACATACTTATACTCAACACCAACATGTGACATAGCAATGACATACTTATACTCAACACCAACATGTGACATAGCAATGACATACTTATACTCAGCACCAACCTGTGACATAGCAATGACATACTTATACTCAGCACCAATATGTGACATAGCAATGACACTCTTATACTCAACACCAACATGTGACATAACAATGACACTTGTATACTCAACACCAACATGTGACAAAGCAATGACACTCTTATACTCAACTTCAATATTTGACATAGCAATGTCACTCTTTTTCTCAACACCAACATGTGATATAGCAATGCTACTCTTATACTATACACCAAAATGTGACATACTCAACACCAATATGTAACATTACAATGACATAGGCCTACTTTGATTCGTCCAACTCGGGTTAGTTTACTCGACTGACAACCGAACCCCCCGAGTTTGACCTTTTGAACCTACCCGAGTTAACTCGACATAAACCCTGGGTCGGGGCATGTTTAGTCGAGTTTCAAGATGGCGTCAAGTAGTTGCAACAAATAAAAGTGATACAAATAAACTGGTATTTGACAAAATACAGCCGAAGAATAAAGCTGACAAGGGGAATTTATTATTGCTTGTATTTTGGAATCAGCCAATATTGTTCATGTGTATATTTGGTCCTCAAATCTCTTCAACTTCGTACTTTATTTGACCTTTTATAACATTTTTGATTCGAGCGTCTCTGATAAGTCTTTTGTAGACGAAACGCGCGTCTGGTCTAAATATTAAATTTAATTCCTGGTACCTATAATGAGTTAATAATCAGCTGTCTGTTGTGGTTAGAAATAAAACAGAAGTTAATTGTTTTTCTTTGAACGATTTTTTTTCAATTTTTTTTTAACTCACTAACAAACTTTTTTTCATAAGCAAACAGGATCAGTACTTTTCTTTGTGAAACACTATGTAATATTTTTTTTTATTTTAATGTTCAGCAAAAAACAATTTTTTCACCTCCATTTTAATAGTCAACTCGATGGAAGAGTTTTGACTTCAATTCGGAACGGTTGTGAACATGCGCATTAGCACTGACCTTTCAACTAGAGTTAACCCGAGTTGGACGAATCGAAGTAGGCCATACTGAACACCATCATGTGAAATAGCAATGACACTATAATACTAATGGCACTTTTGTAAACACCAAAATATGACATCATTGACACTCTGATAATCAACACCATCATGTGACATAGCAATGTCACTTATAATCAGCACCAACATGTGACATAGCAATGACATACTTATACTCAGCACCAACATGTGACATATCAATGACATACTTATACTCAGCACTAACATGTGATATAGCAATGACACTTATACTCAACTAGCACTTTTGTAAACACCAAGATATAACATCATTGACACTCTTATACTCAACACCATCATGTGACATAGCAATGTCACTCATACTCAGCACCAACATGTGACATAGCAATGTCACTTATACTCAGCACCAACCTGTGACATAGCAATGACATTCTAATACTCGGGACCAACATGTGATATTGCAATGGCATACCTATACTGAGCACCAACATGTGACATATCAATGACACTCTTATACTCAACACCAATATTTGACATAGCAATGTCACTCTTATTCTCAACACCAATATGTGACATTACAATGACACACTTATACTTAACACCAACAGAAATGACACTTTAATACCCAGCACAAACATGTGACATAGCAATAACACTCTGATACTCAGCACCAACATGTGACATAGCAATGACACTATTATACTAAACACCAAAATGTCACATATCATTGACACTCTTATACTCAACACCAACATGTGTCTGTTAGAATTATATAAAGTGGGGTCTCATTTTTCCTGTCTCATTAATCTGAATCAGAAAGAATAATATATATACTCAACATCAACATGTGACACTCTTACACTGCTCACAAACCAGTGACATATTACATTTATAGGCAGCGCAAACAAAAAGTAAAAACACGGCTTATTGAAGTTCTTCACTTATACTCAACACAAACATACACCCTTGCTATATTACCCTTTTACTCAACGCAACATACACCATTGTTATATTACCCTTATACTCAACACAACATACACCATTGCTATATTACCCTTATACTCAACACAACATACAACATTGCTATATTACCCTTATACTCAACACAACATACACCATTGCTATATTACCATGACTACCCTTATACTCAACATAACATACACCATTGCTATATTACCCTTATACACCACACAACATACACCATTGCTATATTACCGTTATACTCAACACAACAAACACCATTGCTATATTACCCTTATACTCAAAACAAACATACACCATTGCTGTATTACCATGATTACCCTTATACTCAACACAAACATACACCATTGCAATATTACGATGATTACCCTTAAACTCAACACAAACATGCACCATTGCAATATTACCATGATTACCCTTATACTCAACATAAACATACACCATTGTTGTATTACCATGATAACCCTTATACTCAACACAAACAAACACCATTGCTATATTACCCTTATACTCAACACAACAAACACCATTGCAATATTACCCTTATACTCAAAACAAACATACACCATTGCTGTATTACCATGATTACCCTTATACTCAACACAAACATACACCATTGCAATATTACGATGATTACCCTTAAACTCAACACAAACATGCACCATTGCAATATTACCATGATTACCCTTATACTCAACATAAACATACACCATTGTTGTATTACCATGATAACCCTTATACTCAACACAAACATACACCATTGCTATATTACCCTTATACTCAACACAACAAACACCATTGCTATATTACCCTTATACTCAACACAACATACACCATTGCTATATTACCATGAATACCCTTATACTCAACACAAAGATACACCATTGCTGTATTACCATGATAACCCTTATACTCAACACAACAAACACCATTGCTATATTACCCTTATACTCAACACAAACATACACCATTGCTATATTACCATGATTACCCTTATACTCAACACAACATACACCATTGCTATATTACCCATGTACTCAACACAACATACACCATTGCTGTATTACCATGATTACCCTTATACTCAACACAAACATACACCATTGCTATATTACCCTTATACTCAACACAACATACACCATTGCTATATTACCCTTATACTCAACACAAACATACACCATTGCTGTATTACCATGATTACCCTTATACTCAACACAACATACACCATTGCTATATTACCCTTGTACTCAACACAACATACACCATCGCTCTATTACCATGATTACCCTTATACTCAACACCACATACACCATTGCTGTATTACCATGATAACCCTTATACTCAACACAAACATACACCATTGCAATATTACCATGATTACCCTTATACTCAACAAAAAAATACACCATTGCTGTATTACCATCATTACCCTTATACTCAACACAACATATACCATTGCTATATTACCCTTATACTCAACACAACAAACAACATTGCTATATTACCCTTATACTCAACACAACATACACCATTGCTGTATTACCATGATAACCCTTATACTCAACACAAACATACACCATTGCTGTATTACCATGATTACCCTTATACTCAACACAACAAACACCATTGCTATATTACCCTTATACTCAACACAACATACACCATTGCTGTGTTACCATGATTACCCTTATACTCAACACAAACATACACCATTGCAATATTACCATGATTACCCTTATACTCAACACAAACATACACCATTGCTGTATTACCATGATAACCCTTATACTCCACACAACATACACCATTGCTATATTACCCTTGTACTCAACACAATATACACCATTGCTATATTACCATGATTACCCTTATACTCAACACAAACATACACCATTGCTATATTACCGTTATACTCAACACAACAAACACCATTGCTATATTACCATGATAACCCTTATACTCAACACAAACATACATTATTGCTATATTACCCTTATACTCAACACAACAAACACCATTGCTATATTACCCTTATACTCAACACAACATACACCATTGCTATATTACCATGATTACCCTTATACTCAACACAAACATACACCATTGCTATATTACCGTTATACTCAACACAACAAACACCATTGCTATATTACCATGATAACCCTTATACTCAACACAAACATACATTATTGCTATATTACCCTTATACTCAACACAACAAACACCATTGCTATATTACCCTTATACTCAACACAACATACACCATTGCAATATTACCATGATAACCCTTATACTCAACACAAACATACATTATTGCTATATTACCGTTTTACTCAACACAACAAACACCATTGCTATATTACCCTTATACTCAACACAACATACACATATACCATTGCTGTATTACCATGATTACCCTTATACTCAACACAACATACACCATTGCTATATTACCCTTATACTCAACACAACAAACACTTTGCTATATTACCCTTATACTCAACACAACAAACACCGTTGCTATATTACCCTTATACTCAACACAACATACACCATTGCTATATTACCCTTATACTCAACACAACAAACACTTTGCTATATTACCCTTATACTCAACACAACAAACACCGTTGCTATATTACCCTTAAACTCAACACAAACATACATTATTGCTATATTACCGTTTTACTCAACACAACAAACACCATTGCTATATTACCCTTATACTCAACACAACAAACACTTTGCTATATTACCCTTATACTCAACACAACAAACACCGTTGCTATATTACCCTTATACTCAACACAACATACACCATTGCAATATTACCATGATTACCCTTATACTCAACACAAACATACACCAATGCTGTATTACCATGATAACCCTTATACTTAACACAAACATACATTATTGCTATATTACCGTTTTACTCAACACAACAAACACCATTGCTATATTACCCTTATACTCAACACAACAAACACCATTGCTATATTACCCTTATACTCAACACAACATACACCATTGCTATATTACCATGAATACCCTTATACTCAACACAAAGATAAACCATTGCTGTATTACCATGATAACCCTTATACTCAACACAAAGATACACCACAGCTGTATTACCATGATGACCCTTGTACTCAACACAAACATACACCATTGCTGTATTACCATGATAACCCGTATACTCAACACAAACATACACCATTGCTATATTACCATGATAACCCTTATACTCAACACAAACATACACCATTGCTATATTACCATGAATACCCTTATACTCAACACAAACATACACCATTGCTATATTACCATGAATACCCTTATACTCAACACAAAGATACACCACAGCTGTATTACCATGATAACCCTTATACTCAACACAAACATACACCATTGCAATATTACCATGATTACCCTTATACTCAACACAACATTCACCATTGCTGTATTACCATGATAACCCTTATACTCAACACAAACATACACCATTGCTGTATTACCATGATAACCCTTATACTTAACACAAACATACACCATTGCTGTATTACCATGGTTACCCTTATACTCAACACAAACATACACCATTGCTATATTACCCTTATACTCAACACAACATACACCATTGCTGTATTACCATGATGACCCTTATACTCAACACAAACATACACCATTGCTATATTACCATGATAACCCTCATACTCAACACAAACATACACCATTGCTATATTACCATGATGAGAATAAGTTGTGTTAACATTTTAAGTCAGATAATGTTAATTCTACAGATTTAATGTAAAACATCTTTTAAAAATAACAAATACTTGACAGAATTATATAAAGTGGGGTCTTATTTTTCTTGTCTCTTCGTACTGAATCAGAAAATATAAATCGTTTTAATGTGTCTTGAAAAAAAGTTTTTTTTTTAACCTGAT